>CM053789.1:915716141-916131141 GCA_028749045.1 Cupressus sempervirens | reverse complement strand
GAAGGCCAAATAGTAATGCTCAGATTTAGGGAAGAGCTTGAGGAAGTGTAGTTTTTTTTTTTTTTTATCATGGCAAACATACAAAAAAATGAGAGAAAATAGATATTCATATTGAGCAAGCCCCTGAGAAACTAGAAATCATTGTGATATTATCATTAGATATTGAAAATAGTCAGATCACATGGTTGAGAAGAAGTGAAAGAAAGACAACCATAATCGTTGTTCATAATGATACAATTGAGAATAAAAAGGCATGAACAAAAACTAGTTCATATATATTCACATCAAATATAAAGCCAGCCAAATATGAGCCTATTCTAACAAAAGTAACCTTTCCAAAATAACCATTAGTTGCATTAGCCTAGCGAAATATCCTATGATCGTTGTTGTCCATAAATCCACACTTCTAAAAGGCATTGCCAAAATCCAAGTGATATTTCCTTACTAGAGATGGTTTCTATGACCATTTTAAAACTTGTGAATAATATGTCCATATATGATTAAAAAATACAGAGTTGAAGTCAAGAGAAATTGATACTATAAATTTTATATTGAACTTTTCCAAGTTCAAGTTGTCGATTTAGATATAAAGATATAGAGACTGGGAGTTGTCCAGTGATTTATAAGTGGATTGTTGGTTTAATAGTTACAACTTTCAACTAATGGTACATAGAGAGTCCTATCAATGAAGAATTATTTTAATTGTGTGTTTAAGACCAAAGTAAGCTTTTTTGAGAAGAAGATGAAGAATTTTCTTTAGTTTATCCCTCAACTATAAGAGGGACGATTCTTTCCAAATACAATAGTCAAAAAGAAGGATTTCATATTTGATGTGATATATAATCGTTTAATAATATGAGCGAGAATTTTACATTGTGGGGGAGGAATAAAAATCAATGTTTGGTTCCCACTTGAACCATCTTTAAAGGGGAGATGATCCATTCATGTCGAGATAAGTACTTCTTATCTTGAGTATTACATTTTTCTACTTCTTGTATTCTTTTTATTATTTTTATTTCTATACATACTATAATGAGCTATTTGCCTTGATCTTTTCCTTTGTTGATGGGGGTGTTCTTGCAAGAAAAGAAGATTGGTATATTAGGCATGCTACCAAATATTGTGCAAACTCAATCTTATGGCAAAAACTCTAAAGAAATTGTGATTGAGAATTCATTTTTTATGGTTCTTTGGGCCGGATCTTGCCAAACACCATAGTTACTACAATAGACCACACTTAAGGTGGTTTTTTCGAAGTTATAGAAATTGCTTCAATTATGTGTTATGAAAGGTGAGAAATTTATCCTCTTAGTGAATTGAATATCATACTAAGATGATATCTCTTCTTATTCTTGAGAGAATTATGTGTTCTATAAATCCTCCCTAACTAAGAGGAAGTGTTAAGGTTGTAGCTTCCATCGGATTGATTTTATCATGAGATACCTTGTTGATGGTAAATCATCTTTATGATAAATATCTTATGTATACAATATATTACATATGTAATATAATATATATTATATATTATACATTATATATTATTATATAATAATAACTAGTAATATATTATATTTCATTATATAATAATATGATAATATATTACATATATGGTTAACATATTAATATTACATATATGCTTAAAGTTGAGCTACCCATATGGGTATTTATATTACCATTAAATTAATATGTTAACTACTGATATTTAACCGTAGAGGCATGTCTCCTCCTCTCATATTTATGAGTCCTCAAATCTGCTTTTGGAAAACACCTATAACAATGGTAGTGTAATTACATTTGTAGAAACCAATCCATGTTACTCAACAAGATAGACTTAAGGAAACAATCCTAATTATCATAAGGAACACAAATGAATGGGTTTTATTTAAGTTTTATACACTAACTAAATAAGGATTATCCTGTACAATTATATTGGTGAGTATGTTTACTTTGAACTTTTATGTATCAAAATGAATGCAACAACAATGAGTGGAAACTAAAAATTATTTAAATATTCATTGATAATATAATATTTAGTTTGATATAAAAATAGGGGGAAAATAAAATATTCATAGTTGTGGGTAGAGTGTCTATTATGATATACATGACTCAAGACAAAAATGGGAAATTAAAAATTAAAAATTATTCTTTAGGCATACATATTATATCTTGAGTGTTGGACATATTATATCTTGAGTGTTGGATATGTAACCAGAAAATGGTATAGAGTGATGGTGAAAGCTAGAGTGCATTAACTTTGATAAAAATAAGAGAGAATATGATTATAGAGATTTGAATGAAAAATAATTGGGTGTTTCCTTTCCGAATGTAAATTAAATTATCAACATAGATGTATGAATGCTTAATAGTAGAGTCATAAAAATAAAATTACTAATTGAGGATGAATATGGATAATTTAACTATCCCTTCCTCCCTCCCTCATTGACTCACTCATATAGATTCCAAATCTCTCTCCTTGCCTCTAACCCTATTCATTTCTCTTTGTCTATTACCCTCTCCATCTCCACTCGATTTTCCTCTCTTTCTATACCTATTTTTTTTCTCACCTTATTTTCTATTTCTCTACCCCCCTTATATATATGTGTGTGTGTATACATATATTATGTATATATGTATATATATGCATATGTGTGTACTAACCTAAATTTTTAGCATCTTATTTGTATACAATTTAAAGATTATTTTGTTATCATTTTAGTGATTTTCTATGGTATGATTCTATATGAAACTTAAAGTGTATCAAAATTCAATATTAGTCATGTATTCTCATTAATTTTGCCTAAACTCAAGATGGTCCTTATTTCTAGGTGTGTCCCTCTATTTTTCATCTAGTCCCATACATCATTTTTCACCAAGGTCCTATAGCTTTATTTTTGGCCTTCATGATTTCCCTTGACCTCAAATTGAGTTGTTATGAAAAAATTTCACACATCCTTTTGCTCTTTGGCACCCAATTCTGACTTGAGCTCATTTACCATGAACAAGATGCCATTGGCAGTCTCTTCCTAGAATAGTTTTCTATTGATGATTCGTCCTTGGGAACTTGGCCTAGGAGTCTATGCTAGTGTTTTAGTGAGGAATCTAGTCCCATGGTTGGCGAACTTAGTGTTCAACTCCCCAAAATGTTGTGAGATGTAAAATACAACATCTATTCCATGAGGTTTTGTCTTTTATGATTTCCTTTTAGATTTTTGTGTTTAGTCAATTCTCTCTCTCTTTTTATTATAATTAATGTATAAAAATGAAATTAGTAATCTAGTACTAATATGAGCACTTATATTGTAGCCCCTCTCTCTTCCCCACCCCATTGATTTTAATTATTTTATTCATTCAAAAGTTTTTAATAGACCAAGATTTGAATTATGTATTTCACCAATTAGTAATGAACCGTGCCTATCTTCTCCTCTTTTTCACCCATTCATAATGGACCATAATTACCTTCTGTTTTCACCCATTGGTAAATCCTATATCAAAAGTCTTCCCAATTTATTTATGTGCAATACGTGGAAGAATAAAAATACATAAAAATCATCTTACATTTTTCAACAGATAATATTAATATATTTTTACAATTTTCTATAATATATACAATTATATAAAACTTGCGAAAAACCGAACAATCCACCTACTTTATATACAGTAGAATACCGTGTGAAATGTTAAAATTCATCAAATTTATAGTCTTCATCCAATTTTCGAAGAATCTGTTGGAGAGCAAAGCTTCCATTTGTCCAAACCAGTAAAAACATACAACACAGATATCTTCTATTTCGGCTAATTTAGCGGCGTTCTGACCTGGTCCCATCGCGTCTCATTGGAAATGGTCTCCAATACCCACATTACGCGCTTACGCCCCACCCGCCCTTCCCTGTATATATACAATGTGTATCTCCCCACATCCATCATCGCAATCACCATTACTCACTTCATCGTGTCTGCAGTGATTTTGAGCTGCAAATTTGTCCGGAGTTTCTTTTCGCTTTTTAAGAATGTCTGAAGATCATCACCGCCATCATCATCTGTTTCACCACAAAAAGGAGGAAGAAGTGAGCCCTGATGGAGTGAACAGCGTTTATGTTTAGTATGGCGATGAAGTAAAGTATGAGAAGGCGAGAAAGGAGGAAAAGCACCACAAGCATCTGGAGCATGTTGGTGAATTAGGCACCGTGGCTGCTGGAGGATTTGCACTGGTACTTTGTTTGATATATACGCTGAGTATATGCTAAAACTGTTATTTTTAGGGTTTGACAATATAATTTGAAGGACATCCATTCTATTCTTCTGAATATTTACTAAAAATATTGGTTTTAGGGTTTTTGATTTGAATGGGAGGACGTCTGTTTGTTCATTCTACTGAATATATGCTCAAACTAATGTTTATAGGATTTGCGCTGGCATTACTACTTTGTTTGTTATATATACAATGAATATATGCCAATTTGTAGTTGTGTGTGCATATATATGATTTATGTCAAACTATTGTTTTTAGGGTTTGAAATTTCAATTGAAAACTTGTCCATTCTGATGAATATATGCCTAAAATTATCGTTTTTAGGAATTGAAATTTTAATTCGAAGAGCGTCCATTGCTAAAACTGCTGTTGTTATGGTTGAAAGTTGTGAATTGAAGACCGTCCATTATAGAGAATATATGGTTAAAACTATTACTTGTAGGGTTTGAACATTTAGATCGGAGGGCGTCCATTATACTGAGTACACGCAAGAACTACCGTGTTCGAGATTTGAAGTTTTAAATGAAAGAACATCCATTTTACTGAATGTATGTTAAGGTTATTGTTTTTAGGGTCTGAATATTTCAGTTGGGGCATCCATTGTACTGAATATATGGTAGAACTATTATTTGCTGAATATTTGCTTGAACTACCGTGTTCGGGATTTGAAATTCTAAATGGAAGAACATCCATTTTATGAGTATAGGTTAAATCTATTGTGTTTAAGGTCTGAGGTTTTCAATTGAAGGGCGTCCATTCTACTGAATATACGCTAGAACTATTGTTTTCAGGGTTTGAAATTTTAAATTAAAGGGCATCCTGAATCTATGCTAAAATTATTGTATTATTGTTTTTAGGGTCTGAGGTTTTCAACTGAAGGACATCTGTTAGAATTGTTTTGGATGTTGTCTTTATTTTTAAGTATTTGAAATCAAAATTCTGAGGCTTCTCATTCTAGTATGTAATTTGTAGTATGTGATGTGAACAGTATGAGAAGCACCAAGCAAAGAAGGATCCAGAACATGCTCACAGGCACAAGATAGAAGAGGAGATTGCTGCAGCTGCTATTGTGGGCAGTGCTGGTTTTGCCTTCCATGAACACCATGATAAGAAGGAAGACAAGAAAGAAGCTGAGGAAGCTCATGGCAAGAAGCATGGCCATCTCTTCTGATTTCCAGATTCAAGTATGAGTCTGTTGTAGAGATAGATATATGTTTGCT
The DNA here is from genome assembly GCA_028749045.1 of Cupressus sempervirens. Lineage (NCBI taxonomy): Eukaryota > Viridiplantae > Streptophyta > Pinopsida > Cupressales > Cupressaceae > Cupressus > Cupressus sempervirens. Next base: position 916,125,672 of record CM053789.1, on the reverse strand, counting down.
TTAAAGTATGGGACTGCTCCAAATATTATATCTACTCTACTTTTCATTTTTTGTTTTTCTGAAGAAAATGAATAAAATGAATTTTCTTTATATATTTGACTCACTTTGGCAATGGTAGTATTGAAATCCTCATTGTAATGTTTTAGTTCGCCTTTAAAAAAAATAAAATTTATTGAAAAAATGCGAGTTACAAATTTGCAGTTAGAGACTGCAAGAAAATCAGCAAGAAACACAAAAAACAGCATATGACATTGCTGTAGCAAATCAAATAGCAGCATCAATACAAAATATCATAGCTGGAGCAAAACAAGAAGCAACTGTATGCCAAATTCAATCCCGTAGTAATGCAGCCATGTGATGCCCTATGTTGATCTCTTTCTTGCCAAGAAGTTGATTAATTTGAGCTTTAATTCGTTGAATCTGAAAATCCAGTCTCAAATCTTTTTCAGCAGCATCCTAAAGCTGAGAGAAAAGAGATATCAAACAATAGAAAATGTCTGAATAAAGCCTTAAAAGTACAAATTCCAGATGATTACTATTGTGATTACTAAAGACTGCTATACACCTTGTCCTCCATATATGGAATAATATAACCTTTCGTACACCATCAACAATAATATTTTTATGTAGACCCACCCCTAGAAGAGCCTCTTTCCAACTTAGCTTGTGATCAAAAATAGCAATCAAATCATTGAAAACAGAATTCCACTGCTTCTTTACAAACAAGCTGTCTTAAAAAATATGTTTCATACTCTCTGGTTTATAGCAGAATGGGCAACTGACCAGCTGGACCATTATACATTTCAACCTATCCTCAATGGGAAGCTTGCAATGTAGAATCTTCCAAGTGAGCAATTGAGCATCTACATTGATCTTTGTCTTCTAAATTTGAGCAGACAATTTTAGCTAAAAAGATTCATTGAATCTACATTTCCATTTAATATTCAATCAATCTTTCACATGCACCATAGAAAGTCGATGTAAATAAACCTTCTGGAAATGAGAAAAGGGATATCACCAGTCCTTGAAAAAATCACATTTTATTGGGGTACATAGTTTCATGGACAATTCCAAAGGGACAAGAGATTGGACAAAAATTAGGAAAGCTTTATAACCATTACTCAAACCAAATTTAGTTTTAAGTGTGTGCCACGGCAACCAATCCATTAAATGGAAATCCCAAAGGTCCCCAACTGTGCTAATTCCTTTTTTAAATAGGTGATAGGAGTGTTTGGGAAACATTAAGGAAAAAGGCTAATTCTGATAATGAATATGTCTGTTCCACCAGATAGAAGAAGTGGAAAAACTAAAGCCATGTTGAAGAGAATCTCCTTTCCAACTCAAAAGATAGCAAATATGTTGCCAAGCTTTCCATATAGACTTAGAGTGAGAAGGAGGCTTTGATTGAAAAGGAGGAGGCATGAAGCACTTTATCAAGTTGTCCCACCTGCTGCCATTTACCTTTCACAGTAGCAAGATCAATACGGTTTCGTATGAGAATCTTCCATGGCTCATTCCCATGAGTAGCTCTAATTATCCATTTGGATGCCAAACAGAATCCTTGTGTTCTGTTTCAAATTGTCTATTAAGTAATATACATTAAATTGATTTAAATATAGATGATAAAAATATGTTGTTAGAATGTAATAGTAAAATTTGAAATGTTGATTTTGTTTTAGATTGTCTATTAAATGGAGGTGATAAGAATATGTGGCTTGGATCTAATAAAAAACTTCTAAGAATTGATTCTACTTCATATAATAGTTTAATTTTAGAATTGTAGTTTCTATATTAAAATATTTGAAATATAATTATATATCTTATGTAAACTATTACTTAAAACTTATGGTGTTTCTTGTACCATATTGATTAAGTGATGGGATAGTATGAGAAGTATGACGTCATTATGCTAATTTATGCAAGGGAATTGGAGGCAGTTAAAATATAATAGTATGAATAAGGAAAAATGATATAAGAACACTAGAAAGTATGTGAAAAATATAAAAGTATCGGATAGTTATAGAATCTATTGTTGAAAATCATTTTTTTAAGTATAAGTTATTTTTTGAAAAAAAATATTAAAGTAGTAAGCTCGAGACATCTTATATCCACTCATACAACGCTTAAATCATCATTTGGATATATTGTTCAACACATTTATAATTTAATTTCTAATAATTGAGTTGGACTACCAATGTGATCTTCTTTCATAAGAAAAATAGGAAAAACACCAGAAACATTTGAAATATGAAAGTGTCAAATAAATAATTTTAAGTATGAGCTTTATTCATGCCTAATATTTTAAGTACGAGCTTTATTCATGCCTAATATTTTTGATAAATTTGATTTATTTTTAGAGACTCAAATTATATGCATAATTTAAAGAAATTTTCAAATAAGGACTTTTAGAAGCTTGGATTTTTCTTATGTTTAAATTTATGGTTTTTTTTTTTTTTTTAACAAATAGAGTTCTTGCTTAGGATCTTATAAAAATATTTTGTATGTAATTTCTATGAATCTATACATTAGTTTATGTTTTCACAAAATCAAACTAAAACTCAATTCTCTAAAATCATATTAGACATTATATTTCTAGCTATTGGAATTTTATTTTTTGTTTCTATGATAACTATAATAAACATTAAAATATTCTATAAATTATTTGAATTTGATGAAAAAATATTTATTGTGGTAGAACAAAATATAAAAACTACCCCCACCATTTCTCAAAAGACCCAGATGTAAAAGCTCCAAGTATCAATAAGGGGGAAATTATAAAAGCCATCATTATAATAATAGCAACAATGAAGTACTCAAAGAAGGTATAAGAAATTTTTGAGAACTCTTACAAATGGAATGACAATCTAAAGTTAGTCAAATTATAGATTTTGTGTCTGGGATTAAAATTTGACCTCACAGTAATCATAATTGAAGATACCAAATCATGAATGGATGAGCTAATCGGTCCACTTCACACCCATGTGAAGTGCATAAATGGATTGTTCCCCTCTTCCTTAAAAGAAATTAGATCAAAGCTCAAGTCAATTTGAGAGGCTAGGAAATGGAAATGAAACAAGTGGCAGATAGTGGCTAGTACTTGTCATAATAATAATAATTTGATTGCTTAGTTAATTAGTTTTAAAAATATCTTTAAAAAAATATTTTAAAAAAAAAAACATTCATAATATAAATATTTTTGTGAGAATACATTAAAATTTTAATGTTTGTAAATTTTTTTTTTTGAAAGTGGTAATAATTATAATCATACAATTCTCTAGTGGTTGGGTCTTGTGTGTTTGATTTTGTTCCCTTCCTCTTTCAAATGGGGGCTATAAAGTGAGAGTTCATGGGTTCGATCATGGTTATGCCTTTTGATAATTTGGTCTCCTTTTTGAATGGGTTTTTAAAGGTTAATTTGGAATGCAGGCTTGTGCATAAATGCAATATGTCTTTTTTAAGATCCATATTTGAATATAGCATAAGAATATTGATTTAAAGATACTTTGGGGCATTTTTAATATTTTCCAATATTCTTATTTTGTGTGATCTTAGCATTTTCCATGGAGCTTTGTCACTCATGATTATAAGATTTTTGTGCTCATGGCTTAGGCTTTAGCTCTTGTGCTTGGTAATTCCATTTTTTTAATTTGGTAATGATTGATGTGTTTCTTATTAGGCTCTTTCCTCCACAAGCCATTGAACTAGTTTCTTTTAAAAATAACTAATATTAGAGAGATGTATATTCTGGATTTGATTGTGTGTCATATTTTTGCATCAAAGTTTTGAATCACACTCTGTGATCCATCATCAGGATGAGATCCATTTAGCTCTTCTCATCTTGATGATGGATCACAGAGTGTGATTCAAAACTTTGATGCAAAAATATGGCACACAATCGAATCCAGAATATGCATCTCTCTACTATGATTGATTGTGGAAATTTGTTCTTGTTAAACAATTAATATATTATATATGGCTTGCCACATTTTCCTAAAAATAATTATAATCATATAATTAGAAATAATGAAAAATGAAAAATTTACTAGATAATAGAAGTAAATCACACACTTTGTCAAGTATGTTGATTTTTCATTGGTTTTGATTGATTGTGTTGTCTTTGTTGGAATTTAAAAAATAGGATGAATTGAATGAGGAATATTAAACAATATCATAAAAATTATATGAAAAAATTACTAGATAATAGAAGTAAATCACACACTTTGTCAAGTATCTTGATTTTAATTAGTTTTGGTTAATTGTATTGTCTTTATTGAAATTAAAAAACTAGGATGAGTTGAATCTAAAATATAAATTTTTTTATAAAAATTATATGAAAGGTCATAAATATTTGAGAAATATTTTGTTATTAAAAAATATGTTAAATTAAGAGCCATTAGAAATATTTATCCAAACTAATTCAATTTTAGTTTAACTAAAAATATAGATTTCTAAATGTTTGAAGAGTAACTAAGCATATGCTTTTTCAATTAGTGAATTAGTTTTTAGAATGATTGCAATTTTTATTAGTTTTGAAAATAATATCACTTTAGCTCTAATTTATATTTTTAATATTTATAATAAAAAATCATTTAAAAAATTGATTAGGTTTGATAAATTGTATTATTAAAAGCATTTTTTTCAAATGTCTGGAGGGTATGGAATGGGCTCGCAAGTCCAAGTAGCAGGCTATCTTTTTAAAGATTGATTTTGCTAAAGCCTATGATCACATTGAATAGCCCTTCATCTTGGCTATGCTTCAACCTTTGGGTTTTCGCCCCAATTTTCTTTAGTCCGTGGAGATGCTCTTTGGTGATGCTAACGCTTGCATTACCATCAATGATTTTCAATTTGAGGCTTTTGGACATTTTCATTCAATCAAGTAAGGTTTCCCTCTAGCTCCAGTGCTTTATGTCCTAGCTGCTGAAGGTTTTGGCTATTTGTTAGCTTATTCTATGTCTTCAGGACTGGTTCATGGCATTTCCTGGCCTGATTCTTCCTCCCAGTTAGTCAATGGTCATTTTGCTAATGATTCCTTTCTTACGCTTCTTGAGGATGAAGAAAATATAAAAAATGCTTTAAATTGTCTAGACACCTTTTGTCAAGCCTCTAGCTCTGCCATCCAATGGCATAAAACACTTTGTTACTGCCAGTCTTTTTTGCTAGCTCCACCTTGGCTCAGCCAGTTCCAGTGAAAATGGGTTACTCATGAGGAAATCTTCCACTTTCTTGGCATTCCCTTTGCCTTCCAGGCCTCTCCTGTGGAGCTTTGGAATGCTGTGCTTGCCAAGATTAGCAAAAAGTTTGACTATTGGATCACCGAGCCGCTTTCTCTTGCTGGTAAATTCCAGATTTGTTCTAAGATTTTGGCCGCCACCCATGTCTGCTATTATTCCTAATGAGCACCATCCAAAGCTTCCTATCTCAAGCTGGAATGTTTGCTCAGAGATTTTCTTTGGGCTTCTAATTCTGACCATCATGGTTTTCACAGAGTTACTTGGGATTTTTGTTGTCTCCCAAGGGAGTCTAGTGGTCTTGGCCTGCTTTCCACTCAGAAATAAGGCCTTGCTCTCTGTGCCAAATGGATTATCTGATCTATCTCTGGGGATGAAGCTTGGAAGATTCTGGTAAGGCACTGCATTTCTTCTAGCTTCCCTATTAACATGCCTGTGTGGAAGGGGATTGGTATTCATACCCTTCTCATCATGTGTGAACCAGTGGCCATTTAGGGATAATTTATTATTAAGAGTATCTAGAAAGCCTGGGAAGCTCTTAAGCCATGGCTTCATTGGGCTAGAGATGATTTTTGCAATGGGCTTTCTTTGAATCAACAAAACATTTGGTGGTCTCCCCTGTTTGCTATGCAGGGTACTCCTCTCACCAAGATTCAAGGTGCCAGTGCTCTGCATTTTTTCAAATGTGGTATCTGCACTCCTAAGGATCTCTTTTCAAGAGTCACCATGAGTTTCAGGTCATGGGAAGATATGCAAGTTCAGTATTGCCTTGTCAGTACAGATCAACAGACTTTTGACCTTCTGCTATCTTCTATCCCTATGCACCTAGTTCATAAGGTGGGGATTCAATCTGGTCGGCCTTGGTGGCATGATTGGAAGTGGTATCCTACCACTCCATTTTCCAATTAGAAGCCTTGTATGGGGTACCGATGGCTTTTGCCTCATCTTCCGATGGTTGACACAGTTAACCAACGGTGGCATTTGCAATCTTTACTCTCTCAATGGAGAAAGCGTTTTGACACCATTTGGAGTGCTATTACAGAACCCAAGATTACCCACTTTGCTTGGTGCCTTGCCTTCCAAGGTCTTCCCTTGGGGCCTCGGCTCAAACACGTTGGGGTTCCTGATCCCAAATGCCCCTTCTGTGGTCAACCTAAGTCATTTTTGCATATTTTTTGGTTTCGTAAGCATGGTCAAAATTATTGGCACTGGATTCATGATTTTTTCAAGCCTTCTAGACCTGAACCATTTTCATGGCACATGATTCTATTGGGTGATTCTCCCAGAATTCCTCAAAAATTCACTCAAATTTGGCATACCTTCAAGATGGAAATTTTATTTTCTCTATGGAAAGATAGGAATGTTGTTCTGTTCACTCATAGTTTTTTGGATGTTAGCATTTCTATGTACACTAAAGCATGCATTTGTAACAATGTGATTATGTAGATCCAGGTGCAAGCTAATAAAGTTTCCCTAGAAGTTGCTCACTTATAGGAATTGTTAAATCATTGGGGAAATTCTCCTTGTACCATTGCTAGAGTTCCTCCGGATGCCTCGGCTGATGCCTCTATGCCTCATGGCCACCGTTCTCACCGCCACTCCTCAGGCCGCCACTTACACATGTCATGCTCCCAAGCTTCTTGCCACTGCTCTCCCAATGGTGGTGTTAGTGGATGGAGGCGCTGCTCTGCTTCCCCACCCCGTGGTGGTTCTGGCTAGTCCCTGGCTCCATCTCCTAGGCCTCAACGAGTGCATTCTAGGAAATTTCCTCACCTGGCTCTGGCAATTTCTCCTCCGCGGCTTGAGGTTAAGGAAGCGAAGGCTGCCCCTGATCTTGATGCTGCTGATGATGGCTGGACTGTTCCCAGTCCATCCCACAATCCCACTGATACGTGGGGATTTCCTGATAGAGATGATCCTCCTCCTTCAGCTAGCACTACCTTGATAGCCTGATGTGTTTATTCTATTTTTATTTATTTATTTATGAATAGTTGTTGTTTCTGGCTGAGGTCGCGTTGTTAAGTCTGGCTTCAGCCGTGTGAACTCTTTCGCAGGGTGATCTTGTATCCCATGGCCCCTTTTTTGTGAATTGTATTCTTAGTATATTTTATTAATAGAAAAGGACTATTCATCAAAAAATGTCTATATTTTTTAATGTGTTGAAAATATTTACTGTGCCCTTCTCTTCTTTCCTTTTTAACTTCAGACTTGAGGAAGTATAGAAGAGACATTAATAGTTATCAAAATTCTTAATTTATCTAATAATATTCAATAATTTTATATTTAATAATAATATATGAAAAATTAATTCTAATATAAGCATTTTTTTTAAACATTCTAGATATCAAATAAATATCTATTATTATTTTTTAACAAATTTTTATTAAATATTATTATTGTTTTTGTCAATACTTTTATATTTTTAACTCTCTAAATAAATTCTACAAACACTATAGCGTATAAATTTATTATTAATTTTAAATTTAAATTCTTGAATTACAAATAAGTTTGTAATAATTTTTTATTATTTAGTAATTTTGTTTCTTTCTATTATGATTTATGATATTATTGATCAAAAAAAAATTTAACAAGGATTTGTATTAGCATCTAAATCATGACCATGCCCCTACAATTCTAACAATTATTAGAACAATATATAAACAAGAGTTGTGATACAACAAGAGTCTCGCCTAATGCAATTATAAATTAAAATTGAAATGAAAAAAATTCTTATGACTTTGATGAAATTTTTAGTGTAAAGTTTGGATATATTTTTATTAATAAATAGTAAATAAAATGTTGATTTTCTAAAATGAAATTTCATTATAATTTGTCATATATAGACATGGGAATATAGTTGTATGTTAAATTGTATAAATGTTAAAGTGAAGTTTTATAAAAAAGTAAAATTTTATATTCAAGAAAAATAATCTATAGAGAACATATAAAGTGTAATGTAGGAATATTTAAAAATTTTGAAAATAAAAATTGAAAAAAACCACTAGCTGCCAATAAGAAAACTTTACAAATATAACTTAATATTTCTATTGTGCACTCAAAAAAATTGTAGAAAATGAGGTGAAAACATAAGCCTTTGCCTATATAGGCGGGACTAATAAATTAAAGATTTTAAGATAAGAATTTATCAAAATTTAATACAGAAGTATTTGTACTATTTTTTAATATATTGTATTGATATAGTTTAAGTACTAAGCAACGTATTATAGTGTTACTCATGCATGTCACAAAGTATTAGGATTGAGCCTGCTCTTTATTTTCAAATTTAAGTTTTCACTGATTTTTATGAGTTTTCTCATTTCTTTTCCATTTAAGAAACTTCCAAGAAAATTTTGTGTTTTAATAGAACCTTTTTTTTTTTCAATAGAAACTTCTAAACTATCAGTATTTTTTAAATGCAAACCACTTTTATTATTGGAGATATTTTCATACGAAAAACTATAATGTAATTTTCAAATAAAATCTATTATATTTCCATAAAATGGAAAAGAAATGAGAAAATTCATAAAAAATCATTGAAAATCTTAAATTTGAAAATAAATGTCCATAAAATAGAAAAGAAATGAGAAAACTATTTTGATTTTCAAAATTTTGAAAGCATCCATATACTAGTAGCCAAGTAGTGGAAGAACCTACAACTTCAATCTATTTATAGTTTCTAGAGCCACACAAAAATTTAAATCATTAGTACCTAAAATTATATCTATTCATTTTTCTACTTCCAATTTTTAGTTCTTAGATTATTATAATAGACATTTTTGGATTAAAGCTCTCTAAACCCTAGCCTTTTATATCATCCAATTCATTTTTTCAATGTATACCTTGATAGAGTTCATATTTGTTCATTTTTCTATGTAATTTTTATGCAATATAAGATGACTCCTTTTTTATATATGATCTTTTATGCATGGATGATCATGGACTATTTATAAGGGATTTTACAAGAATGTTTATCCCTTTTTTTATGAGCACTTGGGTGATTTATTTGTTTATTTATATAGAAAAATACAAAAGTGGGTAACTCTTACAATTTGACCAAGCTTCCTTATTCATTTAATGAACAAGCCCCATTAGTAGTTTCCTCTATGTTTGAGGTTTCTTCTATTTATTCAAAATCTAAATTTGTAAACATAGTATCAATTTATGGTTGAGGTAAGTAAATATATTTGGCTATGGTAAGGTAACCATCAACCAATACATTGATCCTCTCATGTTGAGAGGTAGAGAAAAGATCAACATTATTTTTCACATACTTGGCAAATAGAGTAATGTCTAGATTGTCCAGTCCTTCACAACATAGAGTTAGTATTTGAAAATAATATTATTTTTTCACACCTTCAACTTAAAAAAACTACAAAAAATAAACAATCTTGCTATTCACTTGATGAACAAGCCCCATCAACAATTTCCTCCATGTTTGAGGTTTCTTCTATTTGTCGAACATCTAAATTTGTAAAAATAGTATCAATTTATGGCTGAGATGAGTGTATATATTTGGATATGGTAAGGTAACCATCAACTAATACATTGATCCTCTCAAGTTGAGAGGTAGAGAAAATATCACCATTATTTGTCACAAACTAGACAAATAGAGTAATGTCTAGATTGGCCAGTCCTTCACAAAAAAGAGTTATTATTTGAAAATAATAATATTTTTTCTCAATGTCATGAGTGGCTTGGAGTTAGAAGTCAAGATTTACATCCATAATCTTGAGTTTTTTCTAATTGTAATGCTAGAACAATAGATTTTAAAATTTTCATACCAAAAATAATGTTAATGTTGTTTCAAAAAGCTTACAAATTATTACTCTTAGACTTTTGCATGAGGATAACATGTTTCACAGAAAGTGGAAGAAAATGTGTTTCTACCATTCAATCAAAGATTTTATTAAATAATGTGTAGATTTTAACAATAATAAGAGATGATGAGTGGGAGCGGGAGCACACGGAGAGTGACTAGGGTTTCTAGTGCTGAGGAGGCTAACAATGGTGGTGATGAGGAGTTTGAGGATGAAAATCCTAATGGTTGGAGGTTCCTCCCCATGCTTGTACCTCCTTGGAGTGGTTTTCTTTGTAGTGACATGAGGTGTTTGTTTTTGTCCTAGGTTTTTTCTGGCCCAGGGAATGTTCATGCTCTTTGTTGGGTGGGGACTACCTGTGGTGGCTATGTGGGTTGTCTCCATAAATTTGATGTAATTACAGATAATTTTGTGGGCTTGATATAGTGGGGAAGGGTGTGGAGTTTGTGGCTGACGGTATTTTTTTTCTAACACCCCTGTTCCCCATGTTAGCCTTTGGATTTTTTGGGTTTTTGGGCTCAGATGTGGTGTTGGTCTCAACCTTTAGTATTTGGAGTTTGCTAGAGATGAAGATACAAATGGATTCAGTTTGGACGGCTATGTGTTGTGACTCCAATAATATTGCTTTTCTTTTGACCATCCTGTTATGGCTCATGGGTCTCCTATGATTCCTAGGGTCTACAGGAGCTTGGACATTGATGGTCTAGTTTGAAGGGGAAATGATGTCCCTGTCCCTACTACTAGTTCTATTGATGGGTTTGTTCTTCCCAAATGGGTCTTCACTTTCATGGGTTTTCTTGTTAGTGGACCCCCTTGGCTGGGCACTAGTGTGGAGTGCACTTTTTCTCATCAATTGGGGATTCTCTTGCCTCTTGATGCTTTCTTCTTTAGGGTATCCTTTAGTTCCTTGTGCTCTAAGGTGATGGATTCCTCTATTTGATGGTGGGATCTAGTTGAGGCTGTCATTTTGGGGCTTCTAATGCATGTGTGGTGGTGGTTTCCTTTTTCTTGTTCTTTCACTTTCTTGCTTTCTATTGAGGTGGGGGAAAGACTTATTGAGGTAGCTATTTGCTAGGGAAAAGTGGTGGTGAATGGGTTCAGCATGTACTCTCCTTCTATTGTTTGTGAGTATCTCTTTCTTATTGTTAGAGATTTGGCTAGAAAGAATATATTTGAACAATATATTTCAAGTGGTGAAGGGATGACTCTGCACGCAAACACTTTGATGTAGAGAGGTGTGTTACTGCCTTCAAGGATGGACTAGGTCTTCCTATTTTCTTCTACATTCACAACTCCTATGTAGGTGGAGCAATCTCCTATTGAGATGGAGATCATATTTGGGCACTGGGAAGCAAAGGAGATTCTTATTGAATTTTTGTGTACTTATGCTACTTTTAGTAGTTTTGTTAGTGGAAGAAGAGGGAGAAACTTTTATCATTCAGGTTTGGTCTTCTTCCTCCCTACTCCTCTAATAGGTATTATGGTGCTATGGGAGTTTACAGGGGGCTGGAAGATTTTTGACTGCATTTTCCAAGGGTGGAGGTTGAGCCTTGCCTGAACCCATGGTTGGAAGATATGTAACATGTTTTCCAAGGCTGAAGGTATAGCCTTGTTTGGTCCTATATTTTTTCTTAGAGTTTTGACAGGCGTAGCTGGCCTGAGCTTCCTCCCTTGTTATTATGGTGATTTCCTATTTTAGTTTTTGTTTTCCCTATGATTGAGCGATTCCTGGTATTTTTAAAGGGCACACTTTAGTCCTTTGTTATTGTTTTGGTTTAAGTTTGCAATTATTGTGGGGGCTTGTCCCAAGTCTTCCATTGGAAATGTTGATCATGGTTGGCAAGCCAATCACTCATGGACCTTTATCTTTGATAGAGGGAGATCTAATTTCATTACTAGGCACTAGTATTACATTCTATTATTGGTGTCTAGAGTTCTTATTGTACTTTGGGTCAGCACCCATTAATTTCTGCTTTTCTTAATCAAAAACTTTAAAAAACTTCAAAAACTAAAATAATTGTTAGAGTCTATTTTCATTCTTCTCATAGTCACTAAAATAATATGTTTATATTCATCACACAAAAATACATTCGACATCCTTGAAGCATGCAAACATGCTTCAAAGGGTTAAACCTGGTAATGACTCCTTCCAATAAGGCTCCATGTGGTTGTGACTGGATGAAATTCACACAATGTATTGTGTAATCAAAGATAATAGGAATTTATTTTTGAGATTGAACAATATTTTTAGTTGATTATAAATTGTGTTCTCCCTAAAAATGCAATATATAACAAGGTGAACTTGTCCAATAAACTCACAATAATTTCTTCTATTCGATATAAAACTTTGCATTCCTTTCTCCTTTCCAATGGAGAAATTTTGAATTATTGTCAACTCATTATAGGAATATATGTATTATGAATTATATCTTAGGCTGAAAATAGATTTGAATATTTCTAGTTTAGATAACTAATTCAGTTTTAAGTGAAAGTGAATGAAATAGTATATTTTCTATGACAAATACAATAATTTTACATGGCAGTGAAAAAAAATTGTAACTTCAAAAATAACAATATGAAAACAATGTCTCATCATTGCCACATTTTAGCAGAGGAAAATGATGAAGATCTTTCAAGTAGCATAAGAAGACACTTTTTTTTAGGGACCTGTTTGAGATTGATCAAGCAATTAAACGTCTGGATAATTTCAACAAGAAAAAAGAGCCTATTTTTATTGAGGTGGTGAAACAAAACACTTACAAGATATGAGAATAAGGAAAACAAATGGTTTTGTTTGGTGCCAACAACTTGTAAAATTTTTAGTTCTTAAAATAAACACATGAAAATGAAGAAGCACACCACTACTATAGATGTGGCTTTACATAAAAAAATTTCTTTAAGGAGTGACACAACTAGGAGATTAAAGAAGCCACCCAATGACAAGGCCCAACAAAGTTTGATAGGGTTTGTGTTCCCATCACCACCATTTGTACTATAGAGTGGTTCAACAAGTGAAGATCCTTCTACTTTATATATGTTAACAAGAGAAGTTTATTTTTATTTTTTCAATTTATTGGAATGTGTACATTATTTATTTTATCATCTTATTTAACGTTATTCATTTCTATTGATGCTATAATATAGGGGGTATTGGTAAAATCCTATATAAATAAAAATGGGGAGATATTATCTATAAAGGTCCTAATGGATGATCAATAGGATGACAAATTATGGGCTAGAGAGAATCATACCAAGGTGATGCTATGTAATAAGGGTAATAAATAACATATTGATGACACACATAGGGATATTTAATGCAAGAGGGATTATGATATCTATAGATCCCATTTGAATCATTGACATGCAACTTGTGTAAGATGGTTCTAAAATATGATAAACTTTAGGATCTATTTATATGATCAATCAAAGTGTTGCATTCAATAAGATTGGAGAGATACAAGGATAGGGAGAAGACTAAACTATTTGACTCAAAATAGCTACTAGCTTTCAAATATTATCCAAAGATTAAAAAAATGTATGCTTTCTAGTAGGAAAAGACTAAGGTGTTTATACTCTCTATGAGAATGAGATCCTTAAAGGATAAGTTTCTTGAATTTATAGAAAGGAAGGACGTCTTTAGGTTTTGTAAGGTTGTGTGTGAGGCATGAAGATATAAAAAAAAAATTGCAAGGTAGAGAAATGTAGTTTTAGGATTTTATCAAGGATATTTTTCACAACCTAATGCATGTAAAGGGGGGATAAATTTATAGTACATCCACTAAATCTCTTTATGAGATGACCAAGTTGAGACTTTTGGACAAAAAGTGGATGTGTTTTCCCTATTTTAAAAGTTTCAATAAAATGATGTCAAAATTTGAGGCACTTAGAGATTGAATCTCAAAAACTTTAGTAATAGAAATTGTAATTCTCAAAGTCTAATTTTTCCAATATGTCATTTAGTTCCCACATGAAAACACATATTTTTTGGTAGAAATGTTTAAAAATGAAAATTTCAAAGTGTTTATTTTTAGACCATATCACACTTGTGTACAACCACCATATTTTGACACAAATAAATGTTTTCTGGTGAATCCCTTTTGGGGAAGATACCTGATGCACCAAAGATACATGAGAATAGTTTTTCTTATTTTTTTTTGAATATTTTTTTTTATTAATTTTCAATTGGCTATCAAGCTAATTTTTGAAACTTTTGGTGTACAACCACCATAATTCGATCAAAATATCATATGTTTCACATTTAATTTAATTTTTTTTAATAACATCAAAAGAATTGTATATAGATTGATGGCATGTTGTTAAGTTTAGGATCACTAAAAATGATTTAGCATTTCTTTTATTGTTTATAATTTTCAAAGGCAATGATTTCTTTCATATTTTATGAGAATGAGCCAAAGAAAGACGTGTCCCTTTATGGGACATGTCTATTCATTATAATGTGATAATATAATGATAATTATTTATGAGTGGGTGGGGTGGAGGGGAGGGTGAGGTGGGGTGGGTGGGTGTGTGCGCATGCGCATGTGTCTTCAATAATTTTGTCTCATAAGATTCATCCAGAAGAAGCTACAAAAACATCAACACTCTCTCTTAACTAGGGAGGATAAAAACATAATTTGATATTACCTCAATATAATATAAAGGCAGGCATGATTATGGATATATTTGATTAGAAGGTAATAATTATAATAATGGATAAGTCCACAAAGATGAAGGACCAAAAGCGGGGTACAAATTGTTTTATTTTATTTTTTATTTTTCCCTAAAATCAAACAAAATTGATCTTTGACAAGAAATTAAAGATAATTGGACTCAATATTTGAAGATATAATTAAAAAAAAAGTTGTAGCCCTCTAAAACTAGTTTCTTAACTACTAGCGTTTTTGTTAAATGGTGGAGTTTAAGTCCCTCATAAAGGGGGAGCACATAAAGTGGTCTTATTTTTTGAGTAAATTTATAACATAGTGTTAGGAGTTCTCCCCCTAACATTAGTTTTAAAAAAATGATTTTTTTAATTACTCTAGTGATAAGTTTGCCGACACTTCATAGTTTATCCTAAATTGTTTGGTAAATTTTCACTCTATATTTCATTTATTATAAATTTTAAATGTGTAGTGATAAAAAATAAAAATAAAAATATTTTAAAGTGTTTAGAATAGAGTCTAGTTTCTAGAAAAGTAACTTGTTGCAAGAAATGATGAAAGAGAAAAAATCTATTACCAAAATACTACATGTTGTGAAATGTCCCTTTACTGATTTTTTTAATGATATTTCCAGCCTCAAATCAGAACTTTAAAATAAAACAACCAATATTACAAAGATCTGCCAATTTCCCAATTAAACCCAAATCGGGTATGTCCAAATTAGTGCCAAAAATTTCACAACTTCACAAATTATTAGTAAATCTGAAAATGGAAATTTTTACAGAAATTTCAGCATCATAACAGCCTACAAAATGACATTTCCAGATTTGTATAGCCTTTACACAACAGCTCACAAATGTAGGGCAAAACTATGCTCAATCGGGCTCCCGAAATTAACACAAAAATGCCCAGAAACACCACAAAACACTCATAAACTATCTCAGAAGTTTAATCATGACCCAATACATATATTTAGCTCTATTTTAACATCATAAAGTCTGAAATACAGCAGCAAACCAAACTGATATGAAACACTCAACTGAAAACCCAAACTCAAACAAAAAACAACCCCGAAAACACCCAAATCGGCACTATTCAGCACAAAGGCAAACTCTGTATGAGCATGCACATGGAATGGCTTCAAACTCCCATCCTTAGCCTTCCTGGAAACCTGAAAACTCCCGTTCTTGGGTCTCCTTCTCCACAGGTTTGGCAGCCTCTGAAGAACAACAAGAAAATTAGCAAGAATCAAGATGTAGAATGAGCCCAAAATGCCTCCAAACCCCTTTTAAAGAGGGCATAACCCTAACTCACATCCAAGAGGGGTTAATAAAATATAATTTAATAATAATTTTTATTTATTAGTCCATTGGTTTCCAAAGATTAGCCCCTTTTTCCGAAATTTCACCTTTTTGGAGCCTGCCTGCCTTAACAAAGTTTATTTATTTTTTAACTATTTGAATAGGGGACATGACATGTTGAAAGGAAATTAGTGACGAAAGGCTTAACATAATCTAAATTCAAAAATAAAAAATGGTTAGATAGCTAACACAGAGATGTGCAATATCATGTAGCCCAATTCTCTTGTTATATAACCACAAGTAAACCTGATGGATGCCATAGAACCAATTTTTTTTTTCTTTTTTTTTGGGTAACCTTGTTGGAAAACATGTCTTAGACCTATTTTTTTGGGTGATGCGACGCGCTCCCTTGCCCACAGGTGGTTAATTATGTGGTGTTCCATGTTCACTAACAGTCATGGCTTTTGGTGCAATGGTAAATGGGCCCCATAATTGGTATCAAAGCCTGGTTTTGGCTTGGTCATGGGTTCAAATCTCTCCGGTGCCTTCCGACCTGCATAAGCACTTGGTATGCACGTCAAGGGGGAGATTTGAACCCAACAATCTCCCCCTCGACGCGCATACTAGGTGCTTATGCGGTCCGGGAAGGTACCAGGGAGATTTGAACCCATGACCAAGCCAAAACCAGGCTCTGATACGAATTGTGGGGCCCATTTGCCATTGCACCAAAAGCCATGACTGTTAGTGAACATGGAACACCACATAATTAACCACCTGTGGGCAGGGGAGCGTGTCACATCACCCAACAATCTCCCCCTCGATGCGCATACCAGGTGCTTATGCGGGTCGAAGGGGAGATTGTTGGGTGATGCGACGCGCTCCCCTTCCCACAGGTGGTTAATTATGTGGTGTTCCATGTTCACTAACAGTCATGGCTTTTGGTGCAACAGCAAATGGGCCCCACAATTGGTATCAGAGCCTGGTTTTGGCTTGGTCATGGGTTCAAATCTCCCCGGTGCCTTCCCGACCCGCATAAGCACCTGGTATGCGCGTCGAGGGGGAGATTGTTGGGTGATGCGACGCGCTCCCCTACCCATAGGTGGTTAATTATGTGGTGTTCCATGTTCACTAATAGTCATGGGTTTTGGTGCAATGACAAATGGGCCCTACATATTTGAGATGTCCAAGCCTTTGAGTTGGATATCTAATGTAAATCAAACCCTTAGGCATGGTGATCTTCAATGTCTTCCATAGTCTATACATGCTATAGTGCATAGGCACTATAGTAATATGAAAAATTGGCACTTTTATGCTTGAAATAGAAAAATTATAGTACATACACACTATGTCTTGGATGGGGAAAAATGGAAAAGGTGACAACTCTTTGGTCCCCCATCTTTATGCACATACCCTTATATCATCTATGGTATTAAGAGTAATGGCCTCATAATACCAAGCCACGTGATACTCACCAAGTAATCTGAGTATTGGCCTTTGAATATAAAGTCACGTGATATTGACAAAATAATTCAAATGTTCATAATAATGATATCATGATATCAAAAGGAATGGTCTCCTTGATGAGACCATTACTAAGTGTTTGATACTAATAGACAATGTGACTTAGGGATCAAAAATCTTAGCCATATGTATCTTATTTGATCTAAAAAATAAATTTGAAATACTAGAATTGGACATCTCTAGGATTATAGTTCTAATTATGGTGTAATTAACATCACATACATTAGATTCAAGATCATAAAGAGTTTATATACTATTGGAGACTTCCATATAACATAACCAAACTTACACGTGTATAATAAGAAATCTTTTTTTCCTCTTTGTTGTCTTTGATCTCCTTCAACATGTATAAATTCAATACTATTGTTGATTTTATACACCCAAATAATTATAATAAAAATTGCATCAACATATATCTAATTTAGAAACTATTATGCATGGAACCCTTGATTTTAAAAAACAAAATTGCATGAGTAGAGTATTTTTTTTATGTAAGATGTTTACCAACATATTAAACCACAATACTTTCCAGTGATTATTCTTGGTTGAATAAGCTTTATTCATTTCTATATTCCTTTTAAATTGGTTATTACATCTAATTAGTATCAATTTATTATTCTTCAACTTCATCATATAGAATCATTAGTTTGTTGGATGCTATTAAAACAATAACTAGATTTGCATGTGTCTTCCCTTCAAGAAAAACTCATGATAGCGCTTCTTCCAAATTAACTTTGAATACTCATGGTAGTGCTTCTTCCTTTTAAATCGGTTATTACATCTAATTAGTATCAATTTATTATTCTTCAACTTCATCATATAGAATCATTAGTTTGTTGGATGCTATTAAAATAATAACTAGATTTGCATGTGTCTTCCCTTTGAGAAAAACTCATGATAGTGAGATAAACCTTGTGAAATATATATATATATATATATATATATATAGACACACACACACACACATTTCACAAGGTTTATCTCATAGAAGATACAAAAATATGAATAAATATATAAATTAATTTAAAAAAAAAATTTATTAAAATTTTAGTGAACCTCACTGTTTTATGTTTAGGTGTCACTTTTTATTAATAAATAATAAAAAATTAGTTAACAATTATAGCATTATTAAATTTAAATTTCTAAAATTTATTGATAAGGCTCGCTAAAATTACAAGAAGGTTGAAATCTAGCATTCTATCACCTTAGCCAAAATTTTGGAGATCAAGGCATAGGTTTGGTCCCATTAAACCTATTCTAAACAAAAAATACTGATGTTTAGAAAAATAATCTTGTTATATGTTGTAAAAAATAGGTGCCAGTTATTTAAAAAATGGGTGCCTCATCTTAAAAATGGCATAATAGGGCATTATCTCTGGCAGGTAGAATTCAGGTATGCCAGACGATTTTGTCCTCGTACACCATTTACTATTCCTCTGCCTGGTTTTTTAATAATTATCAGATTGCTAAAATTTAGTAGTCCATTAGACAATTTCTTTGGTCTGATGGCAAGGGTAATAATAAAATTCATTTTGTTAAGTGGGCTTGGTGCCACACTGACAAGGCCCTTGGGGGACTTGGGCTAACGGATTTAAGAATTCAAGGTATTTCCCTTTCTACCAAATGGATTTTTCAATCCATGGAGGGTGACTATCCTTGGAAAGTGTTGGTTAGAAGCAACATTGAGAGGGGTGTGACTAAGAAAGCCAAATCTTGGACTAATCTCCCTTTTTGCGACCTCATTATTGGTAATTTCCCTGTCATGGTCCAAGGTTCTATGGTCTTCAGGTCTATTTGGAAGGTTTGGGACCATGTTAGGAAATTTATCACTAAGAAAGATTTTCATTGTAATATTCAACTCCATGGTGAAAGATCCATTTGGTGGAATCTTCACCTAAATGGTAATCCTTTGGCCCTTACCCAAGGGTGTTCTGCCAGACTGTGGGCTAAGAAAGGTGTTAAACAGTTCATAGATCTTTTTGAGTAGAATCAAATCACTCCTTGGGATGAGCTTAAAAATAAATACGATATCCTTGATTCCCATAAAAGAACTTATAACATGATCGTGCAAGCTATTAATGGTCATCCCACTATATGCCATGTTGATTCTCAAAGGCACCTTAAATGTAACTGGCTTGGTGGAGTTGTCACAACATTGCTTAAGGCCAAGAATATTTACAAAATCCTTGACTCTAATACATATATTATTGATCATGTGAATGCTATTTGGTACTATTCTTATGATGCTAATGTTTGGAAAAAATACTTTGATATCTTGTGGAAGAATTTTGTTGAGCCTAAAATTAGATGCTTCAAATGGTTAGTCATGTTGGACAAGTTGCCTATTAAGAGAGATTTATCTAATTCTGATATTTTTAATTTATGCAAAGTTCTTAAAATTGGTAGACATATTCTTTTAGATTGTACTTTTGCTAAAGAAATATGGAGAATGTTTGGCATTTTTATCCTATTGATGTTAATATTCTTGATATTATCACTAGTCATATTAATGGTCTTCCTAAAGATACCAGTTTATTTTGGAATATATTGTCATATAACATTCTTTGGCAGATTTGGAAGTGTAGGAATGAGGAAAGATACCAAGGTAAGCCAGGGAATATTACTGAGTTTTTTCAAAAACTCATTAAAAAATTTCTTTGTAGGTGCAAGCTACTATGTTGATCGAACATGACAAGATGAGAAGGTTCCTTCATGATGGGCATGCTGCTTTTTTTTGCTATGAGTTGAAGCATGGATACTAATGGCATAGAACCTTGGATGATCTATAAGTTTTTGAGCATTCTTGCATTAGGCTAAACAAAGAAATCAGTAACAAAGTGAATCCTAGAAAAGAAGATTTATTTAGGCTAATGCTAACTCAAGAACATAAAAATGTCATTTGGATGGAGGGTCCCTTAGGTTGGACTACTTGGATAGTCATTTACTATGATGTTCTTAGTTAGATAGTCCTTCTTCTCCTTTTTTTTTTATGTTGTACAACTAATTCTATTCTTCCTTTGTGAGGCTTGGCCTCCTTTTTGACTTTCGTGGTGGTTCTTTGGTTGCTTTGTATTTTCTAATACTCTTATATCTAATACAATTTTTTTTTAAATTAGTGTTTAAAAATGAATTTTAAATATTAAAACTAAAAACATTTGGAAATAGGCACCTAGTTTTCAAAAAATGGGTGCCATTTTTTTGAATTTTGGTTTGGGTGTATGAACCTAAAATGGGTGCCCATTTTGCATTTCCCAATTCCACACAGCTTTTGCAAAATTTGGACCCAAATTCTTGCACTTACTCACCAAGTTATGAGGACGTTCTGTTTATTATCTTGAATCTAGACAACATTTTTTTTCTACAACTTTGAGGCAAGTTAGAAAGTCATTGGCATCTAGCTGAGGGACCATGACTATATTTTGAGGCAATAAGAAAAGTGTACATGCTTCTTATAAATCTAAACATGGTATAGATGGCCTAGTTCCTATTTAGCTCTCTAAATATAAAACTATTATGAAAAATATGCTACATGAGTAGAAAAAGGTGACACATTGGTTGGTTCTTGTGGTAATAAAGAAGATACAAGTCATGATATTGTAATAGATTCTTTCAAGAATAATGGTATTGGCCATTATGTACATTTTTATCATGGAATACCTTACATGAAAATATTCCCCATTTGGTTATGGTTTCTCACCCAACATGTAATAGCTTCGATGCAAATTTTATTCATCAACAATGGGAAAAACTAGAACACATGAATTTTTTTTTGGAACCCATTGTTGGTCATTCCTTAGATGACAATAATAGAAGAAAACAATTTATGTCAATAGACTATTATTCAACATAAGATATTCTTTATTAAATTTATTTGGAAAGGTAGAAACTAAGTAGCTAGTATAGTGATTTCAACATTATAGAATTGCATGACCAAGACTACATCCATATGAAAAATAATTGGTGAATCCTACTTTTTTTTCATCATATATATATATATATAAAATTATTCCATCACACAATCAAAATATTACAAGATAGGACAGGTTTTTAAAAGTAGTTTACATAAAATATAGTATATGGACCATTAAGAACTACATTATAAATGCTTTAAAAGAAAGTTATAATTCAAAAGCTAAGGTATAATCTGGAGCAGAATCAACAATCTACAGATTTACCATTAGATCCAAACATCATGTTTTATTACGTACATTAAAATCTATTTAATGTAGACAATTTGGTTCCATACAAGTTAATTCACAACGCTACAAATTGAAATAGGTAGGCGAACTAAAACATTACAATGAGCATTTCAATACACCTGACCATTGCCAAAGTGATAGTCATATATTAGAGGAATACCCTTTTTATTCAGTTGCTTCACAGCAGCATAAAGTTCAAATGCAAAGTAGACATAATATTTGGAGCAGTCCAACACGTAAAGACAAACATATATCTATCTCAACAATAGATTCATACTAAGATCTGGAAATCAAAAGAGATGGTGATGCTTCTTGCCATGGGCCTCCTCTTCTTCTTTCTTGTCTTCCTTCTTCTCATGGTGTTCATGGAATGCAAAACCACCACTGCCCACAGCAGCAGCTGCAGCAAGCTCTTCCTCTATCTTGTGCCTGTGAGCATGCTCTGGATCCTTCTTTGCCTCATGCTTCTCATACTAGATCACATCACATAATAAAAAATACTCATTAGTTACAAAATACATACTAGAATGGAAAACCTCATAATTTTGATTTTAAATCAAAATATTTAGACAAGATCCATAAATCTAATAACTTCAATCCAAAACAATAGGTTTAACATATACTCAGTAGAACGGACGTCCTTCAATTGAAAGCTTCAGAGCCAAAAAAAACAAAACAATAATTTAATCATATATTCAGTAGAATGGATATCCTCCAATTCAAAACTTAAAAACCCTGATAATAATAGTTCTACCGTATATTCAGTACAATGGATGCTCCAACTGAAATCTTCGGACCCTAGAAACAGTAATTTTAACATACATTCAGTAACATACTTTGAACCATAACAACAGCAGTTTTGGCAATGGACGCCCTTCAAATTAAAGTTTCAAAGCCTAAAAACGATAATTTTAGGCATATATTCAGTAGAACGGACAGCTTTCAATTGAAATTTCAAACCCTAGAATGGACGGCCTTCAATAAAAATTTCAAATCCGAAAGCAATATTTTTAGGAATATATTCAGTACACTGGACAAGCTTCCAATTGAAATTTTAAATACTAAAACCAGTAGTTTGACATGAATCCAGTGCATATATATTAAGCCAAAAATAATACCAGTGCAAATCGACATATGCTCATTGTATATATAACAAACAAAGCAATACTGCCAGCGCAAATCCTAAAAGCATTAGTTTTAGCATATATTCCGTAGAATGGACGAATGCACGTCCTCCAATTCCGATCTGAATCCCTAAAATGAATTGTTTTGGCAAATATTCAGAAGAATAGAATGGACGCCCTTCAAATTATATTGTCAAACCCTAAAAGCAACAGTTTTAGCATATATTCAGTGTATATATATCAAATAAAGTAATCGTACCAGTGCAAATCCTCCAGCAGCCACGGCGCCTAATTCATCGGCATGCTCCAGATGCTTGTGGTGTTTTTCCTCCTTTCTCACCTTCTCATATTTTTCTTCATCACCATACTCAACTGTCGTCTGCTCCACACAAACGCTGTTCACTCCATCAAGGTTCACCTCCTCCTCCTTCTTGTGGTGAAACAGATGATGGCGATGATGATCTTCAGACATCCTTAAAAAGCGAAAAGAAACTCCGGACAAATTTGCAACTCAAAAACACTGCAGACACGATGAAGCAAGTAATGGTGATTGTAGTGATGGACGTGGGGAGATACACAATGTATATATACAGGGAAGGGCAGGGGAGGTGTAAGCGCGTAATGCGGATATTGGAGACCATTTCCAATGAGATCAGATGGGACCAGGTAAGGACGCCGCTAAATTGGCCGAAAGAGAAGATATGTGTGTTGTATGATTTTTTCTGATTTGGACACATGGGAGCTTTGCTTTGCTTCCCAACAGATTCTTCGAAAATTGGATGACGATTAAATTTTTGATGAACTTTAACATTTTACACGGTATTTGACGGTGTTAAAAGCTGGCGGGTTGTTTTTATTTTTTTAATACAGTTTTACACAATAGTTGCACAGTATTTGACACTGTTAAAAGTTGGTTGGCTGTATGGTTTTTTTAATATATTTTTTACAATTTTACATACCATAGGAATCTGTGAAAATCTGTTAATATTATTTGTCAAAAAGATATATACATTAAGTAGAATGGAAATGATTTTTATGTTTTTCTATTCTTTTAAATATACAAGATCAGTAAATTAAGAAACTTTTAAGTTAGAAAGATAATCATGTTTCATTATCAATAGATAAAAGTTAATATCTCATTTTCTCCCTTCTAATCTCTATTCACATTTTGGTGAACCTAAAATCAAGGTAAATGAATGGTCCAACAAGTCTACATTCGAATTTGAAAGCGTATTGTGGAGGGATGAGGGATTCCTTCACTTTTCCAAGGAATGGTGGAAGCAATGCAGATTACTAGGACAATTAGCTTAAGATTTATGAAAAAACTACAATATTTGAAGATACAACTCCAAGCTTAGAATAATGATGTCTTTAACAATATTCAAAGAGAAATAAACATTTTAACAAGATTTGGAGAATCTTAATAATAGAATTTTAGCATATGGTATGCTTAAAGAAGATTTTTAATAGAAAAAACTGTTGATCCATGATCTTAAAGAAGTACTATTGAGAGAGAAATTATATTAGTGAGATAAATTAAGAGAGATTTTGTTCAAATTGGACAACTATAATTTGAAATTATATCATACATATTGTTCAATAGTCTCATAGCTTGTGGAAAAATCAAACTTAATTATGTGATTGTGGATTTTTTTGGACATTGTTAGGCAACAAGAGCATACGTGAAGATATTTTTTCCAATTTAGACCACATTCCAAAGACTATTATGACAGAAAAGAAATAGATTCTAAGTGTTCCAATCCTTATGGAAGAGATTTTTTGTTTCAACATTTCAACTCCATTTATATAAATCTCTTGACCTTAATAAAATTTCAACAAAGTTTTACTAAAAGTCTTGAAAACTCGTTGGTTTGTAAGTCTAGAAATTGGTTGAAAATGATAAGAGATTCATTAAGGATATCAACAATACTATCATTTACCTAATTCTCAAGATGAAATCCTATGATACTTTAAGTGATTAAAGACCAATTTTTTGATGTAATACAATTTACTAGAAAACTTTTCATAGCCTTACTTTCAAGTGAAATGATGCATATCATGGCATCGTAGATAATTAAATGAATGATAATAAAAATTGATGTCAACAAGGCCTATGCAAGAGTGGTATGGGGGTTCTTACTAACAATGCTCAATATATTTGGCTTCAAAGATCATTGATTACAATTTATTCAATATTAAATCTCTTATATCATATATTCCAATATACTTAAAGGATCAATGTGTATTTTTCAAGGAAACAAACATAATTTTAAAATTTGTCACATTTGATCATTTCTATTTTTCATAATAACTAGAGACATAGGTAGGCTTTTTAACACATAAATATTCTAGGGTTTGGAGAGGTATAATGGTGGTTGATAATTTGGGCCTAAACATGTATGTGTAGCCTATAGATTAGATTGTTCTACTTTAGGGGAAAATATGTAAGAAGTGGTTTAAAGATTAAAGAGGTTTTAAACCTAGATATCTAAAATATCTTCAGATAGATTGTCAACAAAAAAATAAATTTAGAGATTTACTTTTATTTATTTATTTTAATTCAAAAATGATACTTGAAGAAGATTAGCAATTTCTTGAGCTTTCTAACTATGTCATTTCTATCTAAAGACCCAGAAGCCTCAATCTTTTCTAGAACATGTCAATCAAATCATTGGGAAGGGATTGTCTAGAAAAATTGCAAAAAGAAAATGGTTTCATGGAATAGAAAATGGTTACCCTTAGTTGGATGAATTATCATGATTAGGTCAATCTTCTCTCTATATATAATATCATGTTACTAGATAATTCACAAAATATAAATTTTTTTGAATTGTCTCCTCATAATAAATCATAAAAGGGGGTCCAAAGAGGTCAAGAAGATTCCACTTGTATATTGAGAAAATGAATGCCTTGCACGAGCAATTCTAGGGTCATTTATCTAAAAAGAATAAAGGCTCGAAAATTTGCACTAAGAGAATAAATCTTATGTAAAATGTATAAGGTGTTGGTAATATGGTCATTTAGATGTCTAGAGAGTTATCATTTATGGCAACATGAATTCAACATTTCATTTATGCATTTACAGATAGAAAATTGTCTAAGTATTAGATAGTTTGCAATAGTACAGAGACAGATGTGATGTTTATAGACAACACACTTTAAGTTAGCTCATATACACTTGAGGATATCTTTATGACAATTTCATGATGACATAGGAAAATGTGTAGATGTGTACGAATAGTATAGAATAGGTTACAGTAAATACTAGTTTGGGTATTTAAGAGAACAGAACAAAGAATATCAAAAATATGGGTTGTATGAGTTAAGGAATTATTTTAGTGAAAAAATAATTACTAAGTAATGATAAGCTAACAGTGAAAATATTAATCCATAAGTGATTTTATATATCAAGTCAAGCATGTGAAGACATGAAGGCCAATTGAGCAGAGGTTTGTTAATTTGCAAGATATAAGTAGAGATCTTATCTTGCGTAAATATTGTGATGAATGTGTGGAAGATCTATGACATGTGAACTATTATGAAGATAACTTGGAAGATATGTGAGCCTTATGTGATGCAAGATCTAATGTATGATTAGAGAAAGTATGAGTTTCAATAGTGAGAAAGTAGTGTATGTATACCTATACTTGTGAAGAAATTTATTGCTTATTGCATGTTAGGGAAATGGACTCTTATTGCATATATTGTATTTGATCTACAAACCCCTAATAGGGTTGAAGAAACTCCTAATAGGATTGAGGCTTCTAACAAGGTCTAGTCCTCTAACAAGGAATCAAGACACTATATGTACTTCATGGACTCCTAATAAGGTCAATATCCTTAGCAAGATTCTTTTGTTTAGTGGATAATCTAGTGGGTATCATCCCCATTGGGGTTTTCCCTTGGCCAAAGTTTCCCTAGTTAACAAATAATGGTGTTATGAGTTCTCTTTGTGTATTATTATATTTACTATGCAACATTGTTGGTGTGCCTTCGTATGCAAGTTATAAAGCAATTAGTATTTAATTACGGGTAAAGTTCACTGCCCCCACCCCCCCGCC
This sequence comes from Cupressus sempervirens, assembly GCA_028749045.1. Classification (NCBI taxonomy): domain Eukaryota; kingdom Viridiplantae; phylum Streptophyta; class Pinopsida; order Cupressales; family Cupressaceae; genus Cupressus; species Cupressus sempervirens. Next base: position 916,098,757 of record CM053789.1, on the reverse strand, counting down.
CCCCCTTCTCAGTATTATCTATTTCTAACAATTGGTATCAGAGCCTAGTTACTTTGAAGAGGCTTAACAACTTCAGTAAAATCCCTATGAATATGGAATGGTTAAAGAGAAATCTTGAAGAAGCTTTTGAATAGATTGATCTTCTTATAGAAGAAAGAGATAACCTAAAAGACATATACGAAGATGCTTGAAGTTTACATTGGAAAGTTGAAAGACAAGTTTGATGATATGAAATATGGTAAGGAATCATATGTATAGACTAGTGACAATGGTGAAGTAGGAAATCTCAATAAAAAAAATGAGATCTTGAAGCATGAGTTGAAAATTGTGGAACTTAAGTTGAGTTTTAAGAAAGATGGTAGTGAGAGTGAACCTGATTTGAAATCTGAGAATATAGACCTTAGATCCCACTTGAGTCAAGTAACATCTGAATTAGATTCTATTAAGATTGAGCATATAGAATTAGAAAAGTAAAATACAATTGTGAAAGGAGAATTGACATGCAAGCTAAGTTACAATTAGAGAAACTTTATTCTAGTAGTGAGAAAATTGATGAACATATATTTCACTAGAGACCTTATGAAAAGATAGGCCTTGGTTACCTTATTGGAGAGAAATCCACCAAGAAAGTTGAAATTAGAAAAGAACCAAATCTAGTTATTCAATCCCCTAAAGAATCTAATCCAAGTAAGATTGAATCAAGCATTACTACTGAAGTATCTAAAGAGATTAAACTAATCAATTTGTTTGTGAAACATGACGAGCCTAAGAAAATAGAGCAATTTGATAAACTTAAGCAAGATGAACCACCCAAGGAAGTTAGACATGAATTCAGAGGTAGATGTTTCATATGCAATGAAATTATTCATAGGAAAAGAGATTACACAAGTAAGTCTTTCAAGCCTATTACTAATTTCTATTGTTTTAATTGTCATGATTATGGATATAAAGCAATAGCTTTTAAGAAACCTAGGTTTGATAGTAATAATTAAAATAGTAGAATGTTTAGGAACACTAACCCTATAGGTAATGAAAGAGGAAGATCACTAAGTAGATCTGATGATGGAGAAAAAACCAATGGAGAAAGGAAATAGTTTGTATGTTACAAATGTAACAATCCTAGACACATTGTAAGGAATGACTGAGCAGTTGATAGTAAAAATGCAACCAATCCAAGGAGGAATGCACTTTTACGTCAACTATGCAATAAATTTGGACACATAGTGAGGTATTGCAGAATGGATAGAAGAAACTTCAATAGGAATCCCAATCACAAAAGAAACAATAACAAAAATGATAGAAGGAATGATAAAAACAATGATAAAAGTTAGAAGCAAGCAATTAAGGAACATGTTGATGAATTTAAAGAAGCATTTGTGAAAGATAAGGATTCAAAATCTTCTTATATAGTTTTGGAGGAACAATATTTTGATGCACCTGATTAGAGATTGAATTTAGAAGTTGTTTGTGGCTCATCCTATCTAAATTAAGCAGTTTCAAAAGAGGTAGATCATCAATTAACTAGAACTAGTGTTAGAGAGAGAATTAGTTGTGCAATTAATAGAAGGTAGAGGACATAGAGAGAAAGCTATGGTCAAATGTGCAAGTTTAGATATGATCACAATAAGCTAAAAGATAGAAAATAAGTTTACTAGTAATTAGTGATAGTTTTTGAATTTGTGGTAGATACACATCTAATGCAAAGTAATTTTTGAAGTGATTTAAAGATTGTGAACAAGATTGAGAGTACCATTTTTTCATGCAAAGAGTTTAGATCGATTAAAGAGAAATTCGACATCGATTTCAAGTGTTAAGAAAGGTGTTTGAAGTGCAAATTTGTAGAAGCCTTAAATGCAATATTTTAAGGTATTTTACGGAGCTTGAATTAAGTTTTTAGTGCATAAAGTTAAATAATTATGGTAAGTCAAATAGTATATGATTTCAATGAAAGACCAAGATATAAGTTGAAGAAACATCCATTTTTTAATCTTGTGGATGACCTATTAGGTGTATTTTCATAAATTCCACAAAATGTGCTTAACGTAGAGGATATTAGGAGTTATTTCCATTGTAAAATTGAAAGTATTGGAGATGAGGATATACAAAAGGACTTAGGATTCATGTGTAATAATGACCTAACCTTGAAATCCAAGTACGTACATTTGAATGAGTTAAACCTAGTAAAATATATGTTTTGCATAGAGTTTGACAATCATGACTGGACCAGAATCATTCTAAGTAGAGTTCATCATGAGATGTTTTGGATAGGTGATATATCAAATGCAATTGACTATGACCTAATTCAAAAGGTCACACATTTGAACAATGAAGGATGCAACCCAGTGAATGATAGAAACATGAGAAAGATAGTTGAGACAAACTTGTACACTTGGTTTGATGGAAGAAATATGAAGGTGGACATGAGTCAAGACAAAGGAGTCAAAGTGTTAAGTAAAATTTTAGGGTACAAGTTTAACCATGGTTCAAGGGTTAACTTAATACCAACTAGATTCTTACATACAACCTATGTAATGGAAATTGAGAGAAGAAAAGTGAACCTATGCGAGATAGTCAGAACTCAATTATTGGACAACATTACAAAAATGAAGAAGACTAAGAATGCAGTCTTTAGATTTGAATCTCTATTAACATAGTTATTTTTCTATGCAACCAAGAAGTTCCTAGGAATGACAAATTAGGAAAACAAAGAGTGCACAATGAAGTTGGTGACATAGTGATACAGGGAAAAGTTGGAAAATGTCAGAAATAGTGACATAGATAGGATGATGAAGAGTTTTCAGATTGAGATGAAACAAAGGTACATAATTTCTCCCTCCATGGTAGAGAAGTACAAAGATGAATAGTGATTCATGGTGAAAACTGATAGTACATGCATGGAAGCAGTAGAACCTAGGGTAAAATTCATTGATCCCATGGGATGTGAGATGAGTGCAAAACTCATTGAAGGGTATGCATAGATCATACTTGAGTTAGAAATAGACACTAAATGCCCTAGATGGGCTACCTATGAGGAGAAGGTAAGGGAAGTTCATTATGAAATTCACAAGATATATATCAAGAAGAAAGTAGAGAAGAATATAGATTCCATCCTTAAGGAATCTAGTATGACTTGAGAGGAGTTTAATGAAATCAAAGGTATTGCATTGGAAATAAAGAATAGTGGATAGACTAAGGTGATAGCAGCAACACTAATTGCTATTGTAGCACCTTTTGAGGGTGCAACATTTGTAAAACTGAGTACATAGATACCTACACCTTATGCAAAAATTACGTAAGTGCAACCAATTAGAGTTCATCGTGATCAACCTAGGAGGCTATTGGAGGATCTCACCTCTTGCATAGAGGAAGTTTGAAAAATTGGTAAAGATAAAGAAAGAACCTACACCAACTATAAGAAAAAGGGTCAAGAAAACTTCTAGTGAACCCAGAAAAAGGAGAAAGACTTTACAAGTCAAAGATTTAGAGGTATCAGAGGATGAAATTGGAGACAAACTAGTTGAGCAAGCAACACAAGAGGGAGGAATACTGACAGAAAAGAAGGCATGGAAACAAAGGTAGAAAAGCTAAACATGAAGATTATAAATGATGATAATTTTGTATAGTTGAATAAATAATATATCTTGTATAATAATATGGATAGAAGGAAAATAGAGAATTCCATAGTAAGAAACATGACATTGAGGAGCAAAAGGTTTGACAACATTTAGAACAAGTTCCTAGAAGACCTATATAATAGGTTATTAAACAAGAATAAAAGAGTGATAGAAGAAGACACAAAGTTAAGAGAAAAAATTATAAACAGACTGTGTGAAGTTAGTTCTCTAAGGAAGATATGGACATAATTTTGAAGGGTATTAAGCCCTTTTTGACGAACAAATGAAGAGTAATTCTTATGATGGGAGGAAATTATAAAAAGTTAAGGAGATAGAGGAAGCCGTAATAAAACATTTGACTTCTATGCTAGAAGTAAGTGCGTAGTCAAAACTAGTGAGCCCAGTATATGTACAAGGAAGTATGCCATCTAGTGATGAGAAAGATGTTGAGGAGACATAGAAAGCCCCATCACCTCCTCATATTATCATGGGTACTGAATCCATGCAAGTGGATAGTACTCACATAACAACAGACACCAAAGAAAATTGATTTTCTCAATATGGATCAAACATTATTGGCAATGCCAGTAATATCACTTCCTGCACTAGCTTTGATGAGGAAGAAAAAGAAGAGGAAAAGAAGAAATAGACAGAGGGGAAGAAGAAAGAATAAGTAAAGAGGAAAGAGAAAGAAAAGAGAAAAGAAGAGGAGAAGCAAGAAGAAGAAAGGAAGAAAGAAATAGAGAGGAAAAGAGGAAAGGAAAGAAAGGATACAAAAGAAACAAAGAGAAGAGGAAAAGAGGAAAGAGGGGGAAATGAAAAAGAGTCAAGAAGAAGAGAAAAGGTTGAAAACAATAGAATATTTTGAGCTAAAGTAAAGGTGGAATATTGTGATGCAAGAATCAACATTCTTTCCTAGAAACATGTGGAGTCAGAATTTGGGAAGGTAGTGTTTTAACACAAGGCTAACATACCTTATGTAGACCCAATAATTTTTGTTGACATTCTGGTCATTTTTATTATTAGTGACATACACTTATTCAGATTGTAAGTTCATAATGAGCATATTGTACAGTTAATAGTGTTAACCAAGTATTTTAGTTGTTACTGAGTTCTACAGTCACTACCAAGTCCTTTCAACAGATTTCTATTTGCACCGAGCAATTACTACTATAGTGATGATCAATAGTGTAAACTGAGCATCTTAGTGTATGCTGAGTTTACCAGTGGAAACCAAGTTGTGCAATGCTTACTGAGTTCACAGTTGATGTGATGCGAGTCTAGTGTCAACTGAGCTACTCAATGTTAACCAAGTGACTCATTTTATACCAAGCTCAAAGTAATAGTATTGACCGAGCTATGTAGTGCAAATCAAGTGATTCAATTTATATATTGAGTTTTATAGTATTCACCAACTTACCAATGCAGATCGAGTTCAAGACTACTTGGAAGTGACCAATATGGATCAAACTTCTACATCTACCGAGTGCATGACGATGCTGATCATTGACAGTGGATGTTGATTATCAAAACCTCACCGAGTCAGTCTTTATAACCCAAGTTTCTACACTTTGGCCAACTTTGTAATTGTGTAATTGGATTGATATATATGTAATGTATTGTATTACATCCAAATCATCAAATAGAAGTAATGTAATAATCAGAGAAGAGAAAAAGAGAAAATTACAAAGGCTACAATAGTATAAGGAGCAACAAAACATTTATCTATCATAGCAAAGTGATCTATACACTCAGAGGCATCTCATTTAGCGAACCAAGTTGTAGATCAAAGATCAGCTACTCCTTCATCCTAATAGGTGGATCAATCAAATCCTTTGACAAGGTGGACCTAATAGTCTTATGTAAATCTCTTTATTGAGTGCATACTTCATTGTATGTTTGTAAATCCTTTTGCAAGGTGGACCTAGTAGTCCTTATTGCTCCTAACAGGGAAGATCATTAGAAGTGATCATTGTAAGCCTTGATAGGCCAACTTTATACTGCATTACTAAAGCTTGTGGGTATCATCCCCACACCAATTTTACTTTCTTTTTGGAAGGTTTCTAGGTCATCAAATCTTGTGTGTTAAATTGCTATGAATGCTTTTAATGTTTTCAAATTCTCATGCATACAATTATATTAGAATATACATGAAGGATTAATTGCTAATTAAGGATAAAGTTTTATAAGTTATTAATTCACACCCCCCCCCCCCCCGCCTCTTAGCAACTTAGCTTGTAGTAATATTTCCAACAATTGGTATCAGAGCTTAGTGGTTCTTAGAGAAAGGTTTAACAACTTAAACAAAGATCAAAGGAAATGGAGGTATTCAAACTTGACAATCCTATTGCCAATTAGAAGCTAGATTTAGAATTGGCTATTGGGCAACTCAAGAAAGCAAAAGAGCAACTCTCTCAACCCCTCAAAAGAAGAAAAGATCTTGCAATCCAAATGAATGATTCACTCTACATTGAAGAAAGAATTGAAGACATCCATTCAAGCAATTCAAATGAAGCTGATGAAGCAATCAAAGAACTATTGGAAAAGAATAGTACTCTTCAAGAAGAAGTAAGAAAGCTAAGAAGAGAGTAAGAAATTCAATCAGTAAGATTGTGTGAAGTCATGGAAAAGAAAAATAAGCTAAGAGAAGAGATAGAAGGAAAAGAATAATGAAATTCAACACCTATCCCTTAAGAAAGTAGACTTTATTGATCAAATCACTCATGCAAATGATGAAATCATTGTTAGGTTGTGGTGATTGATCAGGGAAGTAGTATACATACTTGATAATTCCTCATGGGGTTTGGGGCTGGGCTAAGCCTTGAGTAGGGGTTTGCGGGTGGTAGCCCACAATACAACTAGGGTTGTTAGACCATGACTATTTTGGGGGTTCAAGGGTGGAACCCCCCAAAAAAAAAATTGGCACTATTTTACTCAATATTTTGGGCCGACATTTAGTTATTAATTATAACCCTAAAGTGGTAAAATTACTTTTATAAAAGAGCTTAGGGTTAGGGATTGTTTCATAGCACATGATGCAAAAATTGGTTCTTGCGATGGTATTGAGCTATAACGGATTGCAGATTGTAATCAAGTTGTAATCACTAGATCATAATAATATTAGACTTGTTGTTTGGTGGACGTAGCCTAGGAATTGGGTGAACCACTTTAAATCTTGGTGTCTTGTGTTCTTTTTTGTGTGATCTATTATTTTTTGATATTGGTTATATTTGCATGTAATTGTTATTTTTGTCCATGGTTTAATCCTAACAAGTGGTATCAGAGCGAGGTTATTTTTTCAGCTATCCTCTACAGGAAAGTCTCATGGATGAGTGGGAGCGATGGTGGATGAGGGTAAGCTAAGGTTTGACAGGTTTAATGGGCAAAACTTTTAGTTATGGAAGATGCAAATAGAAAGAAAGATTTATGGAAGTTGTTGGAAGGCAAAACCAAGAATCAGGGATCTATGTCAAATGACAACTATGATCTTTTGGATAGAAAGTGTTAAAAATGTTTTAGAATAACTAAGAGAGGTGGTGAATCAGTTATTCAAGATCCAAATGTCTAATTCAAAAATTTTCACCAAATAAAATGTGCCCATTAAACTATTTATTCATCCAAGCTTTAGACTTTCCTACTTAGCAAGTTACTGTAAATCAACATGCAAGCATAACACATAAAGAATCAACACATAACATAGTGATTTACATGGAAACACAATTTGGGAAAAACCACCAGTAACATACTACTCAATTCTCACTCTTCTAAAGTGATTCCCTGTGAAAGGCCTGCCCTATTAAAGGCTACAACACATTGTTAAATGTGACCTAGTCAAAGGATTTAACCACCTTGTTAGAAGTGGGCCTGGTTAGAGGACTTTAGAACATTCACTTGGAATGCCACCCTGTTAAAGGATTTATAAATGGCTGTTAAACCAACCTAAGTCCATAGGATTTTCCTTTACCCTAACTGGTAAAATTAATAGAGAATAACAATAAGGGGTTTTAACTTGATTGCAACATACAACTTAACTTGTAGATTTTAGATCACTCTTCAACTCATAACATTGCCTGGATTTCAATCTCTGTAGCTCTAACAACTTGCTTTCCTTTCAAACTTTGTCTCCTTGAATCTTCATGCTCAATGTACCAGTGTAGTCATCTCTCTCTCTAATCACTTATCGAAGCTGAGTCTATGTGCTATGTTCTTCCTTCTCCTAGATGTCTTCTCCTTGACACCCTTCAACCACTTCACAATTTAGCACACTAGCAGCTCTTGCTTCTTGGTCTATGACTCCTTAAATAGAAGTTTGGAATTTCTTTTCCCGCTTGATTCTTCCCTCCTTTGATTTTGGTTTGAATGGATTAGGTAGGATTCATTGAATCTAACCCACCTTTTGTTTCCTCTAGAAACATCTTGAAGAATCCTCTTGAATTCACTCAAAAATAGTTTACATAGAATTTTGTGCCACTAGCTCATCATCCTTATCCTTTAACAAGTTCACAAAATTCTAGGTAACAACTCTGTCAACTTAGATTTGGCAAATCTTTGACATTTAAAATAGTGCAGTAGCTTGGCACAGTTGAAATTCTGGTGCTCGACACATATTGTGTTACTCTGCATCAACTATGTTTTACTAATGCTCGACACCTACTGTGGATTCACTTGGCATCCACTAAGTTTTCCTATTTGCTCGACTCCTTCTATATCACTCACCACTTGAACTTCACTCGACACCTGAAGTTCACTCGGCACACACTAGATTTTGCATTTGCTTGACTATAATTGAAAAATTTGCTTAGCTTGAACTAGCTTGCTCGACACTCACTAATAAACTTAGTTCAGGCTTTGTAATCAACCTTGTTCCAACTTACACTTCTAGTATTTCTAAGTGTAGCCAACTTCTATATCTTTGAGTATGTTATCAGTACATCATTTAACTATTGTCTTGACTGATCCTTGTACTTCATTACAATATCATAACTCAACCTTTCGCTTAGGTGCTCTTGTTACATCTTGTTGATTAAATCCTCTTCATCGATCAACTAAGTGATAGTACTTGCATCTTATAAGAAAATGTCAATCTAGAAAATAGAAGGTTTGACACCAATGACATAACAATGATTGAAAATATTCTTTATTAATCAACTTCCTTCTTTCCAACAATCTCCCTCTTTGATCCTCAACAATGATCTTTTCAATCAGATTTCCAACAATCTCCCTCTTTGACATTGATGGCAAACCAAAGCGATCCACCATCAGACCAAACTATTTAACCAAGTTCTGAAAATGCTAACTAGGTTAAGTAAGTCAAATGCCAAAAAGAAAATGTGTTACCATCAATTTCCACTTCTCCTTCTCTAATTTTCTATTTTGATTACTTTACTTCTGCTTCTCCCTCTTAGCTATTGTATCCTTTTTCATTCTCTCCCTTTGTCTATTTTATCCTATAGATTTGACTAGTTTCTTACTATTTCTCTTCTCTTCTCAAATATTCTTTGATCAATTTCTGCATATCCCTCCATCTTTCTCTGGATTTGATAATCTCCCTCTTTCTCTAGATTTGATTAGTTTGTTGACAATAATCTCCCTCTTTGCCAACAATGCCAAAGACATATTGTTAGAGCATCTTATTATGCAAGTATAGCCTTTACAGGTTCTTTCAATTTCTCCCTCTATCACCTTGCTTGTGACTAATCTAAAACTTGAGCACTTTTAATTACTTTAGGAAAAGTCCTAAAGTAAGTATCCTCTGCATCAATGTGTAATATTTCAACAATCAACTCATTTGATGCAAGGTAGTCCTTGTTGTATCTTAAGTAGCCTTGGCTAGGTTTATCACCCCTAACTTACCTCTAAGATACTCAAAAGCATCTTTAGATAGTGCTTTTGTGAAGATCTCAACAATCTGTTCCTTTGAGCTAACATATTCCATCTTCCCTTGCTTATCTTCCACTAATTCTCTTACATAGTGATACTTAATTGCAATATACTTGATTTTGGCATGCATTACAAGGTTCTTTGATATGTTGATGGCACTTGTATTATCACAATAAAGTATCATAGGCTCATTTACCTCTTCCTTCATACCTTGCAATAGATGTTTGACCCATACAATATTGGTGCAATTGATAGCAGCTGCAACATATTCAGCTTCTACTATAGACTGTGAGGTACAATTTTTCTTTTTACTGATCCAAGTGATCAACCTTCTACCTAAGAAAAGTGCTCCTCCATTGGTGCTTTTTATGTCATCAATATTACCTCCCCAATCTACATTAGTGTAGGCTCTTAGCTCAAACTTTTCACTCCTCTTGTAGTACAAACTAAAGTCATCAGTTCCTTTTAAGTACCTCAATATTCTCTTTACTGCCATCAAATGATTTTTTCTTGGATTTGTAGAAAATCTTGCCACTATTCCAATTGTTAATGCAATGTATGGTCTACTATGTACAACATACTGCAACTTTCGAATCATTGATCTCTATATTGTTTGATTCACTTTAGTTGACTCATCATTCTTGGATAACGTATGTCCTATTACCATTGGTGTGCTAATTGGTTTTGAGTCTTCTAATCTAAATGTCTTGAGTATCTCCTTGATGTATTTGGATTGGGTCACAAATATGCCATGCTTTAATTGATGTACTTGCAATCCAACAAAGCATTTGATTTCTCCAAATACTGACATCTCAAACTCATGTTTCATTTGATCACCAAAATCTTTGCATAGAGCATCTTTTCCTCCAAATATTATATCACTGACAAATATTTTAGATATCAAAATGTCTTTACCTTTTTTTGCCTTAATAAACAAGTAGCTATTATCATATGTTCTTTCAAATCCTATCTTCACAAGATATTTGTGCAGTCTCCCATACCATGCTCTAGATGCTTGCTTCAAACCATAGAGTGCCTTGTGTAGTTTGCAAACCATCCTTGTTTTCATCATTAAAAAATCCCTCTAGTTGTTCTATGTAGACTTCCTCTTCCAGTATACCATTCAGAAAAGAAAACTTTACATCCATTTGATAGACTTTGAAACCTTTGTAAGCAGCATATGCAAGTAGTGTTCTTACTCCTTCCATTCTTGCAATAGGGGAAAATGTTTCTCCATAATCCAAACTTTCTTCTTGTGCATAACCTTTTTAGACTAGTCTAGCCTTGTTTCTAGTTATCTCACCATTCTCATCAAGTTTGTTTCTAAACACCCATTTTGTACCAATTACATTTTTATTAGCTAGTCTAGGAACTAGGTCTAGGTTTTGTTATTTTTAATCTGATCTATCTCCTCTTCCATGGATTTATACCAGTCATCATCTTGTAGTGCATCTTTCACTATATGAGGCTCAACCTTGCTCAACATACATGATTCATTTCTTAGTCTGTTCCTTGTCATAGGTCTGGCATCCTTGTCACCAAGGATTTCATCTGCAAAGTGATGTCTCCTTATGTACTTGGCTAGTCTTGGTTCTATTCTTCTTTCCATGTTTGATCTTTTAGCTTCAGAGTCATCTTTGTCTTCTCCATCTGGTATTTCATCATCTCTTCCACGTGTACTAATTTCAGAGTTAGAATTTGCAATTTTTTCATTCAGCAACTTGGCTTCTAAATATAGCTTGGCATTCACTGATTGAGACTTAGCTAATATTGAAATTTGTTGTTGATTCCCAACTTTATTGGTAGTATAAATTTCTTCAATCATTCCTTCATATAAGTATACAAAAGAGCTATAATCTTCTAATTTCCTAGATTCATCAACTTGGACCTCTGCATGCTCATCAAACTTTACATTTACACTCTCCACAATCTTGTTAGTGTGAGTATTCAAACACTTATATGCCTTGCTTCTAGTGGAGTATCCAAGGAATATGCCTTCATCACTTTTTGCATCAAACTTGCCATTTCTAGTGTCTTTAAGAATATAACATTTACAACCAAATACTTTGAAATGTTTTAGATTAGGTGAGTGACCATTCTATAATTCAAAAGGTGTTTCTTTTGTTCGTTTCTTGACTTGGACTCTATTCAAGGTGTAAACAACAGTACTTATAGCTTCTCTCCAATACTTTAGAGCAACAGTTTTCTCCATCATCAATGTTCTTGCACAGTCTATTACTAATTTATTCCTTCTTTTAGCAATACCATTCTGTGGTGGAGTCCTTGGTGCTAATGTTTTCTTTTTGATTCCTTTATCATTGTAGAATATCTCAAATTCTTTTGATGTAAACTCACCTCCTCTGTTTGACCTCAGGCACTTCAGACTCTTTCTTGTTTCCTTCTCAACTCTAGCCAAATACCACTTAAACATTTGAAATGCATGAGATTTTTTCTTCAAAAACATGGTAGTCATCATCTTGGAGTAGTCATTTACAAATAGCATTACATATCTGTCTCCTAGGTAGCTTTGTACTTCTATTGGACCACATAAGTCTGTATGGACTAACTCTAGTACTTCCTTGGAAGTGTATGTTTTTCTTTTGAAACTAGACTTAGTCATCTTTCCTAGTTGACAATGTTTGCATAATGTGTTTTCAAGTTTCTTCAGTTTAGGCAAACCTCTGACTTTCTTCTTTTTGTTGAAGCTTATCAGATTGTCAAAGTTAACATGACATAGTCTTTTATGCCATAACCACACATCATCAAGTCTAACAACAAGACAAGTTGTATCTTCCATATCTAGGTAAAATAAGTTACTCCTAGTTTGTTCACCCTTTCCTATCAGATTTCCATCAGTGTCATAGATTTTGGTAATTTTGTTTCCAAATTCTACTTTCCAACCTACATTGCCTAACTGTGATACACTCAACAAATTGTAGTTCAATCCTTCAACATAGTATGCATTATCACATGAAATTTTCTTAGTAAGTTTAATAGAACCTTTTCCTTTGATTTTACATGGAGCATCATTTCCAAATCTAACACTATTTCCATCATACTGGTTAAAGGAAATAAATCTACTTTTATCTCCTGTCATGTGATGTGAGCATCCACTATCCATGATCCACTTGTCATTCTTATTCACACAAGTTACCAATGTTGTTGCTTCATCTCCATCTGATTCATCCTTAATGGCTACATAGACTACTTCATCATCATTCTCATCATAATCTTCTTCAACAATGTAGCATCTTTTGCCTTTGTCCTTGTTATCTTTGTTATCATCTTCTCTCTTTTTCTTGTACTTATTTCCTTCTTTTTAGTTTTTCTTTTGTGTACACCTTGCAACAATATGACCTACTTAATTGCAATTGAAATAAATAATAGGGAGGTTACTTTTGAATTTACCTTTGCCTCTATGGAATCTTCTAGCTAGTAGTGCTTCCAATTGTTCCACATCTTTCTCATCTATGCTACTATTAGTAGATGCATGTTTTCCTTTTCTACTCTTCTTCTTTCATGTCACCTCCTTAGTGTCTTTTAATGTCAGCTTGGCCTTGAAAGTAGATTCAAGGTTTTTAGGTCTGTAGTTATCAAAGTTGGACAATTCAAATGCAGTAAGTCTTCCCACTATTCCTTTAAAGGTTAGTGTGTTTCCTTGTACACACCTTAGCTCTTGGATGGATGAAACTCTAATAGCTTAGATAGGGAGAAAGGTTCTCAAGTATTTGATATTGATAGTCTATTCTTCCAATTGACCACCCAAACTTCTTATTGCACTTACTACTTCTTTCATTCTAAAACCATATTGAGTAGCATTTTCTCCTTCCTCCATTTTCATGTCATCAAACTTTCTTCTGAGGCTTTCTCTCTTTACTCTTTGAACATACTGATCTCCTCCATAGATATCTATTAAGGATTTCCACATTTTGAATGCAATATCACATCCTTTGATGTTATCAAATTTAGCATAACTGAGTGCAAAGAGGGGTCCAGTTGGGTCTACATGTTCCACTCCAATTGAGGTTTTTGCATAGTCACCTATTGAACCAAGGTGCAATTTCATCAAACTCATCCATGCACCAAAGTTGTCTTTGTTAAGCTTGAGAACTTCTCTCTTAAACATTCTGATCTTCCTACTTTTAGTACCTTGAAACTAAATCAACAGTTGGCTCTAATACCAATTGTTAGAAATGTTTTAGAATAACTGAGAGGGGGGCGGGGGTGAATCAGTTATTCAAGGTCCAAATTTCCAATTCAAAACTTTTCACCAAATAAAATGTGCCCATCAAACTATTCATTCATCCAAGCTTTAGACTTTCCTACTTAGCATGTTATTGTAAATCAACATGCAAGCATAACACATAAAGAATCAACACATAACATAGTGATTTACATGGAAACACAATTTGGAAAAAACCACCAGTACCATGCTACTCAATTCTCACTCTTTTGAAGTGATGCCCTGTGAACGACCTACCCTATTAAAGGCTACAACACATTGTTAAATGTGACCTGGTTAAAGGATTTAACCACCTTGTTAGAAGTGGGCCTAGTTAGAGGACTTTAGAACATTCACTTGGAATGCAACCCTATTAAAAGATTTACAAATGGCTGTTAAACCAACCTAAGTCCATAGGATTTTCCTTTACCCTAACTGATACAATTGAGCTAGAGAATAACAATAAGGGGTTTTGACCTGATTGTAGCATACAAGTTAACTTGTAGATTTTAGATCACTCTTCAGCTCATAACATTGCCTGGCTTGCAATCTCTATAGCTTTGACAACTTGCCTTCCTTTCAAGCTTTGTCTCCTTGAGTCTTCATGCTCAATGTACTAGTACAATCATCTCTCTCTCTTTGACCACTTATCGAAGTAGAGTCTCTATGCTCTGTTCTTCCTTCTCCTAGATGTCTTCTCCTTGACATCCTTCAACCACTTCACAATTTGGCACACTTGCAGCTCTTACTTCTTGGTTTGTGACTCCTTAAATAGAAGTCTAGAATTTCTTTTCTCGCTTGATTCTTCTCTCCTTTGATTTTGGTTCAAATGGATTAGGTAGGATTCATTGAATCTAATCCAAATGTTGTTTCCTCTAGAAACATCTTGAAGAATCCTTTTGAATTCATTCAAAAATGGTTTACATAGAATTCTATGCCACCAACTCATCATCCTTATCCTCCAACTAGTTCACAAAATTCTAGGTAACAACTCTGTCATCTAAGATTTGGTGAATCTTCAATATTTGAAATAATGCAGCAACTCGACACTATTGAAATTCCAGTGCTCAACACATACTGTGTTACTCAAAATCAACTATGTTTTACTGATGCTTGACACCTATTGTGGATTCACTTGACATCCACTAAGTTTTCCTATTTTCTCAACTCCTATATCACTCAGTACTTGAAGTTCACTTGGCACCTAAAGTTCACTCAGCACCTGAAGTTCACCTAGATTTTGCATTTGTTGGGCTCTAACTAAAAAAATTGCTCGACTTGAACTAGCTTGCTCAGCACTCACTAATGAACTTAGTTCAAGCTCTGTAATCAACCTTATTCCAACTTACACTTCTAGTGTTTTTAAGTGTGGCCAACCTCTGTATCTTTGAGTATGTTATCAATACATCATTTAACCATTATCTTAGTTGATCCTTGTACTTCATTACAATATCATAACTCAACCTTTCTCTTAGGTGCTCTTGTTACATCTTGTTGATTAAATCCTCTTCATCAATCAACTAAGTGATAGTACTTGGATCTTATAAGAAAATGTAATTCTAACAAATAGAAAGTTTGACATCAATGACAAAATAATGACTGAAAAAATTCTTTATTAATCAACTTCATTCTTTGCAACAATCTCCCTTTTTGATCTTCAACAATTATCTTTTCAATCAGATTTCCAACAAAAAGACACTTGGAAGCATTCGATTGTGCCTAGCATGATCGGTTGCATTTAATATTACAAAAGCAAAGACAACATAACAGTTGATATGAACCCTACTGAAACTGTATGAAAAGCCCTCTACTTGAAACAAGGTATTTTTTATGAAGAGTTTGAGTAAGAGCATAGAGTTGGGTCGCAATTCCATGGAAGTCAAATCCGTAGAATTGGACCTCTTAGAAACGGGTACCCAATTTTCTCAGAATTGAGTACCTATTTCTAAAATTGTGCTTCAGGCACTTGATCTACTTTTCAATAATTAGGTGGCCAATTTTTGAATCATGGCTTAGTTGCCTGAACCTCTTAAAAATTGGGCACCCAATTTCTAAAATATCAGGTACCTATTTTCAAAAAATTACAAATACCCCTTTTTTGGCATTTTGAGTGTCATTTTTAGCATCTAGAAAATAGGAGCCCCAATTTTGGAGCAATATAGGAGCCTATTTTTGACCTCTACCAACCACCCCCTACTGCTATTTTCTGATATACCAGGTATTTTATTTTGTTTTGTACTATTTTACTTAATTATTTTTAGTTTTACATTTTGTATACCGTCAATTTTTTTAAATTTTTTTAAAGTTTTAATATACATAAAATTGTAAATTTTCATTGTTAATGAGTACTATCTTTAGATTATTGTATTTGTTAATTTAAATAATAGTTTTGTAGATGTTCATTTAAATTTTTTTATTTTAGATGTTTTGAAATGTATTTAATCTGTAAATTACAATGTTGAATGATTAGATTATAGATGTAAATTGATTGTTTTAACATGTAATTACAAATAAATATTGATTTCAAATAACTAGTGATTAATTATAGATTGGTTTGTAAACCATATAACAAAGAAAGTAAAACTAACTATATTTGTAAGACTTTAACCTTGACCTAACCATATGACTATACAATAAAACCATAAACATATAACTAAGTATTTAATCACATAACACCTCGCCAAGGGATCCAAACACAAAACTTAGTATTTAATGATTTTACTTATTGTATTGTACTTTGTTTCATGGATAAAAAATGGATGATGTAAACTATTTTATAAATGTATATTCTTTTAGCCTTTTAGACCCTGTGACATGTACAATGGATGATTGTGCATTTTGAATTAATTTGCCAAGTAGCATTCAGAACAAATATGTATTATTTAAATGGATTGAACTTGTAGTTATTCTTTCATGTGGATGTGTTATTTATTTTACTTCTAGTACTTATAATTATTTTAAAATGAAATGCAAATGTGCTTGTTAAGGAATCATTAAGGAATGTAATCTCTTATGTTTTTTTATGTAAATTATTGTACATGTTATTGCTTGCTTAGTAAAACTTTAGGTTAGTTCTTTGGATCCCTTGGCTGGGCATTACATAATGTGCCCCCTTACTTTACATCAAGGTTATTATTATGGTTAGGGTTAGGGTTCAAGTATTAGGCATAGGATTTACACTAATAGTTTTGGTTAAGGGAAAACCTTTAGGATTAACTATAATCTCAATTTTAATCAAAACTCTAATCATAACCGTTACTGTCATCCTAACCATAATCTTAATTTGCTAAAACCTACACCCTAATATAAATAATTAAATAAGTATCCTAAGAACCAAGTACTAATTATAAATGTCAAACCATAATCCTAACCTTAAATGATAAACTATTATCCTAAATGCTTAACCCTTATCTTAAATATTAATATTCCTAATCCCAACCCTGTCCCTAAATCCTAACCCTTATACAATCTCTAACTTTTATTAAAATTCTTACCCTAATCCTAAAATATTTACATAAATTTAAAGTATTAAATACTAAATATTAGATCCATACCTAAGAAATAACCCTAAGTTATAGTAAATGATAATTTACAATGAAATTTAATCTAAACTCTTCAAATACTTAACTATAGTTGTCAATGATATTATAATCTCATCCCTAATTATAAATGCTAAAATTGTACTTTAAATGGTAAAACATGCACCCAATACAAAATATTAAACCTTGACATTAAGTTTTAAATTATAATCTCAAGTCTAATCCTTATCCTAAACCTTTATCCTAAATTCTTAACCCTTGGCCTAACTAAGTTATCCTAAATGCTAAACCTTTATCCTAAAAATAATCATAAATGCTAAACCCTTCTCCTAATTCTAAATAAAAATATTAAGCTTAAATGTTAAACCCTAATCTTGACCTTAACTATGATTTACATATAAGGTTAGGGCTTAACATGTAACATTTAAGATTAGGATCTAGTATTAGGATTTGTATGAACAATTCTAAAATATAAATAGGATAAGTATTATAATTTAGACTTTATAATTAACGTGTATATTTAGATTTATGATTAAGGTTTATAATTAAGGTTTATAATTAAGATTTATGATTAACGTTTATGATTAAGGTTTATATCCAGCAACTCATTAAAATACCTTAAGAAAAATGATAATTTGTGAAGTTGCTTCAACCTACAAATCAGAATTAGGAAAACATATTTTATTTTAATCATTGAAACCACTGAGACTAATTTTGGGATGAGCCAAGAGTAGTTCGCAGGTGGAAGACAAGTAAGCATTCAAAAGTAATTATAAAAGATGTGATTAATATAATACAAAGTTTTCTAATAGTAAAAAGACTTTGGTCATAATTAAAAAATGCAATTAATATAACACATTCCAAAATAGAGATTTAGAGGGAAGAAAATTTCTATTAAATGGTAAGTTAAGATTTAAATTACTAAAGAATATATTATAAGTTTAAGTATTATGATTAGAATAAGGATTTTTATGGTTAGGGATAGGGTTCGTGTATTAGAATTACGATCTAGACTTATAGTTTGCATTAGCGGATAATATTTAGGATGAACCATAATCATAAATATAAATCAAATCATAATTCTATCTCTAAGGTTTCATTCTAATTGTAACATTAACTCTCATTGTAACTCAATCTATTATATATCCTTTAAACAATAGCACCATAATAAATATCCAAAACCTAAATATAATTCTAACTAAAACCATAATCCTATGTAAACTCTAACATTAGTCATAATCATTATAATAATCTTAAGCTTAGCCATCATGAAAACCCTAAGCATAACAAAATTCTAAACCATAACCTTGCTATAATCTTAACTTTTTTTGATCTTAAGATGAACATATAATCCATAATGAGAATACAATCCCCTAGTGCCACAAAATAAGTGTACATAAAAATTGATCTAGCAACTTGAATATAGAAAAGGGAAACAATTTTGAGGCAAACAACCCTAGAAAAAACAACACATTAGAAGTTGCATTCTTAGTCCCCCTGTCAATTTCTTCATACTTTTCTTCCATAATCTTAATTATCCACATTTTTATCTCATTGTATCCTTATATTTCTTAATGATTTTGTGCATTTCCTCACATGTTTAGTAGGCCAAATAAATGCATAAATAGTGTTGATTAAAAAATCATATAGGAGTATCAAAATATATTTTCCCTTTCTATAAGGTCAGTTAGAGGTCTAGGATAGAAACATATAACTTATTATTTTTTCAACAAGACTTTAAAAACTAAATAGAATAGGAATATAACTACTCTAGCATTCAATATAAAATATTAATAATAAAAAAATCACTACAATATATTTCATAAAGTAATTCCATTTAGGATCTAGATCATAATCCAACAAAGCAATGGTTAAACTATTGGGCACTTTCACATCCTTTTCCTTAATATCAAAAACATGTTTCCTTGAACTTGCATAGGCAAAACAAGTTCGTATCTAACATTAAAACCAGATTTATATAGATGATTTATTAATATAGTTTTTTGGAGTATTATTTTATGATTAGACTTAAATTTGATATAATGTTCAATTAGCCTTAACATTAAATTTTACTTAAGTGTTTAATTTTATTTATTTAATTGATATGGATTTAAAGATCTGCGCAATTATATAATTGATCTTTTAGATTTAAATTTTATTAAATAGTAATTTTGTGATTTTTTATGTTGTTTAAACATATATGTAGATTATATTTGATGGACCCACCAACACCCCCTCCCCCTCCCCCACCCCTGCATTTGCCCCATCCATCTCCACCTCCACCTCCACCCCCACCTCCACGACCACCTAGTCCTCCTCCACCACCCACTATAGATGATCTATGAGAGAGCATGAGGCATAACCTTAACAACCTCATGCAAGATGTTGAGGCTATCAAATGTGAGGCATATCCCCCTTCTCACCTAATATGCCTTGCAGATAGCATGCAAGGTGTCATACACTCTATACAACATCTAGATTGCGATATTGATTCATTTAGATTATGAAGGAAAAACTTGTGTGCCTTCTATTTTGATGGCTTATCATATAGAGAGGTCCATAACCTCAAAATAGGTAAAGAACATTTTCAAAGATATTTTGTAAACCCTGAGATGAGTGAGGAAGCCTTGTATTTCTATTAGATGGTGCACACATCCACACATAGCAACACACTTTTGGGAGTGGTGGTGGATGGTATTTGACCATCCACCACATGCTAATAATGAGGTGCCCATGTACTTCATTAGGAAGCTATGGGATGAGTTTGAATTGGGTTTGAAACCCAATTATTTTGATATCAGATCATTTCACGGGGTTGGTGGAGGGATGCTTCAGGATAGGCCTGGGGAAAAGCTGAGTGATAGAATGAGAAACTATAAGTGACCTCAACCCCTTGTACCTCTTCCTACACCCATTGTACCAGCTCCACACCATCATCAAGTAGTTTCATCTACTCTTACCTCTTTGAGTGCCCTTTCAATTTAGTATAGCAGTGGATGCAGGTGACACATGTTTGTCCACTTTGACATATTTGTACTAGCTGTGGAGGCATATGCAGAGGTCCCCAGAGTGATGTTGATGCAGTGCATGATGAACATTATGCTGAGGGTGCTGATTTTGATGATGACATATATGCTGCCCATGGTGATGGAAGTGATGAGATTGATGTGTCATCATTTGTTGACCTCATGCAGGGAGAGCCCAGAGATAGTCAAGAGTAGCAGGTAACATTTTAATTAAAATTTAAATATAAAGTACATAATTATTTTCTTTCTATATACATGTGTAATTGTATTAACCATATTAATTTGTACTTTTGAAATAACAGAGGATAGATGATACTATTCCTCCTAAGAGGTAGTATAGTCTTTTTTTGAGGCCTATAGACGTTGGTGTCCCTCATATGGTATGCACTTTGAATTACACTGTAAAAATGTACATTTGAACTCAAATTTAATAACTTGTGCTCATATTCTTTTTTTAATCTAATTTTGTAGGGATTCTCTGCTGCTACACAGTTTGATGTCAGTATAGATCCTCATCCAGTTACCACTCAGGCACAACCTCAAATACATACGGTATGAACTTTTGACATAAGACAACTAATTTGTACTATTTTTATGTATGTACATAGTTATTAAATTATAATCTGAACAATTTTGACTCATGTATCTTTTTTATGTGTTTTGATTTTACAAATAGGAGATGGATCGTACTCATCCATATAGGCCTCGATAGAGTTTATTTTTGACTCCATCTTTTGATCATTGTACTAGCATACCTGTTGACACATCTGTGACATTGGTGACTACTCAGGCATAATATATATACATGTTTTTATAGTGTATAAAAATGTAGTGTACAAATTATGTACTTTTTAGTTTACGTACTTTGTAATTATTCATGTATTTATAATTTTGACTCAATGTTTATGTATCCATAATTTTAGGACTATGTCACCATGAGTATTGCTAAGAGTACGAGACTTAGCTAGATGGAGGTACCTACACCATCCTTTGAGGTCAATATTGTGATTTATGTACATACATAGTTCATTATGCTCTTTATCAAATTTTAAAAATGTATGTATTGTAAATTACAGGACCTCACCACTGCTGCATTTGGTAGCTTTTCTAGTGCATCTCCTCCCATTATAGAGGGACAACAATCTCATGTGGTATTTATTTTATTATGTAGTGAATGTTTAATTTATTTGCAAGCTAGATTTTGAAACCCATTTCAATTAAGCATGTACATGATGAGACATGCCTCATGTTACACAGGATGATCCATCTACCTCACAGGGTGTCGCACATGATGAGATAGCTCATATTACACAAGATGATCCATCTAAGTCCTCTTCACATGGACTAAAGAGGACATTCGATCAGATAGATTAGGTCTTGTTGGCACCTTTAGATTGTGTTTTTATGATACACTTTGTGTTAGGACAGTTAACTGTATTATATGTATTTTTTGACTTCATAGATCATGTTATTACATGTTAGACCATGTACTATTTTTTTACGACTTCTTATCATGCTAGTGTATGTAATATATATTATTATGTTTCATCATGTTTTAAGTATTCAAATCATTTTCTTTGTTGAGACATAGTTTATTCATGAACATACGACACATTTTGTAAGTATAAATGCTACATGAACAACAATTTTAACTATTTATAGAGCATTACTACTGATATCAAAAAGATTATTGGATAAATATCACATCAAATTTATACATTGAGATTCATACAATTAAAATTGACCTACTATTATAAATATTTTTCATCCTAAAAATTCAAATTTATAAAATTTAGGTAAAGATTGAAGATTTTTTTAATGAAATGATGGATGATACCCTTCCTTTCACACCTTTTCTCATCAAGGCTATGTACGTATGTTCATATGATTATGTACCTAGATCATTCCTTGTAACTTTGACTTAGGTTTTCTTACATCCCAAGTAATTAAATAACCAATTGAGGTATTTTTAATGTGTCCTAATTGGTCATAATATATTCTAAGGTTTTGTAATGGGTCCTAGGGCCACTTACAATCCATTATGACCCCTTATGATACATTAGAATCATTAACATCCCATTTGCATGTCCTATTATAGTTAATGTGTTCTAAGGGATCCTAATGGACCCTAAGATGTCCTAGGAGCACTAAGAACCCATTATGACCCTTCATGATATATTAAGACCACACTTTAAAATCCAAGAGGAAACATTAGGACCGATTACAACCACTTAGGAACTATTATAATGCCTTTGGACATAGTAGTGTACCATATGATGGTGAATATGTTCAAAGGGGTTATAATTGGCTCTTATGAGTCCTAATGACCCCTAACAGATTATAAGAGTTCCTAATCGATCCTAAAAGGTCATGGGATCACTTAAAACACATTAGAACCCCTTAAGACACATAAGGACCCATTAGGACATATTATAACCCATTAGTGTGTCTTATGCCCCTTAAGATTATCTAAGAGGCATTAATGGATTTTAATATGTTTTAAATGGTCATAATGTGCACCCTAAATGGTATTAATGGGTTTTCAAACCACATAGGACCAATCGTGAGTTGTGAGATATTAGGACCACTTAGGACACATTACCATGTCTTGCAATGGCTAATGTGTTATAAGAGGTTTTAATGGGTTTTAATGGGTCCTAATGTGTGCAAGTGGACCCTAATGTGTCTTAATGAGACCTAATGTGTACTAATGGGCCCTAAAAATCCCTAATGTCCCCTTAGAACATATGACTCATTAAGGCACATTAGACCTCTAAACAGTGTCCTACAATGACTAATATGCTATAAAGGCTCATAATGGGTCATAATGGTTCTTAGGAGGTTGTAATTAGTCTCAAGGATTCCTAGAACCACTTAGGACCCACTAAAACTCCTTAGGAAAAAACAAGATTGAATAGGACACATTACAACCCTAAAGTGTATCTTATGATGATTAATGTGTTCTAAGGGTTCATAAAGTGTGTTAATGGTATGAATGGGTTCCAAGGATTCATAATGGGTCCTAAGGTTTCTTATGACCCATCAAAATCTCTTGGAAACATTAGAATGTATTAGGACACATTAGAAAAGATTACTTTGAGGACTATAATAACTAATGTGTTGTAAGGAGTCCTAAGAGGTGCTAATTTGTCCTAAGGTGTCCTAATGGGACCCCTTTCTGATAAATTACAAGCACTTATAACCCTCCCCATATCCCTCCCTCCCTCTCTGCTCCTCTCTTCCTCTATCCCTCCCTCTCACTTAACATGGTTAACATGGTTAAACATACATGTCAATTATCAACATAACAATAGCATATAATCAATACAATGAGTAATGATCTTTAAATTATCATGTACAAGTGAAGGGTTTAATATTACAATCAATAATATTTTGAAACTTCAAAAAAACATTAATTTAAACAATGCTTGAATGTAAAAATAATGGAAAAAATAGGAGGTCATTACTTAAATTGACAATTAATTTATAATATCAAGTGCACACCTTTAACTTTCAAATATAAATAAACTCTATTTTTAAATTTGTTTGTAAAACATATTTCACAATATATGTAAGACAATGTCAATGATAAATTTATAGAAGTGAACTCAAAATATAAAACTAGTTCAACACATCTCTTCAAATGAGGTCTTGTAAAATAAAATTGTAAAACAAAAACACATGTTAATAAATGCATAAATTAATATGAGGTATCTAAACTACGTAAATATATGTGTAATTGCACAAGATGTTGATGCTCGATCCACTTTAACATTTAAATTTGCATAAATTGTAATTGAGACCTGAATAAGAGGAATATATATAAGTTCTCTAATTTGGTATTGACAGCACAAATATACATGTAATTAAATTATATAAGTACATATATAAAAATAACACAATAAAGAAAAAACTTACACGTGTTTGATTTAAATGTAGTCATCCCACTGTACCATCTGCATCCTCTCTCTTTTGCAATGCATCTATGATTGTCTCATGCTCGTCCATTGAAATTGTCCATAATACCTTGTTGGCAGGTCTCCCTTTGTATCTTTCTAATTTGATATTCATTGGCACAACCAAATGAGAGTAGTGTAAAATCTTCTTTTTGGATTAGTAGTCTTCAAATGCTAGCAAACCATTTCCTCTTGTTAGGTATCTACATAGCTAGGTGCCAGCTACAATGATAGACCCTACTGGATACTCAAACATCATCATCTACTAGATGACCTATCAATTTTTTCTTAGGTTCCACACATATAGCTAGCCAATACTCAGCTTGTTCATCGATATTACTAGGTGCAATAACAACATAAACATGTCCTTCAAGATAAGATAAAGTATAGAAATAATTTACTCACATGAGTACATATGCAAATTATATAAGTTGAAGCATGAGATCACCACAAAATCTAATTAAATTGTGCATACCAAGTTCTATGAGGTCTGAAATATGATCATAGTCTTCTGATGCAAAAGTAACATTCTGGCCTTCATTTACTATATCATCTTGAAAATGTGTGTTAGTACGTGCTAATGATTTTTGTTTCCAATCTTCAACCCATTTTGTATTCTTGCATTTTTCCCATTCACCTGCAAGACAAAATTGACAAAAACAAGCAAGCTCCCTAGTCCATATAGTCCAAGTGTTAGAATCTGAACTCCTAAATGAATTCTACTTAGCTGACCCACTAACTATATCACAGTCATATCTTGAAAGGATATTCTTTTCTTCAACTAGGTAGAAGAAACGTTTGATTGTAGAGTTCTCACTTGATCTCGTGTATAAATATTTGTTACACCATTTGACAATCCCATGTACATTTTTGAATTTAGCTTTTTTCTCAAATTTTAATTGTTCTTTACTAAGGGCTCTCTTCATGCATGCACTAGCACCATCATGTTCTCCTTTACCATGTCCAGGCTCAAAAAAACTACACACATGTTGGATGTTAGTTTGCCTATGTGTCCTACTCAACCAATAGAACATTCTACCATTCTTGAATTTTCCTGTACAATTATTTGACAATATCCAATGTTGTGTCATTTGAATTTGTCTCTCTTTTAAATTATCATAAAAGACCTTGAAACAATATTGGACAAACTCAGATTAATGGATTTTATTATCACTCATATAAAAATGGTACTCTCTCAATATTTTTCAATCCTCCTTTGTACTATTTGGTGCATGCCTATAAAATATATGAACATAAATTGTTACTTACACTGAATTATAATATTGTGGTTGTACCTTTTCTTGTGGTGCAAGTGTGTAGTTCTCTGCAAAGTCAACTATTGAAAGTATAGTACCAATTGGAAATGTATTCTTACATATGCAAAATTGTCCATCAAACCATCTAGCATATTGAGAGTGTTTAACATATTTTGGTATGATCACACTCTTAAACTCATTCATAAATGCATGACAACTAACTTTATTTGTAACTAGATCACACCTTCTTCCAATCTTCCCATCCTTCAATGGATAGTCAATAGTTTTGAATCTTTTTACCTCAACTAATTGTTGTCCAAAAGTAGTCAAAGCATTTTCATGCAAACATTCATCTAACAAATAAAGATTACCTCACATATCACATGTACTAGAAAGACATGCATTGAAAAGAAAGTATTGATCATTAGGTGGCTTACAAAACAAACTTGATATGAAATCTTTTACAGTTTGATATGGTATTTTTATACTACATTCCTGCAACATTTCTTTACTATGCATGGTACCACATATAGATCAAAATATATCATAATGGTAACAAAATTGAATATGAGTTTTACAACAACATGTGATTCTTTCCTTCTTAGTCCTTACATACCATGGTTTAAACTTTTCAAAAGATCTTTGACTAATGGTAATATTTAATACCTTACCATCTACAAATTTTCTAAACAATTTAGTTTGAGTCATGTCCAAAAGGTGTTTAGGATGTGGATCACATATTTTTAACCCAATTCTCAATTTAAGAACATCTCTTGCATTAGGTGATACTCTTGTATTATCATGCCAAAAAATTTCAACCAAAATTTTGACTTCACTAGTAAGTTTCATAGTACATCTTGGAAGTCTACCACTAGGAGTCCACAAAATATTTGTTGGATCACATTCAAAGTTAACACTTCTTTTTACAGATCTTTCTAAAGTCTTATGATTCATATTAAGATATCCACTTATGTTGCTAATCAATATTTTGTTAGTTGTTGATTTGTTAACTAAAGCTATTGTTATTGCTCGTCATGCTGCATTCTTATCTTTAGAATAACTTCTCTTTTTTATAACATCAAAGGCACTAGCAATAGTGGATACAACTTGTTTTAAAGACTCATTTTTATTCTTAGGTTTTGCATAAATTCCCAACCTTCTCATTACTTTTCACATTTTAGACATTTTAATTAGTTGCAACATCAACTAACATTGAAACCCAAATTTATTATTATAAAAAAATGTCTATATAATCTATTAGCATGTGTCCTAATTTGTCTCCATGAAACCAATCCCTCAAGATTATCTAGCACATCATTAGGAATATGAAAATTATGTTCAGACACTTTACTATGATTTTGACATGTTTGTTCAATAGTTGGTGTTTCTATGTCTACATTCATGCAATTTATATTTTCAATTGACATTTCATTTTCACTGTTATTTGGGATTTGAATCAAATTTTCAATTTTTCTTGGTATTTCTTTTGGGGCATGCATTTCCATTGAATTTTTGGTGTGCATGATAGTTTGACAATTTATTCTCATGAAGAAAATCTAAATCATTTAAATTGTAACCTACTTCTTAAAAATCACCAATTTCATCACAAGAAAAAAATTGAGGGTTTGGAGACACACCTATATTGAATGCATGATTAGAATGTGCACCTGAATTTTCTTGTATTGGGTTATCTTCTTTTACCTCTTCATCCATCATTGTATCCTTAATGTTTTTTTCTTTTGAAACATTGTTCAAGTCCCTAATTCTTTGTCTTCTCTCTCGTTGATGTTGTGCTTCATTCTCTTTATTTGTTGCAATCTCCTCATCTATCAGATCTTTTGCTTTCTTCTCTTTTCGTTGTTTTGATCCCATGTTTGCATTAGTTTTGAATTTGAATCAATAGCTTGCAAATTGTAGAAGAAGATAAGAAATTAGAATAACTATGACAGAATTCACTATTGCAGATTGAAACAATTATTTAATGATTTCAATCATTGGAAGTCGCTCTATGGGGCAGCTTTTAAGGCCCAATGGGTACATAAGAATTGGGTAGCCACTTACAAATTAGATGCTCGATTTTAAAAGAATTAGGTACCTAATTTTTAAATAATCGGGTACCCGATTCTTATAATAGTTAACATGCAATCGGGCACCCGATTTTTGAATTACAAATTGAGTGCCTGATTTTTGAGACATGAGTGAGAATTTGGAATGGCACATGACTTTTGCATGGGATTTCACCTTGGGGAAAGGCATGGCATAGGCTTGGTCCCACCAAGCCATGCCTTTATAATCCATTTTTTTCTAAGGCATTTAATAGAGTCATTCCCATTGAATTTTTTGATGCAACAAAAACCTATTATAGGTTTTACTATTTTGATTCCAAAAATGTAAACTTTATAGTGTTATTAGTTTATTTGCTATGTTTCCATTATTTATTAATCAAAACTATCTCTTAAACATTAAAAAGTGACATTCACTAAAACTTTAATAACTTTTTTATTTTTTATTTTTTCTTAAATTAATTTATATGTCATCAATCGACATACAATTCTTTTGAGGTGAAATATTATTTTTTGAGAAAAGTGAAATTTTGATCAAATTATGGTTTCTGTACATGAGAGGTTTTAAAATTTATCTTTATAGCCAATTAATAATTAATAATAATAAAATATTCAATAAAAAATTAAGGAAAAATATTGTCATCAATCTTAGGTGTATTAGGTAACTCCCTTTAAAAATATTTGCAAAAATTCTTTTACTTGTGTCAAATTATGGTGTTCGTACATGAGCGTGGTATGATTCTGAAATAGGCATTTTGAAAAACTAGTTTTTAAAGATCCATACCAAAAAAAAATCTATCATATGCATACACAAATAAATTACATATTCGAAAACTAGATTCTAAACACTAAATTTTTTATTTTTGAAGTTTTTTTATATACAATCTCTAAATGCCTCAAATTTTAACATTAATTGACAAAAAATTTCAAAAATAGGAAAAACACTTTCACTTTTTGACCAAAAGTGAGACCCAACTTCTTGCATTGACTTGTTTGTTTAATATGAAAATGGCAGAAAGTGGATCTATTGCAAATTATTTAAATGAGTTTAATACTATTACTAGTTAGTTATCTTTTGTGGGTATCAATTTTGATGAAGAAATCAGGGCTATCTTGATTTTGTGTTCTTGGCTTGAAAGCTGGAATGACTTGGTAATGTATGTGAGTAATTCAATTCCTGGATCTAGCATCCTAAAATATGATGATTTGATTAGAGTTACTTTGAGTGAGAAAACTCGTAGGAAAACCTCAAGTGGATCTACATCAGGAAGTGCTTTGAATGCACAAAGTCAAGGCAGAATGACTAAGAGAGGAAGTAATTCTGGAAATTGTGGGAAATCAAGAGGAAAGTCAAAAAGGAGGAGGTCTCAATTGAGAGGATCGAATAATTGTTGGTACTATGGGAAACCAGGGC
Organism: Cupressus sempervirens; assembly: GCA_028749045.1. Lineage (NCBI taxonomy): Eukaryota > Viridiplantae > Streptophyta > Pinopsida > Cupressales > Cupressaceae > Cupressus > Cupressus sempervirens. The sequence continues at coordinate 916,069,787 of CM053789.1, read as the reverse complement.
ATAAAAAGAAGGATTGTTTGACTCAAAATAAAAATGAAGGAGATAAACTAGATGGAGACAAGGAGACAAATGTGGTAAGTAACAAATCTAAAGAGGATGCTTTATTTCTATCTTTAGAAAGTGTTGATGATTCATGGGTTTTAGATTCTGATGCTTCATTTCATGCTACACCTCATGGAGGTTATTTCATTGATTATGTTCAAGGGAATTTTGCACTTGTTTATTTGGAAGATAATGAACCTTGTCAGATTGTTGGAAAGGAAAAAGTTATTATGTTGCAGAATGAGAATCATTGGCTACTACATGAGGTAAGACATATTTCAAGGCTAAGTAGGAATTTAATTTCAATAGGGAAACTTAGTGATGAGGGTTGTGTAGTTACTTTTAATGATAAAAATTGGAAGGTTTCAAAAAGTTCCCTTGTAGTAGAAAAAGGTGTGAAAGTAGGCAACTTATATCATTGTCTAGGTCATATTGTTCCTTCTACTTTAATTGTTTCATATAAAAATGAATGTTCAGGAACAGTTGCTATAGTTGAGCAAGGAGAACAAATAGCTGATGCAAATTTTGATACAATGCTATGACACAATAGATTTGGGCATATGAGTGAGAAAGGTATGAAAGTACTTCATTCAAAGAAAGTTTTACTAGGTCTAAAATGTATTAATATGCATTTCTCTGAAAGTTGTGTGTATGAAAAACAAAAGAGAGTGAGTTTTTTGAAGATTGAGAAGGAAAACAAAAAGGAGAAAATAGAGCTTGTGCATACCAATGTATGGGGACCAGCTCTAGTGTCTTCCCTTGGAGGATCTCATTATTATGTTACATTAATTAATGATGCAACTTGAAAAGTATGAGTTTATTTCTTTAGATAAAAATTTAATGTATTTCAAAATTTTAAGAAATAGAAATGCTTGGTTAAAAATGAGACTGGTAAGAAATTAAAATGTCTCAGATTTTATAATGGTGATGAGTATTGTAGTCATGAATTTGAATATTATTGCTCCACTAATGGTATTCGTAGACAAAAAACTATTCCAAGGACTCCACAGGAAAATGGAGTGGTTGAACTCATGAACAAGACTATAATGGAGTGTGCAAGGAGCATGATGTTACATGTTGGGTTGTCCTTACACATGTGGGTGGAGGCTATCAATACTACTATATATTTGATTAATAGAGGTCTCTCTACTACTTTGGGTTGTGGTATCCCAGAGGAAGCATGGACTGGTAAGAAGGTGAATTATTTTTTTCTCAAAACATTCGGCTGTGAAGCATTTGCTCATATAGATTCTAAAAATAGAACCAAGCTAGAAGCTAAGTCAAAGAAATATTTATTTGTTGGATATAGCATTAATGAATTTGGTTGTAGCCTTTGGGATTTTGAAAATCATAAAATTGTAAGAACCAGGGATGTTATATTCAATGAGAAAGTGTTGTCCAAAGATCTATTGCAACAACATGAGAAGAAAGAAGATGATCATGTAGTGTTGGATGATACTCCAAAAGATGATGTTCCAACCATTCCTCATGATGTGCAACAACTGCAACAACAAATACCACATACACTAGTGAATTTTAGATGGTCAACAAGGAAAATTAGACCTTCAAAAATATTTTCTCCCTCTTTGTATTCAATTTTACTTATTGATATTGGTGAACCTGAATGTTATGATGAAGCTATATAGGTGGATACTAAGATTTAGTGGGAGTCTGCAATGAAACTCAAAATGGACTCTTTGCTAAAGAATAAGATATGAGATTTATGCAAGTTTCCTATAGGTAAAAGACCCTTACAGAATAAGTGGATTTATAGGTTAAAAGAAGAGGATGAAGGTAAGAAAAAATTCAAAGCTAGGTTAGTTGTAAAAATATTTGCACATAAAAAGGGCATTGATTTTGGTGAGATATTTTCTCCTATTGGTAAAATGACTTCTATCCATACTATTTTAAGTATTGTGGCTATTGAAAATTTTCATTTAGAGTAGCTTGATGTTAAAATAGCCTTCCTTTTTAGTGATTTAGATGAAGAGATATATATGGCTTAGCCATGGGGATTTGAAGTTAAAGGTAAGAAGAACTTAGTGTGCAAATTGAAGAAAAGTTTATTTGGCTTGAAGCAAGCACCTCGGCAATGGTATCTGAAATTTGATAGTTTTATGCATAAGCATGGATAAAATAGGTGTCATTCAAGTCATTGTGTTTATTTTAAGAGCTTGGATGATGACAACTACATTATTTTATATTTATATGTTGATGATATGCTTGTAGCTGGGTCTAACATGGATCATATTAAGGGGCTGAAATGTTAGTTAGCACATGCATTTGCTATGAAGGATTTAGGGGTAGCAAAAAAAATCTTTAGTATGAAGATTTGTAGAGATGGAAAGAACATAAAATTGATGCTATGTTAAGTTGATTATGTTGAGAAGGTGTTGCAATGTTTCTCTATGGAGAATGCTAAAGCTGTTAGAACACCTTTACCTAGTCATTTGAAGTTGACTAAGGAGATGTTTTCCAAGACACAAGAAGAGGAGGATAAGAATCTATCCAAGGTACCCTATGCCTCAGCTGTAGGAAGCTTGATGTATGCTATGGTATATACCAGGCCAGATATTGTATATACAATGAGAGGCATTAGTAGGTATATGAGTCATCTAGGAATTGAGCATTGGAATGCAGTCAAATGTATTTTCAGATATTTGAGAGGAACATCCAATAAGTGTTTACACTTTGGGGGCTCTACTATTAATTTACAAGGCTATGTTGACTCAGATTTAGTAAGGGATATTGATACTAGGCGAAGTACTATAGATTATGTCTTTACTATTGGTGGGGAGCCATGAGCTAAGTTTCTAGGTTATAGAAGGTTAATATTTTATCCATTATAGAGGCATAGTATGTTGTTGCTATAGAGGCAACTAAGGAGATGATTTGTCTTTAGTTCTTCTTGGAAGAATTGGGACACCCTCAAAAAGATAATTATTTTTTCACAGATTGTCAGAGTGACATTCATCTTGAAAAGAATTCAGCTCTGTATTCAAAGACAAAACACATATAGTTGTGATACCATTTCATTCAGTTAGTTTTGGAGGATGGACAGCTAAAGCTAGACAAGATACATACAAATGATAATCTAGCAGATATGTTTACAAAGCTAGTAACAAGGGAGAAGTTGAACTCCTCTTTAGCTTTAGTTGGTCTTCTAGACTAAACATGAATAAAAGAACAACAAAGTCTAGGGTGGTTTGATCTAGTGGGAGCCTCATGGAGTAGTGACATAGCTACAAGATTAGTCTCCAAGTGGGAGATTGTTTTTTAGTGTGGAGTCTAATTAGTCCCCAAGTGGAAGATTGTTAGCTTGTAGTGACTAATTAGGGAAGTACTATACATACTATATAATTCCTCACTGGGGTTTATCAAAATTTTGAGCCGAAATGTAATTATTAATTATAACCCTAAAGTGTTAAAAATACTTGTATAAAAGAGCTTAGGGTTAGGGATTGTTTCATAGTGGTGATGCAAAAATTGGTTCTTGTAGCAGTACTGAGCTACAAGGGATTATAGATTGTAATCAGGTTGTAATCACTGGATTATAATAATATTAGACTTTCTATTTGGTGGATGTAGCCCAAAGATTGGGTGAACCATGTTAAAGCTTGGTGTCTTGTGTTCTTTTCTTTGTGATCTATTATTTTCTGGTATTGGTTATATTTACATGTAATTGTTATTTTTGTCCATGGTTTAATCCTAACAATCATGAATCTAAGATCAGGGAAAGAAAGACTAAAAAATGAGCTAACACTGAAAGGAAAACCAATGAAAGAATGATGAAATATCAAGTAGACATGAATCAATTGAATGAGAAAAGTCATTACGAACAAAAGGGTATGTGGAAGATCATGGTCAACCAAACTATCTCTTAAGTGGCAATAAAAAATCAGAAAATTAGGGTTATGTCAACTTGATGTGCCATTTTCTACTTGTTATTAAATTTATATCAAAAAGTTGAGAGAAAAGAATCTCTAGCAAATTGAATCTAGTTTCTAAACTACTAGGACTTATGTCAAAAAAATAAAATTTGATTGGTCAAAATTTTGAATTTTAATGCAATATTACAAAAATAAGTAGATGCATATCTGACCACTTTAATCAATATCAAATGATAATATTATTTAGATATAAGTAGTAGACTCGTGCCTGGATGTGACACATATTTTTGGGTACTTTTATTCTAAATAAATAAGTTATAATTAATTTTTGACTTCAATATTTTTGGAATTAAAAAACTCTCGTGTCTGACCACCTTAACTAATTCAAAACTCTGCAAAATTCAATTTTTCATTTTTTTGTTATAGTAGAAGAGTCATAGAATGTGATACATCTTTTGGATTTTAAAAATGTTGTACCATTTGAAAGTTATAGTTGTTTTTCAAGTAGTGTGTTAGTCAACACTTTATACGTAAATCCATTAGAAAATAAGTAATAATTACTTAATAAACTCATAATTTGACAAACCTTACATTTATGGAAAGATAAGAACATTCTTAAGAAACCATTTTCATTTCATCAAATTTTGGTGAAAAAAGGTCATTAGCTACATGTTTGAAGTAAAAATCACATAAAAATACGCCAAAAGCACATTTTTAGGATGTTTTTAAAGTTGACCATATTGGTTTTGTATCAAAAGATATAGTAGACCTTATAAAGATATTAATTTTTTCCATTTAGTATCAGGGTGGGTGGGAAAAAAGTTGGAATAGATTTTGAAATGGTTTGAGATATTTTAGAACTATAGATTTTTTAAATTACCACTTTTTGGCACACCATGATCCTGCACATACCCAAAAAGGAAAAATAAGAATTGGATATATATAAGAAGGTGAATCATCCAAGAAAGGAGCTCAAAGGAATCAAAAACCTACTTGCAGTCACTGTGGTAAGATAGGTCAAACATCAAACAAATGTTGGAGCAATGGGAAAGCAAAATTCAATGGAAAATACAAAGAAAAACTATGATTTGAAGTAAAATGTCACAAATGTAAGAAGCATGAACACAAGTCATCATAATGCAAAACTAAGATATTGAATCCAGTAGAGCAGATTGTAAAAGCTATATTTGGTTGGGACTATAACACTTGGTTTAGATGTCATTACTATGGAGAATTTGGACACATTGAAATGAATTGTGAAAAACATCACTTGAGGAATAGAGATACTACCAAAAGATGTTTCATTTGTATAGAACTTGCTCATCTTGCCAAGAACTATATGAATACTAGAAGAATTGAAGATGAAAAGAAGGCAAAAGTTGATAACATCAAAAAGAAAATGAGACAACAATGGGTTCCAAAGTCTATCGAGACTACAAGTGCAAGCAATAATGATCAAGTCACTCAAGAATTGGGTGACTCCACCATTTCCACTTGATTTCTCAAAGAAGAACTAGAACTAGGCTACTAAAGAAGATATCTAAATTAGTTCTAGTTGATAGGAAAAAAGATCCATATCAGCATTCAAGATGGAAAGGGATCACCGAGTAAGAGGTACCAGTTACTACTGAGTCGCCTTCCCTACTGAGCGAGGTCAGGTTGTAGACTCTACTTCAGAAAGGTTGGGAGTAACTAAGTCTTATGTGGTTACCAGGTCATTAAAGACTCCACTAAGAATTCGATGCTAGTGAGGTGGATGACAGTCTATCAATTTGATCTAACATTCATACTAGGGATTTGTGGAAAAATTTGATAAAAATAATGAAATCAAACTCATTTCTCACCACAAATTTTCAAGAGCTTTTTGTGCATAGCAATTTTCGAGAATTTGAGTGATCTAAGTGAATTGTTGAAAGATTTTCAAACCCTACCAAGAAAAGATGGTGGCTACTAGTAACAAGGTGAAAAGAGGTTCAAATATGTTGGTTCAAGGTATGGAATGGAAGACACCAAATTTCAAGCTTACTCCTATAGTTGCAGAAACCCTAGATTCGAGAAGAGCGCAATCTCAAATCCATCTAAAGGTACTCTTAATTAATGACATCTATTCTCATTTCAAAAATTGAATTCACGATATTGGTACATTGGAAATGGATGAAACCCTAAAGAACTATGTGTTAATGGCATATTGAAACTAGAACGCCAACATTTGGAAACTAAAGATTTAACATGTATTCCACATATGCCATGAGACTTTCAAATTAAGTGGATAAGATACATCATCAGTCATGTGCATAGCAGTCAACTATGGTTGGAGCAAAATTTTTGATAACAAAGTAGATAATCCATAGGATCATTGGTCTCCCAATGTTGGCAAAAGCTAAAACAACTAAAACCCTAGGTCAAGTTGAACTAGAAAAGAAAACCCTAGTTGAGTGGCATGGAAGGGGAATGAAAATAAGCAGTATGATCGACATGGAACTGAAGTTCAGTATTCACATCATCACACACAAGATATATAGCTCTAGTAGGTTGAACAGTGTGTCATGTGAAGCTATTGATTTGGCATACAAGGTAGTCAAGAATAACCTATCTCTTGACCTTGATGAGTTATTGTTGAACTACTTCAACAAAAACATGGAGAGCATTAGAACTTCAAAGAGTAATCCATATAGTGACAAGGTGTATATTCAGGTATTAAGGATAAGAATTGCATGGGTAAAACCTCTTAGATATGAGGTAAACATTGATGAAATAAAGGAAATTATTGAGGCATTAATAAATGAGCTAATGGATCCCAAGGCTACTTACTTTAGCACCTGTAATGAGGCAAAGGCCATGATAGAACTAGAAATTAAACTTCCTTAGGTAGTTAACAAGAACAAGAAGAGGATTTCCAAATTGAAAACTAGTTCTACTCTTCTATTAACTATAGGAAAAGGGGAGGTTGAAGAAGTAGAGGATGAAGAAAAGTCAGAAGAATAGGAGCAACTGAAGAAGAAGGGTAAGGTAATAATTACCAAAACTGCCAAGACATCTATTGTCATGCTCACAAGGAGATCCTCTGGGAAGAAAGGAAATAAAGAAGGAGGAGACATAATTTCCAAGAGGGCTCCACCCACATTTGAGGAAAGAATGAAAGAGCTGGAATTAGGTTTTGGCATCACAAACCTCAAGGCACTAAAATATGAGTCTAGGACTATTGATGAGAAAAATTAGATAGAAGATATATTGATATCCAAGATAAGTAAGTGGAAATACTCACTTGACCAGCTTACTTAGCAGATTCCCAATTCATTAGTGGAAAAAAATAAGCCAAGATGGGAGCATGCCATGCAAACTCCAAATTATATACATGAGCACACATTGAGGAAAGTTGTACCAAATTTAAATGACAAGGAGGTAAAAGAATATTTGAAGAAAAATGAAGAAAAGTTAACTTTAAGATTCAATACTTGTCTTATTTTGTTGAATGAAATAGAGCATGTTGTGAAGAATACTACAAATACATGGAAGAATGTCTATCTTTTTCACAAACCAAGTGATTTTGTTGTGAGTATAAGAGATAAGGATGATGACGATTAGGAGGAGAAAGATGATGAAGAAGTGACTCATTTTGATAATGTAGATGATGAAGAGGAACATGAGTAGGAGGCTACTGAGGAAGATGTAAGATGTTGAGGAGATCAACCCAATGAAGATTTTTGTAGTAGCCATAGCCTCAATTCCTCATTCTCCTAAAAAAACATTGATAACATCAAGCATAGAGACAACCTCAGCAAGATTGATTGTGACCAACACTACAAGCACAAGCACTCAATCAATCTCTACACTAGTCCAGCTCAATACTTCACTAATAGTAGTGCCTAGCACTTCATCTACCGAGCAACAAGTTCTACCCTCTACATTAAATTTGGCCACATCAAGTATTCCTACCACAAATATTTTAATTAGTGTAGTATCCATTTTTTTAGCAAGTCCTACCATTTCCATAATTGTTTCTAATCCTAGTATGCAAGCAATAAGTGCAAGGACACTTGAGACCAAGCCTCAACTAAGCACAAAATTTTTGGGCATAGGAAAAGAAAAGGAAGATTATATAGATCTTGATGAGGAGATTGTCATTCCTAAATGGGACATCTCAAATCTAAATCCAGATTAGATGCAAATTTTTGGTGAACTAATTCAAAAGAAAGCCAAACAACAAAGACTTAGAGAGGAAAGAAACAAAGAGTTTAAGATCATTAAGGATGCTAATAACATTCTAGTAGAGCTCTAGGCATAGAGGTTGACATTTCTCAACCAATTTTGTATCAGTTGGTAGAGGCAGTCCAAAAATATAATGAAGATTTGGATGGACATGACAAATTATTGTAGAAAGTTGAGAAAAAGTTTGAGAATAAAGTTTTAGAACTTATTTCTCAACAAATTTCCATTCATCAAGTATAATTGTCTACAATTTTAGGCTCTCTAGAAACCTCTTGCATTAATGTAGATTTGCTTTTTGGTAAACTATGTGATACATCAATTTTCACAAAAGAAAAAAGACATAAATTATCTAAAATTGATGAAGATCTAAAGGCAAGTGCACATCAATTGCAGCTTGACCCGAGTTCTTGCTTTGCTTACTTCAATAAGATCATATTTCTAATAGATATGAAGGCAGAATTACTCAGAGAAGAAGCAAGAATTAGATTTACATTGATAGATATTCAGAATATGATTCTCCCTAACATGGATGCTCATCCATGATAATTATTTCTCTATTGCAGACCACATGATTGAATTGTCAGTAGAAGTGTAGGTTGCATTATAGACATGCAAGGTCTTGCAAGATAATTGGGACAAGAATTTGGTGCTTATCTTGAAGGTACATTTAGATTTCTTGTCACATTTTGGCATTACTATGTAAATACATATAGCATAAATATTTGGCATTAATGTCAAAAAAATGAGAAACTATAAGAAGATATAAAGGGGGGGAAGATGTGAGAAGATGTAAAGAGAAAGGGGAAATAAATTGACATAAAATTGTAGGTTTTAGAGAGAATGTATATTGTATGTATAGTATACTATATATTATGTATGGGGGAGCATTACCATGTACAAAGATATATCTCTTACAAAACCAAATTTGAAAAATCTCAAAAATAGTTTACTCTACTGAGCTAGAGACATAAGGTGATAGATAAAGATGTTGTTGAACATTCTTGAATTCAATTTTGACTAATAAGTGTTTTTGTCCCTAATGCCAAAGGGAGAGATTGTTGACATTCCAGTCAAGTTTGTTATTAGTGACATATACTTATTCAGATTGTAAGTTCATACCAAGCATATTGTACAATTAATAGTGTTAACCAAGCATTTTAATTGTTATCAAGTTCTACAATTGCTATCGAGTCCTTTGGATTGATTTTAGTTTGCACTGAGTAGTTACTACTATAGTGATGATCAATAGTGTAAACTGAGCATCTCAGTGTAAGCTGAGTTTACCAATGAAAACCAAGTTGTGCAATGCTTACCGAGTTTGCAGTTGATATGATGTGAGTTTAGTGTTAATTGAGCTACTCAGTGTTAACCAAGTGACTCATTTTATACCAAGCTTGAAGTAATAGTATTGATCAAGCTATACAATGTGAATCAAGTGATTCAATTTATATGTCGAGTTTCACAGTATTCATCGAGTCACTAGTGCATATTGAGTTTAAGACTACTTGGAAGTGATTAGTATGGACTGAGCTTCTACGTATATTGAGTGCATGATGATGCCAAGCATTGATAGTGGATGTCGAGTATTAGAACTTCATTGAGTCAATCTTTAGAACCCAAGTTTATACAGTTTGGCTGACTTTGTAATATTCATGTAAACTTGTATTGTGGCCAACTTTGTAATTGCATAATTGGATTGGTATATATGTAATGTATTGTATCACATCCAAATAATCGAAGAGAAGTAATGTAATAATTAGAGAAGAGTAGAAGAGCGAATTAAAAAGGCTACAATAGTATAAAGAGTAGAAAAAGATTTATCTATCATAGCAAGGTGATTTGTACACTTAGAGGAGTCTCATTTAGCAAACCAAGTTGCAGATCAAAGATCAGCTATTGCTTCATCCTAATAGGTGGATTAATCAAATCTTTTAACAAGGTAGACCTAATAGTCTTATGTAAATCTCTTTACCGAGTGCATACTTCATTGTATGTTTGTAAATCCTTTTGCAAGGTGGACCTAGTAGTCCTTATTGCTCCTAATAGGGCAGATCAAAAGTGATCATTGTAAGCCTTAATAGGCTAACTTTATACTGCAATACTAAAGCTTGTGGGTATCATCCCCACCCTAGTTTTACTTTCTATTTGGAAGGTTTCTGGGTCATCAAATCTTGTGTGTTAAAGTAACATGAATGCTTTAATGTTTTCAAATTCTCATGCATGCAATTAGATCAGAATATACATGAAGGATCAATTGCTAATTAAGGATAAAGTTTTATAAGTTATTGATTTACCCCTCACCTCTCAGTAACTTAGCCTATCATAATATTCCTAGCAAATTGTACCTATTGCAACATCTATAGCTAGCCCATCATCAACAATGAAGCTCTTGATAACACTATTTGATGATGATGGTGATGAGAAAAGGTTAATGGGATCATTGAGAAAGTTATTTGAAAAGAATAAATCTATGAAGTATTTGGAGAATAAATTAACTAGATTCCTAGATAGAATATTGAAGATAGTTACTACACCTATAACTACTCCAGACTTGTAGTCAAAGACTAAATAATTGGTGAAGTCTTTGGATGAAGAATTCACAACCTTGTCTAGAGTTGCTTTAGCACAAGCATAGGCAAATCATGACACATCACCTTTTGATATAGTGTGCATGAATATAAGGAATGACTCAAAGGCACTTGATGTATGCATCAAAGAGTTAATAAAGCATAAATTGATGAAGCTAAAAAAATGTATGGATAGTGCACAAGCTATCATACAAATACTTGATAGATTCTGAGAATTAGTTGAAGGGTCAAATGAGTGAACTTAATACACTCACATGAGGTTATAGTTACTTGAGGCTAGTATTGAAGATTTTGCATCTGAAGTTGAGAAGATCCATAATGCAATCAGAGGCATAAAGATTAATAAGGAAAAGGAATTTAAAAGGTTCTCCACTCTCCGAGAAATTTTGTCACCCAAGATCAACATTTTGCAAAGGCAATTGGAGGAGTGTCTTGCAGCTCAAACCCCTAGTGATAATTTTTCCTATATTAACTTAAGCATAGATGAAGTGGCATCATATGCACTTTTCACACTGATTAGTATCTTTGATACAGTTAAGGAGAGCTGGAAAAGGGAAGTTGAAAGACTAAAGCTTGTGTATGTACAAATTGTTTTTCCAAGATATCAAGTTGATCAGCAACAAGTAAAGTTTTTGTATACTAATTTTTTTTGACACCTTTTCCATTGATGTCAAAAGGGGAGTAATATATGTAAAGAAAATTCTATGTACTAAGGAGGAGTATATGTAAATGAAAAGGAGGAGAAATATTATATGTGAAGGAGATTGTATATGTATATGTAAGGGAGAGTACGCTTATGAACCAATGTAAGGAGTGATAAGGAATGTAATGATCCATGTCAAAACATGAATAAAATTGTTAGGTTTTGAAGGAAATTTTGTCTAGTTACTTTCTTTTATTTATTTTTGTATGACATCATTTTGGGACTTAGCCAATTTTCCAAAATGTTACCATCAATTTCAAAGGGGGAGGTTGTTGGAAATATGGCTAGTTACATGTCTAGAGAGTTGTCATTTATGGAAACATGTTTTCAACATTTCATATATACATTTATAGATAGAAAATTGTCTCAGTATTAGATAGTTTGTAGCAGTATAGGGAAGTGTGTAGATGTGTATGAATAGTACAATGTAAGTTACTATTAAAATATGAGTTCAAGTATTTGACAAAATAAGTTATACAACTTAAGGAATTATTTTAGTGAAAAAATAATTACTAAGTCACTATGAGCTGATAATGTATATATTAGTCCATAACTGATTTTATATCAAGCCAAGCATGTGAAGACATAAAGGCCAACTGAGGAGAGATTTGTTAATTTGGGAGATATAAGTAAAGATCTTATCTTAAACAAATAGTGCGAAGAATATGTGAAAGATGTATGACATGTGAACTATTGTAAAGATAGCTTGAAATATATACGAGCCTTATGTGATGCAAGATCTTATGTATGATCAGAGAAAGTGTGAATTTCAATAGTGAGAAAGTATTGTATGTATACCTATACTTGTGAAGAACTTTATTGCTTATTGCATGTTAGGGCAATAGGCTCTTCTTTTATACATTGTATTTGATCTATCAACTCCTAATAGGGTTGTGTCTTCTAACAAGGATTTGAGATACTATATGTACTTCATAGACTCCTAATTGGCTCAATATCCTTAACATGATTCTTTTGTGTAGTGGATCATCTAGTGAGTATCATCCCTGGTGTTATGAATTCTCTTTGTGTATGGTTACATTTACTATTCACCATTTTTGGTTTACTTTCATATGTAAGTTATAAAGTAATTAACAATATTCAGTTATAGGTAAAAGTTTGTAGAATACTAATTCACACCCCCGCCACCCTAGTATTATCCATTTCTAACATAAGAAACCCCACATACTTTGGTGTAGAATAATTCAAATGAAATATGTGGATTTTAATGACCTCAACTATATTTTAATTATTAAAAACTTAGTTATGGGTTCTATTATTTGTAAAATCCCTTGGGAGAGCCATAGTTTTATTATAGGCCACTTGATGTGAAAAAGAAATGATTTTGAAAATTCTTTACTGGGTCCACTCATGGAATGACAATAAGCCTTTTCTAAAAATTGAAGGGATTAGAAAGTTTGTACATAATATTAGAGCATCAATTAGATCCAAGGGTTCAAGATATGACTAGTTTCTGCCTACATGACCATAATATGTGGTACTCTCTCTCTCTCTCTCTCTCTCTCTCTCTCTCTCTCTCTCTCTCAACAACCTTCAACATGTTATATAAATGAAATTAAATTAGAAGATAATTATAATAAATATATCCAAAATAAAGAGATAAAATGACTTTTTTTGAAGAATAAAGAATAGTAAATTAAAACGGAATTTTCTATTTTAAACGTGATCCAAATAAATTAAAACTAGTTATTGATATTATATTGGCATTTATTGGTGTACAACCAAAGCTGATGCATTTTATGGAATGTCATGGATAAGAAAATACTCATTATCAATCACTTATGTATGATAGGATTTAGTAGCCAATTAAGATATTCATTATGCAATTGAAACATAGAGACTATTAACTATCTCATCCTGGCATGCCCCTTTGTAATTAGATGTTTGGAGTAGCTAAAACATGTGTTTGGGTGGTTTTTCCCTTGTTAGTATTGGATGATTTCCCCCCTTTCAGCCCATCATAAATTATCGACCTAAGAAATCTTCAATGGGATAGAATATGTCACTAGTGGGTTAATGCTACAAATTTGTGGTTAACATTTTGTGTTAACCCTTCTCACATTGTTTCTATATGTCGTCATTCTAATGAATGGGTGTGATTCCATATTTCTTCATACATAAGTTCCTATGTTGTTTCCATGTATGCCAAATTTCATGTCATGTATCTTTTGGTGGTTAACAGAGTTGGGCTCACATGGTGGGTATTAGCTTTTTGTGTTCTCACGTTTTGAATACTACCACATATCTCCATTATGATAGTTGTGGTAATGCAATATTTTCTCAAGGGTTAAAGGCCTAGAATTGTGACATGTGGTGAGGGTTAACATTTAGCATTATCCCTTCCCATGCTCTCTTTTTCTACCATTTTCATTGGGAGTTGAGCCATGTCAATTTTTTTGGGGCTTTTTGATGCCAATGGGAGTTATGGGCCCATGCCATTATGATGTTTCTCAAGATTAAATGGTGTGCATCTTTCCAATGATTAACAACCATTTTTATTTCAATTTTTCATAAAAACATTTTTGTTTGCAGATTGTGTAGGTCAAGGGACCAACTTTATAGGTGTACGTAGGTAGGTTAACACTTCGTGTTATCCCTTCCCAAGTTTTATGATAATAACATGATGTGATTATTGTGGTCATGAGATGTTACCGAGATCATTTCCTTAATGTTGGATGAATTTTTTTGCCTTGTTTGCATGACACCAATGCACTCCATGCCTATTTATTGCTTGTGGTGAGAAGATTTGTTAGATTTATCCTTCTATTAGATGGGTGCATTTATTTGTGGCTCTTTTCTATCACTTCCAAGAGCAAGTTGCTAAAAAGAGAAGATCTTATTCTGATATTTATTTATTTTTCTCTATATCCTTAACTTTGTCGTAGTTTGGGTTTTAATTTCAAGATGTATCCAGATTATGCCTAAATCCTATAAAGGAAAATTTTGTACATATTTTATGGATTCTTCTCTAGTTCTTTGCAACAACATTATGCATTGTGACTGTAAATTTCTTGTTTTTCCTTGTAATAATAGAAAATAATGTATTCCTCTTCATACCATTCAACTATCTTGTACATATGTTTTCCTTGTGTTGAATGTTTCTATTTTATCTTTTAAATTTGAATGATGTGTTTAATATACCCATGGATGTTGCAATGCAAATACCTCTTTCCTTGCAACATTTCATTTATTCTAACCTATATATAGATCCTTGAAAGATAAATTATAGTTAAGATTTGTGTATTTTGGGCCTTTTATTAATGTCATGTGCATCTACAAGTAGAGATCAACCAAAGTTTCAATCCATTTCATCACCTGCCTTTATGTTTTAGTATTTATTTCCAAGCATTCCTTCTCCCTTTTCCATCAAAGTTTTAGTTTAAATGCATCCTTATTGTAAGGATTTTGGTCTTCTTTGAAGATTCAACCTCAGAGTGCAAGTACAACACTTGGATGTTGTTTCCATGTTGCATGAGGTCACCTAGGGGTAATACAATGGGCATGGGTGCAAACTTTTATGATAGTAGTTAGAAGGATATTGTTGAAGCCAATTTTTTGCCAAGAATTAAATATAAATATTTGTAGTCAAATTTATGGAATAATGTATCATCTTCCTTGGTTTGGAAGATTTGGATAGATGAGAATTGGAGAATCATCAAGGAAAGAAAAAATAAATATAGATGAAGTTATTAGTATAATAAAACATAACATTATTGAAGTTGACAAAAAGATGCACATTAAAATCTGATACATTTTTCTAAAGATGGGATAAAAAAATCTAAATCATATGGGAAGAGTTAAATGCCATTTTTTAGTAATAAATGAGAATAAATTGTACAATATAAAAATAAAATAATAGAAAAGAGCTAATATCCCCAATTCATATGGTGCATTAAAATATAAAACTACCTCAAGACAAGATATGATTGACACTATCTTGTAAGAAGGATGTCAATGCAATATTAATGCCTCATAAGGGTTTTTATTCATTTTATTTCTTATAATCGAGAAGGGGAGAATGGATATCAATTTGATATATAGACCAAATGATAAAATTGGTGTAAAAGAGAAGGGATTGGAATTTAAATGTATCTAGGAATGAAATGCGAGAAATTAGTTTCCAAACTTGAATTCCAACTAATATTGAATTGAAAATGTATAGTACATACAAAAAATATTTATATACACAAGGATAGAATTTCAATGACATTTTGTACTTGTCAATTTTGATTGAAATTTTTGGGGTCCTTTGGATTGCATTCATTCTTTTTAGATCTATTTAGATAGCTATATAATTTTTTCTTACACATACAAAAATGGGGAAGAAGGTTGGATAAATGGTTTTTCCTTAGTCAAATGATTATTTAGGATCAACCTTGCAAATGAAAGGAAATTCCATATACAAAGATGAAATAGGATCTAGATCTACATTATAAATCTCTTACACCTTGATGGCACAATGTCTCTTTGGATATGATCACAAATTTCCATCCAAAAGTTTGATACAAATGAAATCTTTTAATGAATGTCATGAATTTTAGTTTCTAAGAAATTTTTAATAAGGAGGAAGAATTCTTGAAATTATTGAAGATTTGGATGCTTAATTGTAGAAGAGATCTTGAACTCTGATTGCTTGATTGATTGTGAATGTTTGAAAACTTGATAGTAAATGTTTCACTTGATAATGGATACAAAGATAAGAGAGATAGGGTTTTTATATACTCCATCATATCAGTGGTTAAAATTCTAGAAGCTAAACCACAAAAGCAATTCTCCTGTAAATGCCTCAAAATAGGGCCTAAGGATAAATATGGGTATAAATCCTTTGGGATAGAGCCGCATTGGTATTTTGTTTCTAGGATAACGAGATAAATTTTTGATTGTGGGTTTCCTAAAATTAGAACGTGTATTATTTCTAGGTACAATTTAATTTGAGGTTCAAATAAATCACAAAGACCACTCCGTGATCAAGGGCCCAGGTGATGGTATGAATTATTTGACTAGAGAAAAAACAGAGGATCACATTTAGAAATTGAACCAATACATAAATTTTAATATTAATTAAAAGGTTCGATAAGTATTAAAATACTACAAAATAAATGTGGGAACCCATATATAATAAGATGGGGATAAAATGATAACCTAATTAGTAGTGCTTCCTTTTTAGGACAACACATCTTGCCCCTACTAGTATGATTTTATCTCACATTAATAGTTACACACACACACACACATATACATACATACATACCCACACACACACACACACACACACACACACACACACACACACACACACACACACACATATGCACACACACACAAAGATAGAGTGAGAGAGTGAGTGTTGACAATTGGCTAATAGTGATATGTAATTTTTGTCATTTATGGAAATACATGATGTACATGCTTACATGAAACCTTAGAAACAAAGATACTTAGTGTTTGGTAATCAGAAAATTGTCTAAGTATAGAGTTTGGTTTACAACAGTGCATTGTTTGGTTTATAACTTTTTATTGACATCATATTATGACTAGCGAGGTTAGATGGAGATAGTGTACATGTTGGTGATGATATATATAACCTCCAAAGTTAGTATAGACTATATGAAATAGAGATAATCATGTTTAAAGTGAAATAGGACAGCGAAATTGAAGGAAAGGATTATTTTGTTTACAAGATAATTACTTATCCAATTAGGGCTGACATCCTAGATATTTACTCTAGCTTGGAAAAGTAGATTGTGGTCTTAGCTAAGACAATAGAAATTTATGTAAGGGCATGGTATTTATGCAAAGGACATCTTGAGATAAGTAGTGTAAGTGATTTGTGATTGTGATTGCAAATGCTATCTTGTAATTGTGATTATATGCAAAGTTTTATATGAACTATTTTGTGATCCAAGGTTGAGCTAAATATCAAAGACTAGTCAAAGGAAGAAGATATAGTACTTATATTCCAGAAGTTTGATTACTTATTTGGGTAGTGAGCTCTTCTTATAATTGGAAGTGCATGTTTGGGGAGTGGGCTCATCTTGCATCTACTGTACTACAACTCCTAACAGGGTTGGAATCTCCTAATAGGGTTTTAAAGTCTCCTAGTAGGGACTCCTTATACTAAATTTTCTCATTGACTCCTAATAGTGCTCATCCTCTCACAAGGAACTTATATCTAAGTATATTATCTAGTGGATATGATCCCCACCAAACTTTTCCCTTGGCCAGGGTTTCCCTAATTAACAAATATGGTGTTATGAGTTATCTTTGCACATTGTTACTATTACTATTTAGCATTACTTTATTTCTTTGTTATGCATGGTTTAAAGTAAGAAATAATATCTAGTTGGTGACTAAAGTTTGTAGATTATTGATTCACCCCCCTCTTAGTAATCCCTATTTCTAATAATTGATATCAAATCTTAGTTACTTTGAAGAGGCTTAACATAGCTTGAGTAAGATCCCTATTGATATAGAACAGTTGATGAATAACCTTGAATAAGCTCTTGAAAAAATTGATCTCCTTACTAAAGAAAGAGATAAGCTGAAGGAAAAATATGAAGACTCCAAAGTATACATCGATCAATTGAAGGAAAAGATTGAACATCTCAAATCCAAGCCTGAATCTATTAAATCTAGAACTACTAATCATGATTATTCAAATTCGAAGATAGAGTACATGATTTTGAAGCATGAATTGAAGATTACAAACCTAAAATTGACTTTGAAAAATGATCCTAGCAAAATTGAATCTGATTTGAAGACTAAGAATGCAAATCTAAGAGCAAGTCTAGCAAAGAAAACATCTAAATTTGAAACATTGAAAGAAGATCATGAAGAACTTCATAAGTACAATACTATTGTGAAAGGTGAATTAACTCAGTGCAAGCAACAACTTGAGAAGCTTTCTTCTAGTAGAGAAAAGCTTTGTGATTCAATGTTAATACAAAGACCTACTTATGATAAGACTAGTCTTGGTTATCTAATTAACATGTTTGTGAAGAAACTTGAGATTAGATTACATCTAAAAGAAAAAGATAAATCTAATGATAAGATTGAATCCAGTCAATCTTCTAATAAGTTCAAAGAAAGTTGAAATTTTGGATGAACCAAAGCATGTGGAATCTCCTAAGGAAAACAACTATGAATTTAGAGGTAAGTATTTTTTATGTAATGAAATAGGTCATATGAAAAGAGATTGTAGTAATAAGTCATTTAATCAAGTTAAGGACTTTTATTGTCATAATTGTCACGATATGGGTCATACTACAATTGATTGTAGGAAACCTAAGTATGATAATGACAGAAGAAATAGTAGAATGTTTAGAAATACTAACCCTATAGATAGAAGAACATCTAATGAAAGGAGATCGAGAGAAGGAAGATCTTATGAAGATAGAAGAAAAATCATGTTTTATAAGTGTAATAACTTAGGACACATTGCTCAGAATTTTCATGCACCTGATGATCAATAAAATCCTAGAAGTAGAGCACCAGTATGTCATCTATGCAACAACTTTGGACACATAGATAGAAACTTGAAAGATAGAAGGAACAATAGAAGAAACTTCAAGAATAGAAGAAATGATGGAAAGAATTTCAAAAATGACAGAAGGAACCATGAAAGGAACTCCATAACTAACAGAGATAATGAGGAACATAGAAACATTGTTAATGAACTTTGTGAAGAACTTAATGAAGCATTTGTGAAAGGAGTAGATATCTCAAAAGGAAAGCTAGATGATTATGAGATAGGAAGATAGAAGTCAGTCATTAAGTTTGATTCAACTAAGTTGAATTAAGCTTGTTCACAGTATCAAAATTCACGAACTTCATTCAAAGATTGAATTAGAGGTAGAAAAGTTGGGAAAAGTTGTACCCAGTTATGTTTAGATGGCACCTAAGCTCTCTTAAAATTTGGAGCTTATCTAAACAAGTTTTGAAGGAATTCGGAGTTATAATAAAGGTTAATTTTGTAATAGAAGATGAAAAGTATGTTTTTATAGAGAATTTTGTGATGCAAAGTTCAATAGAGTTTTGTCACAATGGAAACTAGCTATTAAAAACCTTGGCTGACATCTAAAGATTGGATAGATGATCTCGAGTAGTTATTTGATTACAGAATGTAATTGAAAACATTTTTATATTTAAAAATTACCTAATTAATGCAAGTTGAAGTTGATGGAATAAATTAAGTAGAGAATTAATTTTCACTTCATTTTGAATTCATCCAAAGTGAAGAGCACTCAGAAGAGACTTGTCATGGTGATTTCAAAGAAAAACCTATTTTTAGAAAGAGGTATTTTATCATTTTTTACAAATTTGTTTGGTAAAAGTTCATAATTGATATAATCATGGATATGTCAGTAGTGCACAATGTTGAGAATGAGGATAGACCTAAGTTAAATGTTGTTTCTATAAAACCTACTAAAGGAAACCCTAACTTAGCATTGTCTATCACTCCGAACAATGTAGTATATCTTCAAGATGTAGGAAGTTATTTGAATAGTAAGTTTGAGTTGATTGGTAGTGAATTCATGAACAAAGACATGGAATTAGTTTTCAATCATGACATGACTATGAAGCCTGGATTTGAACATTTGAAGGAACTAGACCTATTCAAATATCACTTCTACCATTAGTTAGACACGAATGAATAGACACAAATCATACTAAGTAGGATACATGATGGAAAACTATGGATGCAAGATAATGTCTTTAATATCTCTGCCAACCTTATTCATGGGGTAATTGGTCCTAGTAAACAAGGTAGTGTACCTATAGGTGAGAAAATGGACAAAAAGAAGGTTGAGAGCTACACTAAAGTAGTGTATAATAGAAAGGCTATGGTAATCAGAACCATCAAGCAAGATGATGTAAGATTTTTGAGTAGAATTATTGCCTATTGTTTTTGTGCAAGTTCAAATATTGATGAACTTTCAGTAGGATTCATCTATGTAGCATACAAGATATGTATAGAGAAGGAACAAGTGAATCTTAATGAGATTCTGAGAATGTGCAACTCTTAGAAAATCTAGAAAAGATCAAGAGGGCAAAGAATGGAGTGTCTAGATTCTAGTCATTGATCAATCACACATTCTGTCATGTACTTAAAAGATTTCCTTACTTATTAGTCTCAAACATAATGAGTAGTGACATATGTACAATGGAAAAGATTATAGAAGTATGCAGAAGGCATCCTACAGATAAGATATTGGACAATGACAACCTTATAATGAGAACACTTCATAATGAAATGAAACAAAAATTTAGAATTGCACTTGCAATTTTGGATAGATGTAAGGAAGACATTTGTATTTTGGTTGATATAGATTATACCTATATACAAGTAGTGGAACCTCGGGAAACATTTCTTGACCCCTTGGGTTATGAATTAAATGATGATATAGTAGTTGGTTATATTGATTTATTGTTGAATTTAGATAAAGACAAAGTAGTATACAGATTTGGTACTTATGATGAGGTCATACAGTCAACTCATTAGACATTTGTAGAGAAGAGGCCAGAATGACAAGAAGCGAGTCTAAGGCTATACAACAAACTATGAAGCAAGGAATACTAAATATTTAACCTTTGTTAGTAACTGTTGCAAAAACATCTTTGAAGCAAAGCATTTTACATGCAGTAGTGTTAGATGTTCAATCTAGTGAACCAAAAAGAAAATACGAAAGATTGGTGGAAGTCGTGATTGCTAAGACAAAGATGGTCAAGTAGTAAGCCACCAAACTAGGAAAATGACAAAAAACATTGTTGACAATTGTTGAGTCCACTCATGAAGAGGAAGAAGAACAAGAGATTGGGCAAGAAGAGAAAGCGACTCCATCAAAGAAATCAATAAGCAAAGCTTGACAACCTTGGAAGCTGAAGATAGATAAAATCAACATAGCTATGGCTAATAAAGTTAACTTTGTTTAGAAGAACAAGTTTTATGATTTGTATAATAGTTTTGAGAAGGATTAGATTGATATATCTACGATGAGATTTATTATAGAAAATAATCTAAAATTGAAGGATCTTGAGAGCATACTTAACCTGAAAGTCTATGAAAGACTCATTCAGAAGAAGGCTCTTGGAAGGGAAGAAGATCTAGAACTTCAGAAGTCTGTGCTTAGAACTATTTGCAAGAATGATGATGAAGAAGAGACTAAAATATTGTTGAATAACCTTGCACTATATTTGAGAAATAAATTGAGGGTAATTTTATTTATGGTTGGTGAAAAAGATAAACTAAGAAGTGATACTATGGCAAAAATGAGTCAAATGTTGACAGAATCTAAGGCAACATCTCCTCTAGCACCTAGAACCTCGAAAGTTTTAGTGAGTGGTGACACCATGCAAATTGATCAGACCAATGTTACCATTAACATTGATGATAACGATCCATTTAAAGGTTTCAAACTTAATGAACTAGATACCGAGGATATTTAGGACAAATTGAGTTAGATTGAAAAAGAGAAGAGGCTACTTGAAGAAGAGAAGAAGAAAATAGAGGAGGCCAAGCATAAATTTCTTGAGGAAGAAAAGAAAACAAATGAAGAGGAGGAAAAATAGGATAATTGTAGAAGAAGAGATGAGAAATAAAATTGAGGAAGATGAGAAGAAGAAATTGGAAGAAAAGAGAGAAAAGGAAAGAGAGGAAAAATAAAAGAAAGAATAAGAAGAGAGAAGAAAAAAAATAGGAAACTAAGAAACAAAGGGAGGATGACACTATACCATCTAGTTCATCTACTCCACTATCTCTTGCTAGTTTAGCTACTGATGATGATGATCAAACAGATTTGATCTCATCCTTGAGAAAGCTTATTGAGAAGAATAGGAAAGTGAAAAGCTTACAGAGAACTTTAATGGAAGTTACTAATAGACTGCACAGTACCTTGGTAGTACAACACACTAAATCAAATCATGAATAGAGGACATAAGCAGTGCTAAAATCATTGAATGAAGAGTTTACCAATTTGTTAAGTGTTATAGAAGTAAAGGCATGGATCTATCATAATGCTAACTTGTTTAGTACCATCCATCAAAATATTAAACATGACTTGATTAATTTTGATACTTGTTTCAAGGAACTTTGAAAATGCCAATAGGGAGGGAAAACTGTGTATGTCAAGTGTACCTTATCATACAATTGGATAAAGACATTTATAGTTAGATAGGAGGAAAGATGAATGAGCTAGAGGCTCTATCCAGCCAAATCAACATCCATCTTGCAAAGTAGATGATTTTGAAGGACAAGTGGTCAGTATCCATAATGATATCAAGAAACTGGAACTTTGGAAGGAACAAATTTTGAAGAAGATATCAAATTTTTGAGAATCTATTGCTCTAAAATTATCTTTTGTTGAGAAATAGTTAGAGGAATGTGTCAAGGCCAAGGACACATATTCTAACTTTTTGTATTCAGATCTTAATGCAGTTGAGATTGCATCATATGCTTTATGTGCAATTCTCACCATAGCTAAATCCACCAAGGAAACATGGACTAAGGGTATGGATAGTCTAAAGGTAAATTTAGATCCTATCAGAATAAGGAAGGACAACATTTTTGATAGTGTTTTGGACAAATTTCTGACATTTTGACATTTTTCATTGATGTCAAAGGGGGGGTAATTGTAGAAAATTGGAAAGTACTTGAATTATCAAAAGGGGGGAATATTGTAAGTACATAATGTGAAACATATTCTAAGGGGGGGCATATGTTAATTTGGACAAATTGTAATAGATGTAATGCTATATGTTTATTTTTGCTATGTTAAATTTTTTGCACTTAGCCAATATTTCCTATTTTGTTGCCATCAATGCCAAAGGGGGATATTTTTGACAATTGGCTAATAGTGATATGTAATTGTTGTCATTTATGGCAATGCATTATGTACATGCTCACAAAAAACCTCAGATATAAAGATACTTAGTGTTTGGTAATTAGAAAATTTTCTAAGTACAAAATTTGGTTTACAACAATGTATTGTTGTATTTATAACTTGTTGTTGACATCATATTATAACTAGAGAAGTTAGATGGAGATAGCATACATGTTGCTAATGAAATATATAACCTTGAAAGTTAGTATGGACTGTACAAAACAAAGATAATCATGTTTAAAGTGAAATAGGACAGCATAATTGAAGGAAAGGATTATTTTGTTTACAAGATAATTACTTATCCAATTAGGGCTGACATCCTAGATGTTTACTCTAAGTTGGAAAAGTAGATTGTGGGCTTAGCTAACCCAACAAAAATTTGTGTAAAGGCATGGTATTTATGCAAAGGACATCTTGCAATAAGAAGTGTGAGTGATTTGTGATTGTGATTGTAAGTGCTATCTTGTAATTATGATTGTATGCAAACTTTTGTGAAAGAAATATATGCAAAGTTTTATATGAGCTATTTTTTGATTCAAGATCGAGCTAAGGATCAGAGATTAGTCAAGGAAGAATATAAAATACTTATATTCTAGAAGTCTGATTACTTATTTGGGTAGTGAACTTTTCTTGTAATTGGAAGTGCATGTTTGGGCAGTAGGCTCATCTTGCATCTACTATAGTATAATTCCTAACAAGGTCAGAATCTCCTAATAGGGATTCAAAGTCTCCTAACAGGGATTCCTTATACTAAATTTTCTCATTGAATCTTAATAGGGTCCATCCTCTAACAAGGAACTTATATATCAGTTTATTATCTAGTGGGTATCATCCCCACCAGGGTTTTCCCTTGGCCAATGTTTCCCTAGTTAACAAAATATGGTATTATGAGTTATCTTTGTGCATTTTTACTATTACTATTCAATATTGCTTTATTACTTTGTTATGGATGGTTTAAAGTAAGAAATAATATCCAATTGGCAACTAAAGTTTGTAGATTACTGATTCACTCCCTCTCTTAGTAATCCCTATTTCTAACAGAGAGGTTTGGGATAGAGATACAAAGGGGCTATGATGGGAGTGGAGAGTAAGAGAGTGAGAAGGGTAGGGGAATATAGATTAAAAAAGATAGTAGAAAAGAGAAAGAGAGACAGAGAGAGGAGAAAGGTGGAGGGAGAGAGGGAGAAAGAGGAAGATAGAGATAGATGGATAAGGCAAGATTGAGAGAGAGAATGTGTGTGTGAGAGAGAAAGAGAGGGAAATAAGGTGGCAGTGTGTCTATGTGTGTATCTCTATATGTGTGTGTGTGTATAAGGAAGAAAAGGTGCATAGAATCACTTCTTACACTAATCTTGAGAGGAAGATTATGCAAATTCAACTAAATATTGTAGATATTTCAATGAAAAAATAAACATGCATGAATGAAACATTGCAATAAGAACATAACACAATGATAACCATGGGAAAACCCTTTGGGAGAAAAACCCCACCCTCCAAAACCCACATAATGTATTACCAAATCAAGATGATTACAATACACTTGCAATGCAAGTTCTTATAGGAGCACATTGCCACAACTCGAGTTTGGAGAGACACCTTCTAGCATCCAGTCTTGCAAATAGAACTGAATGATCAAACTCCTCCACAATCCATCCTTATATAGTGAATTTACAACCTAGAAACTACTTGTGGTTTTACAAAATCATGGGAAAAATAACCATGCCACATGTTACCCATTCTTGACATTTGCAACTCCAAGATGGAGAAAATAACCAAGTTAAAATAGTATTCCCATCCATAAGTTTATCCCCTACTTTAGACCCTCATAGAAGTCATGTAATAAGTTGTTTTTTCTATAAAAATAGAAAACCTATATTCTACTAGGGATAAGGCACATTTTTAACAACTCATACACCTTTTTCCAACACATAAACATGTGGAAAACTACCACAAATAAATTCTAGAATTTTCCAGAAAAAGATTTCAAGGTTGAGACAAATGTTTCTCAACATTCTATCACTTTTCAAACACCTTGCAAGAGTTAGGGGATCCAAAGTGTCATGGACTTAATTACTAGGGGTCAAGAGCCCGATATATTCATCTGAACTTCTCTATGCTCATGGGCTTAGTTAATACATCAACAAAATTTGTAAAATTTTCTACCTTCTCCAGCTTCACCTTGTCGTCATTGACCACATCTCACACAAAATGATATTATACATCAATGTGGTTGGTCTTGGCATGAAATTCCAAGTTCTTCCTTGGGCAGATTACACTTTGACTATAACTATAAATTATCACTGCATGTTATTTGAATTCTATATCTAAACACAATCTCTTAAGCCAAACGGCTTCCTTGTAGGCATGAGTAGCTTCCATATACTCTAACTCTATAGTGGACAAAGAAACCATAGCCTATTGCTTGCTCATCCAACTGATTTCACTACCGAATAATGTATACACATATGCACCAGTGGGTTTTGTTCTATCAATATCGCCAGCCCACTCTGAATCCACATAGCCTTGAATATTCTAGGAATGCTCATTTCCAATTCCATGAAAACATATAGAGTAATCTAAGGTACCCTACAAGTATTTAAAGAATCTTTTTGTTGCATCTAAATGTGCTCTTCTAGGATTAGACATGTATCAAGAAAGTACTTCCACTACTTGGACAATGTTTGGTCTTTTACAGACCATAGCATACATCAAACTTCCAAAAGCACTCTGGTATGGTACTTAACTCATCTCTTCCATCTCCAAGGGGGATGTAGGACACTATGAGATCAAAAGCTTTGTTCCCATAGTAACAACAACGCTTAATGGTCTAGAATCCTTCATATTGAATCTTCTCATAATAGTACCAAGATACTTACTTTGTTCAAGCCAAAGTTTTCCATTTTTCCTATCTCTTATAATCTCCATTCCAAGATCTTTGATTTCAAAATTTTCTAAGAGCTAAGATTTTAATTTTGCAATCAAACCTTTCCCTTTACCAATAAACAACATGTCATCAAAATATAAGTCAATAACAAGGAAATGATCACCATCAAACTTGAAATATATATAGCGATCTATCTTTGAACACACAAATCACAAACTCAATACATATGTATCAAAATTATGGTACCATATCCTAGGAATTTTTTTAAAACCATACAAGGATTTCTTCAACTTACAAACCAAATGACTTTTACCTTTCACCGCATAGCGCTTTGGTTGTATCATATAAATTTCTTGCTTCAAATTACCATGAAGGAAAGTTGTCTTCACATCCATCTTCTCAACTTCTAGATCATAAGCTACTACTATAGAAAGTAAAAATTGAATGGATTTCATTTTTTCTATAGGAGAATTTTTTTCTCCATAATCAATTCTTACAACCTAAGAGTAATCTTTTGAAACCAAACGTTCTTTGTACATATCAATGCTTTTATTTGAACCCATCTTTCTTTTGAACACCCATTTACAACCAATAGGATTTCATCCTTCAAGAAATGATACAAGGTCCCATGTGTCAATTTTCTTAAGAACTTCCATCTCTTCATCCATGGTTTTTTTCTAGGACTTTGAACCATTCATACCAAGTGCCTCTTCTACAGAGCTCGATTCATCAATATTAACATTCAAAGAAAATATACACCTCCTATCATCAGGATAATATCCATAACTTTTTGGTGCTTTCCTCTATCTACTAGACCTTTGAATGTAATATCTAGTCTAGGTTTAGGTTTAGGTTCAGGTTCATGTTTAGATTCTCCCTCTCCCTCTAATGATTCTAAACTTATAGAGATCTCCTTGAAACATATTGTCTTTCTAAGGGCCTTGATTCAACTTTCTTAGTGTAGTAGGAATTTAAATCACGTCTTTCTTTTCTTCTATCTATTATGGCTACATTATAATAGAAGAAGACTTAGTTTCTCTAAAGTTAACACTTCTGGAATAAAATAGATTTTTTTCAATAGGATCCTAAAGCTTGTAATATTTCACATCATAATTATATCCGATGAAGATATATTTGACAACTTTTTTTTCCAATTTTGTGTGCTTCTCCTTTGGCACATGAGCATCTACCTCACAACCAAAGACTCTCATATTTCTTAAGTGAAGGCTTGTAGACTGACCATGGTTCTGTTGGTGTCTTATAAATTTTTTTTTATGTAGGAGACCTATTTATCAATTAGTAGGTAGTGGCTACAACTTCAGCCAAAAATGTTTTTTTCGAGACTAGCTCCACTCAGCATACCCTTAGCCTTCTCCATCAAGGTCCTATTCATTCTTTCTGCAACTCCATTCTATCATGGAGAATATGGAATTATCTTCTCTCTTTTAATACCACAATCTTTATAATATGTGTCAAAATAGTTAGAGAAATAGTCACCACCATTATTAGCTCTCAAACACTTTATCTTCTTTCCATTATGCAATGAAACAATTGCTTTAAATTCTTTGAAATGATTGAAAACTTTAGCTTTACTCGTAAATAAATAAACCCATGTTCTTCTATTGAAATTATCAATGAAAGAAACATAATAAACTGATCTACCAATAGAATGAACATTAATTGGACCAAATACATCCAAATGGACTAGATCCAAAATACATGAGGACTTATGAAAACTTGAGTCAAACTAAATGCAATTTTATTTTCCATAGATACAATGATCACAAAAATAAAACTCAAGGTTGCAGTCATTCAAGCCATCAACAAGGTTATTATTGTTTAAGGTTTGTAGACCCTTCTCACCTATGTGGCTAAGTCTTTGGTTCCATAACATAGTTTTCTCTATAGGCAACTTTGATCAATAGATAGAGCACCCTTGGGTACCCAAAAACCATGAACATCTATTGAAAGTGAAACCCTCTCCTTCTCCAAAAAAGTAATCCTTTTCATAATCTTATCAGAAGTACTATTGCACTCAATTGTACATGCATTAAGATGGTGCAATGTACCTGATCTACTTCCTCTTGAGGTATTCCCATAGCACCTCTCACCATTTTCACATCTTCTTTAGAAAACTATACATGCACACCTACATCTATTAGTTTTCTAACAACTAATAAATTCCTTGCTAGTCCTAAGATATGCAAGACACCATCGAATCTTCTAATTATACCATCAAATAATTTCACACTAATATTTCCACAACCAACAATATCAAGAACTAAGTTATCACCCAAATACAACTTACCACCATCAAAATTTTAATACTTACTAAAGTAATTTCTATTAGGAGTCATGTGGAAAGATCCACCTGACTCTATCAACCATGTATTGTCACCTGCATGAGTGGCCAAGGCTGCAATGAAAACATCTCCATCCTAGACTCAGAATTAGAATCTTGTCTTCTTCTTCTTCTTCTTCTTCTTCTTTTCCTATTTGCTATCCTTTCAAAAGTGTCCAAGTTTACCACAATTCCAGCATATTACCTTGGACTTATGAGGAGATTTTGATCCCCACTTATTCTTGGACTTAGAATGCCCATGCTTGTTTTTATTTTTGCCTCTTTCTTTTGGTCTTCCTTGAACACTCAAACAAAGCCTCTTTGGAATTCAGAAAGACCTTCCTATTCATCTCTTTAGTAATTAGAGAACCAACAACAATCTCCATCTTCAAGACAACTAAAGTGCTCCATGTGGCATGAAAAGGTTGTCCCATGAGTCTAGCAACAAACATAACAAAATTTGGCACATTTCTTCTTCATCCATCAACACCCCAAATGAGGTGAATTGAGTCACCAACATATTTAAACTCTCTAGATGCTCAAAAATCTATCCACCTTCTTCCATTATCAAAGAATACAACTTCTTGCTCAAGAAAATCATGTTTACAAGTGATTTTTCTTTATAGATCTCACTTAGCCTCTTCCAAATATTCTTTACAGTAGGTTCTTCATGGACATTTATCATAATTGAGTCTACAAGACACAATATATTGAGACCTTTATCTTTTTTGTATGTCACATCATATTGTGTAGCTAAAATCGAATCTATGAGCCTCTACTTATTCTCATTAATTATATCCCATAACTCTCAATCATTCAATAGATATTCTAGATTCAGCTTCCACATCTCAAAGTTTGTGCCATTAATCTTCTCTACATCAACCCTCCATGATATGCTTGCTTAAAATCCTACAACATAGGAATAAAAACCTTTGCACAAGCTCCTACCCAAACCTTGATTAGCTTAAAAACCCCTATACCCAACAAATAGAACCAAAACTAGCTAGGCTCTGATACCACTTGTAAGGAAGAAAAAGTGCACAATTTTTTTTCTATGCTAATCTTGAGAGGAAGATTATGCAAATTCAACTAATTATTATAGAGATTTCAATGGAAAAATAAACATGCATAAATGAAACATCAAAATAATCATATAAAACAATGATTTTTATGGTGAAACACTTCTAAGAGAAAAAAACTCCACCCTCCAAAATCTATACAATGAATTTCCAAATCAATATGATTACAATACACTTACAATGCAAGTTCTTACAAGAGCACATCACCAGAACTCTAGTTTAGAGAGACACCTTCTAACATTTAGTCTTGCAAATGAAACTCAATGATCAAAATCCTCCCCAAGCCCTCCTTGTATAGTGATTTTACAACCTGAAAACCACTTGTGGTTTAACAAAATCATGGGAAAAACAACCATGCCACATGTTACCCATTCTTGACATTTGTAACTCCAAGATGGGAAAAACAACCAAGTTAAAATAGTATTCCTATCCATTATTTTGTCCCCTACCTTAGACCCTCATAGAAGTCATGTAATGAGTTTTTTATAATCTAAAAATAGCCAACCTATATTCTACTAGGGACAAGACATATTTTTAACAACTCATCGACCTTTTTTTCCAAAACATAAACATGTGGAAAACTACCAAAAAAAATTCTACAAATTTTTGAAAAAACTTACAAGGTTGAGACACATGTTTCTCAACTCTGTGTGTGTGTGTGTGTGTGTGTGTGAGAGAGAGAGAGAGAGAGAGAGAGAGAGAGAGAGAGAGAGAGAGAGAGAGAGAGAGAGAGAGAGAGAGAGAGAGAGAGGTTTAAGGACACGATCTACCAAACTATGGATCTTAACTTGTACATCCATATGCAAGTATGCTTTTTAAAAAAAAAATCAAAAATATTACTACGATTCCAAGCTAGTTGAGAAAACTTTCATAAATAAAATTTCCCAACCACTAGCATCACACGTAGAAAAATATTGAGAAATTAGAAGAGGTCACCTAGCAAATGCAAGAGTACGATAAGATAATAAACAGTGATCTAATCATCTAGAAAAGAATGGTATCATATGGGATCATGGATGTGATAAGAAAGATAACCATGAATGACATAGACTAGCTAGTTATGTTGCACTAGGTGGTCCATGTGAGAGAAAGAAGAGAGAAGAGACGAGAAAATGGTGTAAACATGTATTATGCTAGTTCCAACCATAAAAGAAAATGTAAAGAAGGAGTTGATAGATCAACTCATTGTATTAAACTAATGAAAAATTATGAAAATGAGAGGTTGAATGGTCTAGCAGGTTTTGTTGTTCTAGTAAAACCATGAAAAAGGATAGGTCACATGGTCTTGAAAACTATGTCTTTTTAGTAAACATCCTAAAAAATTATGCAAAGGAGAGGATAAATGTGTTGGAAATATTATGACAAGCTAAGTTACTAAGAGGGGAGGGGTGAATCAATAACTTCTAAAACTTATTATCCAAATTAGCAATTAATCTTTTGTACAAATTTTGATCTAACTACATGCATGAGAAACTAAAAAACATGAAAGCACACACAACATTCTAACACAAGATTTGGTGACCCAGAAGCCTACCAAATAGAAAGTAAAAATGGGGTAGGAATGATATCCACAAGCTTTAGTACTACAATATAAAGTTGGCTTATTAAGGCTTACAATGATCACTTATGATGATCTACCCTATTAGGAGCAATAAGGACTGTTAGCTCCACCTTGCAAAAGGATTTACAAACATACAATGAAGTATGCACTTAGTAAAGAGATTTACATAAGACTATTAGGTTTACCTTGTTAAAGGATTTGACTGATCCACCTATTAGGATGAAAAAGTAGCTGATCTATGATCTACAACTTGGTTTGCTAAATGAGATTCTTCTAAGTGCAAAAATCATATTGCTATGATAGATGAATCTTTGCTGCTCCTTATACTATTGTAGCCTTTGTAATTCACTCTTTTACTTTTCTTTTATGACTATATTACTTCCTTAAATGCTTCAATATATGATTTGGATGTGCTACAATACATTACATATATATCAATCCAATTACACAATTACAAAATCAACCATAATACAAGTTTAAACAAATATTACAAAGTCAGCCAAAGTGTAGAAACTCAGGCTCTAAAGACTGACTTGGTGAAGTTCTGATACTTGAAATCCATTGTTAATGCTCTAAATTTTCATGCACTTGATATATATAGAAGCTTGATCCATACTGATCACTTCCAAGTAGTCTTGAACTCGGTCTGCATTGGTGACTCAGCGAATACTATGAAACTGGGCATATAAACTGAATCAGTTGATTCACACTATATAGCTTGGTAAACACTATCACCTCAAGCTCGGTATAAACTGAGTCTCTTGGATAACACTGAGTAGCTCAGTTAACACTAGACTCTCATCACATCAACTACAAACTCAGTAAATACCGCACAACTCAATTTACACTAGTAAACACGACATATACTAAGATGCTTAGTTTACACTGCTAATCTTGATAATAGTAGTAACTACTTGGTTCAAACTAAAATTTGTCCAAAGGAATCAGTAAAAATTGTAGAACTCAATAACATTTGAAATTCTTGGTTAACAATGTTAACTATACATTATGCTTGGTATGAACTCACAATTTGACTAAGTGTATCTCACTAATAAGAAACATGAGTAGAATGTCAATAATCTCCCCCTTTGGCATTAGTGGAAAAAAAAATTATCAGTCAAAACTAAATTATTCATCATGTTATGTCTCCAACTCAAAAGAGTATATTGTTTTTTAGATTTGTCAAACTTGGTTTTATAAAGCATACATTTCTGTTCATGGTAATGCTCCTCCATAGTATAATATATAGTATACTACACATACAATATACATTTTCTTTACACTCTTCTTACAATATTCTCCCCCTATCTTTTTACATCTTTCTCATAGCTTCTCCTTATAACTTGTATAGTTTTTTCCCCCTTTATATCATCTTATATCTTCTCCCCCTTTTTGACATTAATGCCAAAGATTTATACGAAATTCTAGTCATGTTTGTTAATAGTGACATATAGTTATTTAGATTGTGAGTTTATACCAAGCATATTGTATAGTTAATAGTGTTAACCAAGCATTTTAGTTGTTGCTGAGTTCTATAGTTGCTATTGAGTCCTTTGGATAGATTTTAGTTTGAACTGAGCAATTACTACTATTGTGAAGATTAGTAGTATAAACCAAGTATCTCAATGTATGTCAGGTTTACCAGTATAAACCAAGTTGTGTAGTGTTTACTGAGTTCATAGTTGATGTAATGAGAGTCTAGTGTTAACTAAGCTACTCAACATTAACCAAGAGACTCAGTTTATACCAAGCTCAAGGTGATATTGTTTACTAAGCTATAAAATGTGAATCAAGTGATTTAGTTTATATGCCAAGTTTTGTAGTATTTTCTAAGTCACTAGTGCAGACGGAGTTCAAGACTAATTGGAAGTGATCAATATGGACTAAACTTCTACATCTACTAAGTGCATGATGATGTCAAGCATTGAAATTAGATATCAAGTATCATAACCTCACCAAGTTAGTCTTTAGAGCCCGAGTTTCTACACTTTGGATGACTTTGTAATATTTCTGTAAACTTGTATTGTGGCTAACTTTATAATTGTGTAATTAGATTGATATATGTAATGTATTGTATCACATCCAAATCATATATTGAATCATGTAAAGAAGTAATGTAATCATAAAAGAAGAACAAAGAGAAAATTAGAAAGGAAAAAATAGTATAAGGAGCAATAAAGATCCATCTATCACAGCAAGGTGATTTGTACACTCAGAGGAATCTCATTCAACAAACCAAGTTGTAGATTAGAGATCAGCTATTGTTTCATCCTGACAAGTGGATCAGTCAAACCCTTTAACAAGGTAGACCGAATGTAGTCTTATGTAAATCTCTTTACCAAGTGCATACTTCATTGTATGTTTGTAAATCCTTTTGCAAGGTGGACCTAGCAATCCTTATTGCTCCTAACAGGGTAGATCATTAGAAGTGATCATTGGAAGCTTTAACAGGCCAACTTTATACTTCAGTACTAAAGCTTGTGGGTATCATCCCCACCC
Organism: Cupressus sempervirens; assembly: GCA_028749045.1. NCBI lineage: Eukaryota > Viridiplantae > Streptophyta > Pinopsida > Cupressales > Cupressaceae > Cupressus > Cupressus sempervirens. Next base: position 916,036,094 of record CM053789.1, on the reverse strand, counting down.
TAGTTTTACTTTCTATTTGGAAGGTTTCTATGTTACCAAATCTTGTGTTAGAATGTTGTGTGTGCTTTCATATTTTTTAGTTTCTCATGCATGTAGTTAGATCAAAATTCATATAAAGGATTAATTGCTAATTGGGATAAAAAGTTTTAGAAGTTACTAATTCACCCTTCCCCTCTCAATAACTTAGCTTGTCATAATATTTCCAACAAAATGGTATAATAAATTGTGGTATGCTGGTTTAAAAGATCGTAAGGATGCCCAAGGAAAGTATTATATTCAAGGATATTCATCAATGATTTATAAAGGAGAATTATATAGCCCTAGAAAGTTGTATCACACTATTGTACACTTGAAATTGTTAAAATAAATAATATTATTAAAGGATGACTTTTTTGAAATATTAAGGAAAAGAGAAATAAGGATAAACTTATTTTACACTAAGGAAGTATCCCACAAGAAACACATAGTTCAAAGAAAAGAGGTCAAGGAACCTGGATGAATGAAAAGAGATAACATAAAAGAAGTGTAAAAGGGATCCTTTTGAAGGATGTCTAAATGAGATGTAGAACATAAATGGAAGAATTCACAATCTCCCCATTTCTAGGTAAAAGGATTATTGAGAAATGATGACATGATTCTAGTCCCCAAGGAAATAGATTGTTTATCATGGAAACATAATTATAAGAAAAAAATATTACAATTAAGAATACATATCTCTTCTATAAGAGAGAATACCTAATGTCAAAAACAAAATTCTATGTAAATTCAGAGATCACAAGATAATAATAGAATAACTTAACCAATAAAAAATGGATTCTTACTTAAGAAGAATGAGAGAGATTAAAAACAATACGCTTTCTCCCTGAGTGAAAATAGATGAATATAAATATGGATTATCATGTTACTTGTAAAGTATGATCACACCTAAAAATTGTACCACTATGAATGGTAATGAGCTCCCAAATGATACGCTAACAATGTCACATAGTGTGGATCAACATAACAGGATATTATAAACTTTTACAAGCCCTTAATGGTTAACTCAGGCTTGGAAAGAGGGGATGGCATCTTGAGGAATTCAAAAGTGGATATTAAAGCTTCTTACATGATCAACTTGGGTTTCCAAATGGTCTACATGGTGAAATTATTAGCACTTTATCATGGGGGTGGTTTTGCTAACATTTAAGAATCTTAAAAGAATGTTTATTGAAGGGGTTGCCCTTGGTATCATCAAAATTTTAAACAATGTTTCTAAAGTTGGTTGGAATGGACACAATGCCATTTTATGATTAGAAATTTGTTGGTCATAGTGGATGAAGTGTGTTTTATCCACATGTATCATGAAGGAAATCATGCAGTGGATAGCTGGGTAGCGATGATAAATTTAAAGGAAAATTTACAAAAAATTGGAAGACATTTTTTCTATTCCCTACAAAGACTCGAGTAGTCATCATGCATGATCACTCTAAATTTATGTAATGATTTCTATCCATTCATTATAGCTTATGTCGAGCACTACCCTTTACTATCCTTGGAATTTTTTATTTTTACTTCTCACTACTTTAGTGAGCTAGGTTGTCCAGTGGAAGATGTGTGTTTTTTTAATTAGATTATAGACAAGGATTAGCTTTGTTGGTGATTGCGATTTCTCTAGCAATATGATTAATTTTTGTAATTTGGGTTCTAGTATTGGTGGTATTCTTTACCAGATTAAGCAAGATGAGTGAGATGAGTACAAGAATGATCTGGAGCTTGAAAAATCTTGGAATAGGGGAAGATGAAGTTTTTGCTATGGGTATGAAAGGCTACAACCTTGATCTTTCTTAGAGGGTTACTATGTTATGGAATGAGGGTAATATGTTTTTGGGTTGTGTCTCCTTTGGGGTAACCCCTGAAACTATTGTGTCTATTATAGGTCTTACTATACATGGTGCTAGGATCCCTTGCAATACCAAGATGTCTTTCAAAGAGGTTTTTGAGTGTTTCCTTGAACCAAGGGAAAGAATCTCAAGACTATAAAATAACTTCAACAAGGAAGAAGTTCCAAGAGTCTAGAAGAAAGTGGTACATTGAAGGTCTTAGTTTAGTATTTTACCTTCAAGGGGAGGTATAATTTTTTTTATTCTGATATATTTTTTATGCTTAATCACTTTAGAAGAAAGAATTTTCTCTATTTTCCTTTCTAGATTTTTTCCTCCTTTTTGATTTCCATGGAAAATGTTAATTATAAAGTTTCCCCCTCTATTAGAGTCTATATTTTAGGCTTTATAAATTTGACAAGAATATAGTGTTAGAATCTGAAAAGAATAATAACCTTGAAAACTAGTTCAAAGAATAGATATCTAAACTATGAATGCAAATGATACAAAATCAAAATAACAACATAAAGTTAATCTCCAATAGAGTAATGCAAATGCTAGAAGAAAAATAGCATTAAAAGGATGCAAAAAAAATCAATTACAAATACAAGCCAGGTAGCATGCTTATATAGACTAGGAAGAGGGAGGAGGTGGCAACACCGACCAATAAGGAGCAACCATCTTATCAAACTAAAGATAACAAAGTATCTTCCTAAGATAGCTAATGGATGCTCACATGTAGGAAGGTGACACCTCACAACCACTTACTAAATAAGACATGCTTTACAAACCTAAGAAAGATTATTAAAAGTGTCTTAAAAACCTAGCAATATAGGGAAAAATAAATAACCCACTAGGAAATAAAAAACTACACTAACATCCCCCCAAAAGAAAAGCTTAGGTGGATGTAGAAATGGGTACCAACAAGTCAGGCTTGATGAGGTAACCATGTACATATAAAGTTCCCCAAAAGAGAGAGAAAAGAGACTCCCCAAAATTTTAGGACTCCGAGTGAGAGGAAGAGGCCTCCCCAAAAGATGAAGCATCTCACTAACCCAACAAAGCTAGCAAATGAAGGAATTTTCTCTTAGTGAAGGATTTGGTGTAGATATTAGCAAGCTGCTCAAAAGTTAGACAATAGAAAAGATCTATGACATGACCATGGATGAACTCTCAGACATAGTGCATGTGGATCTCTATGTGTTTGGTTCATTGATGATGGACCGGATTCCATGAGATCTAAATGGTACTCTGGTTATCACAAAATATGACTGATGGCTATTTGATTTGGATGCCAAACTCAATGAGAAGATGTTGAAGCAAAATAGCCTTAGTGGCAGCATTCATAGCCCCTTGATACTCAACCTTAGTAGAAGATAGAGGAATAGCATACTATTTTTTACTCAACCAACAAATAAGACTTGAACCAAGTGAGAAGCTATAACCTGAAGTAGACTTACGATCTTGAGAATCACCCACCCAATTGGAGTCTATGTAGCCTACCAAATCAAGCTCAATACCTATTTCATAGTGAATCCCATAACTATGAGAACCCTGAATGTAGTGAAGGATCCACCTGGCTGCTTTCTAGTGTAGCTCATGAGGCTCTTGCAATAATCAAGAGACCATGCCTATGGCATATGAGATGTTGGGTCTTCTATGAGTCAGATAAATGAGACTCCGAACAAGTTGGAAATACAAAGTGCCATCAACAAGTGGAGAAGAACACTGAGCCTCAAGTTTGACTCTAGAAAGCAAGGGACTCTGGTTATCACAAAATATGACTGATGGCTATCTGATTTGGATGCCAAACTTAGTGAGAAGATGTTGAAGCAAAATGGCCTTAGTGGTAGCATTCATAGCCCCCTGATACTCAGCCTCAGTAGAAGATAGAGGAATAGCAGACTATTTTGGTTAGCCATATGAAACCTCAAGAGTAAATCTAGAGCATACTTGGACTATGTGATGGTGATCCTAGAAGAAGACTAAAAGATCTCAATCCTGAGAAAGTAATGCAACAAGCCCAAGTTAGTCATCAAAAAACTATCCTAAAAGGAAACTTTGACAGCCTTAATGGTGGATGAAGAACTTCCTATGATCAACAAGTCATCAATATACAAAACAAGAAATAGGATTGAACTACCCTGTTGTAGAATATAGACATTAGGATCAGAATGACACTGAGTGGACCCAACTGAGAGAAGGACAGAGTCCATCTTGGCATACCATGCCCAAGAAGCCTATTTGTGGCCATAAAGAGACTTCCTAAGATGACACACAAGTGAAGAATCTTGAAGGAAACCCTATGGTTGCTCCATGTTGATCTCCTCATGAAGGTCACCATAGAGAAAAGTACTTTTCACATCCATCTAATGTACTTCCCAATGATTAAGTGTAGCAATGGAAAGAACAAGTAGCAATGGAAAGAACAAGTCAAATGGAATTCATTTAGGCAACTGGCACAAAATTCTTGGAGTAGTCAATCCCAGGAACATGAGAGAATCCTTTGGTGACCAAGCGAGCCTTGTGCTTGTCAACTAACCCATCTACTGCAAATTTTGTCTGATAGATCTACTTACATCGAACAATTTTTCTTCCCTTAGGAAGAGGGACAAGATCCCAAGTGTGGTTCATCATCAAGGAACTATACTCTTCCTGGATAGTTGTTTCCCACTTAGGAATACCAAAAGCCTCACAAAAGGACTATGGATCTAAGGCAGTAGCAATGAAGACATGTGGAGCATTCTGGAATTGTGAACGAGTCTACCTAGTGTTCGTTGGATCCCCAACCCAATCACCTATAGACTGAAACATCTGTATAGCCCAAAGTGGACCAAAAGATGGAGAATCTAGAAGGGAATCATTAATCTTTGAATGATGACTAGGAGAGGGAGGAGGTGAGTTCTCTTAATTACTCTCTATATTGAAAGTGGAGGTAGAAGGTTGCTTAGGTGAATCTTACTCATCAAAAGGTTTGTCATGTATTCTAAGTGACTCCAATGTCAAAGTAGAATGAGTTGGAGAAGTGAAAGAAAGTGAGCTTGAAGATCCCTCCTCAAACTAGACACTCCTCTCAATGAAAAAATCATGTGTAGTAGGGTGGACCAACCAATAACCCTTCACACCATCAAGATAACCTACAAATATGCAAGGTTTTCTCTATGGATCCAAGGACTTGCATTTCTTTGCAAGAATGTGAGCCCATGCAAGAGAGCCAAAAACTTGAAAGTGCTTAATTGATGGTTTCTAATCGCTCCAAGCTTCAAAATGAGTAACTCCCTTCAAGGCTCAGTGAGAAACATGGTTCTAGATATAACAAGCACAATTAATGGCCTCTGCTCAATACTATGGTACAAGAGATCTAGAGTAAATCATACAATTTTCCATTTCCTTCGAGGATCTATTCTTCCATTCTACAACACTATTTTTTCGAGGATTGTATGGAATTGAATACTGTAAATCAATCCCCTCTGAAGTGCAAAATTTTTCAAACCGATGGTTTACATACTCACCACCATTGTTTATGCATAAAACTTTGATGTCTTTCTCAGATTGATTCTCTACAAAAGTTTTAAAGTCTTGAAAATGATCAAATACCTCTAACTTTTGTTTGAGAAAGTACACCCAAGTATATCAAGAAAAGTCATCAATGAATGTAAGGACATATCAGGCCCTACTAAAAGAAGGATGCTGAAATGGACCAGCCAAATCACTATGAACTAACTCTAATATGTATGAAGCTCTCCATGACTTAATTTTGTCAAACTTTTCCTTAGGATGCTTACTAAGAATGCAACCTTGGAAAACACTACCTAAGAACTGAACTGAAGGCAACCCTGTGACCATGCTCTGCTGGTTGAGCTGATGCAAGTAGTGGAAGTTAAGATGGCCAAACTGCTCATGCCATAATTTACTCACATCATTAGAGTGAGTGAGAAAAATAGTCAAAGGAGGATAAAAAAAAAAGTGAGAAAATAGATAGAGTGATGATTAATGATCTACTCTCCCAAATACAACTATAGAATAACTATGCAACTCATGTATCTCCACTGAATCAGGAGTGAACTTAATTTGCTTGCCTAAACTTGTGTGAGTAATCTAGTATATTGATAGGAGCTTAGTTGATAATAAGGGTACACAAAGAACATCATGGAATGTGCCATCCCCCACATCAACAGACCCTCTCCCACACACCTCAATAGGAGTGTCATCACCCATCAAAATAGAAGGCATAGTACATGGCTCCAAGGATGTAAGTTCTTCCTTAGATGGAGCCATGTGGTGCGAAGCACCTGAATCATGAACCCAAGTTGATGGTGAGGAAGCAACTACAACAAGGGCCTTTCCCTTTCCTTTCCCCTTGTTGTTTTATTTTGCCTTGTTAGACCCTTCATTAGAACTTTGTTTGATAGACTCAAGAACACTAATATTATTCTTCTCAAGAATGTGTGTCAAGTGATCAATTTGTTTCTTCAAACATTTTTGTTCATCATGACTGGGTCTTTTATAATAGGCACATCAGACCTTTTCTTTCTTAGGCTTATTTCCCTTGGAACATGGGGTATCAATAGTTTCTTTTGAAGAAACTGATATCTAATCCTTCTTTTCCTTGCTATTCTTTTATTTCTTATCCTTACTATTGGTGTTACTACTTTTTCCTTTTTATTCTTTTGTGTCTTGGTTGGTAGCCAAGGCATGTGACTTAGAGGACTTAAGAGTGCCCATCTAGATTAGCTTGTCCTATTCTCGAGTGAGATTGATAGCAAAATCATCTAAAGATGGCATGGCGAATTGAGTACCAAGTGCACCCTTAGTAGCATAGAAGGTAGAGACAAACAAAAAATATTATGAATGTAGCTTAGAGATAATACTAAGAATCAGTTGTTCATCTTTCTTTTCAATTCCATATTGTTTTAACTACAACCTTAGCGATTTCAATTTAGTGAAGAAATCCTAGATTGTTTTGAAATTGCCTAGACTTAAACTAATTAGTTCATTTTCCAACATATGACCCCTCATTGAATCTTGTCTGCCAAATAGTGTTTCTAGTTTTGTCCATATTTCATGTGGTGTATCTAAAGACCCAATGTGGAATCGAAAGTAAATCATTAAAGCACTTAGGCTTATCTTCATCTTTATCAGGTTCATTTTCAAGTCCCATAGTTATCCTATTTAATCCATTTTTCCTCTAGTTAATTGTCATGTGTGATTCCCACTCAAAGTAATTATACGGAGTTAGGATGGGCATATTTGTTTGATCCATGATGAAGAAATGTCAAAAAATGAAGAGAACCCAGCCATGACAATGCCCCCCCATTTTACTCAATCAAAAAACCTCCCCAAAGAAATATGATTTGGCACTTTATTTTAGTGCTTTTACAACTACCAGTAGGAAGAAATACTCAATGGTCTTGATTTCAATGCATTAAAAATTCCTCATGAAGATCATATGCTAAAAGTGAAACTTGGGCACAATACATAAGGAATAAAATAGCACCACTATGATCTACTCAAAAAATCATGCAGTTTCAAAAAAAAGAATCGCCTCAATGCGAGGTCGTATAAGAAAGTTATGATCATCTAAAGTTTTCAAAATGAGAAATATGCAAAGTCCAGGCCAAGAATCTACAATTTTTAAAAAATTAATGCATGAAAATCAAAAAATGACTACACTAGTGGATAGAGCACAAAAAAAGAGTCAAGATCATAACAAGAATCATCGAAATCAGAGTCCATATGAGCAAGAATAAGGCATTTGAAAACTCTGTTCAAATCTGCAACTACCAATGGAGAGGGGTACAGATATAGATTTCCATGCTTGATTATGAAAAAATATACAAATTTCATACAAGAAATAAAAAATATCCAGATGGTTTTTTGGTGCTACAGACAAAACCCAGAAAGCATTTTTCTTGTTGATGTACAGAAGATGTAGTTATAGTGTAAATTAGATGCCTTTAACAACAAAAAATGGCCCCAACAACTAAAAGAGAACATGAAAAGGTTGAATCATCTACCTAATTCAATCAATGGCATTCTAGAACCTACAATACTCATTGAAAACACCAAATATGCAAGTTGGTTGTCAGATTTGAGATCAAAACCCGAGAGATTAAAAACATTTTTGACAACCTTTTCTAATTCTCAAGATCATCCAAAGATGCAAGAGAAGAGCATACTAGGTTTTTCAAAAACCTAAAATAAGATTTATTAAAACCCACCCCCCCCAAATCTCTCAAATAAGGAAACTAAAATCTACTCTTGAACATAGAAAAGCTTTGATACCATGTTAGAATTTGAAAAGATTAATAACCTACAAAACTAGTGCAAAGAATAGATATCAAAACTATGAATGCAAATGATATAAAATCAAAATAGCAACATAGAGTTAATCTCCAAGAAAGTAATGCAAATGCTAGAAGCAAAATAACATTAAGAGGATGCAAAAGAAACTGATTACAAATACAAGCCAGGTAGCATGCTTATATAGACTAGGAAGAGGGAGGTGGTGGCAACCCTGACCAATGAGGATCAACCATCTTATCGGACTAAAGATAGCAAAGTATCTTCCTAAGACAACTAATGGATGCTCTCATGTATAAAGGTGACATGTCACAACTATTTAATAAATAGGAAATGCTTGATTAACCTAAGCAAGATTATTAAAAATGTAGGAAAAACTTAGCAATATATGGAAAAATGTATAACCCACTAGGAAATTAAATAAACTACACTAACACATAGTGCATCAGAGATCCTCCCATTTTTTTGTTGAGTTGAATAATTATGTTTTCTCTCCTATATCATCCACTATGAAATAGGTGCATACTCCCATTGTGACTACTAAATGTTGAGAACATGTGTCTCAAGCTTGAAATCTTTTTCTAGAAAATTCCAAAATTTTCTTGTGGAAGTTTTCCACTTGTTTATATCTTGGAAAAGAGTGTGTAAAATACCAAAAGGTAGCTTGTTCATAGTAGAATATAGGAGGGCCATTTTTAGAGCGTAGTTAGCTTGTTTTATGAATTTTATTAGGGTTTAAACTAAGATACAAAATTATGGATGAGATTACTATTTTAACCTAGTTGTTTTTCCATCTTGGAAATGTAAATATAAAAAATGGGTAACATGTGGCATGGTAGTTTTGCCCATGTTTTTGTAAAACCAAAAGTGGTTACCAGGTTGTAAAATCACTTCAAAAGGAGGGCTTGGGGAGGTGTTTGTGTAATTGAGTTTTGCAAGATTAGTGCTAGAAGAAGTCTCTTTGAGTTCAAGTTTTGGTGATGTGCTCCTATAAGAACTTGCATTGCAAGTGCATTGTAATCATCTTAGTTTGATAATACATTGTGCAGGTTTTGGAGGGTGGGGATTTTCTCTCAGAAGGGTTTCCCCATGGTAATCACTATGTTATGTGTTCATTGTTATTTTGATTATATCATTATGCATTTCTTGAGATCTCTGCAATAGTTAGTTCAATTTGCATAATCCTCCTCTCAAAGATTAGTGTAGGAAGCAATTTTGTGCACCTTTGCTTCCTTGCAAGTGGTATCAAACCCTAGCCAATTTTGGTTTTATTTTTTGGGTATAGGGATTTTTGAGCTAATCAAGGTTTGAGTGGGGGCTTGTGTAGGGTATTTCATTTCTATTTTATAAGATCGCAAAGATGGCAAGCATGTAGGGGAGAATTGATGTTGAAAAGTTTTCTGGCACAAACTTTGAGATGTGGAAGTTGAAGATGGAAGATTTATTGAATGATTGAGATCTATGGCATGCAATTGATGAGAAGAAGTTGAGGCCCACAGATCTAACTTTAGCCACACAATATGATGTGACAGATAGAAAAGCTAAAGGTCTCATCAAATTGTGTCTTGTAGACTCAATTTTGATTAATGTACATGAAGAACCTACAGTGAAGAAGCTTTGGAAGAAGTTAAGTGAGATATATCAAGTGAAATTCCTTGTGAACAAGATTTTCTTGAGGAAGAAGTTGTATTCCTTGAGAATGGAAGAAGGTGGACAAATTTCTAAGTATCTGAAAATCTTTAATATGTTGGTGACTCAGTTGACCTTTATCAGGGTGCCAATGGATGAAGAAGAAAGGAGCTAAATCTTTCTATGTTCATTTCCAGACTCATGGGACAACCTTGTTATGGCCATAAGGAATAATTCAATTTTCTTGAAGATGGAGAACATTGTTGATTCTCTACTTTATGAGGAGATGAGAAGGAAGGTCTCTTTGAATTCCAAAGAGGCTTTGAGTGTTTGAGGAAGACCAAAAGAAAGAGGCAAGAACAAAAATCATCATGGTAATTCTAAGTCCAAGAATAAGGGGAGATCAAAATATCCTAGTAAGTCTAAGGCAATCTGTTGGAATTGTGGAAAACTTGGACACTTCCAAAATGACTACAAAGAGGAGAAGAAAAAAGAGGAAGAAAAGAAAGATTTTGATTCTGAGTCTGAAAAGGAAGATGGAGAGGCTTTCATCATAGCCTTGACCACTCATGCAGGTGAAAATACGTGGTTAATAGACTTAGATACATCTTTCCACATGACTTCTAATAGAAACTGGTTTAGTAAGTATGATAATTTTGATGGTAATAGTACAAAACTATCACCTTTTAGGCCGACTTATCAGAATGAATGAATTTGATTATATCTATCTAAAAATCAATTTTATTTGAACATATGATCTAGACAATTTCATTCTAGCTAAGTTATATATGGTCTCACACTTTTCCAATTGGAAATGTCTATTAAATGCATGTTTTATAGTAGTTTGTATCCAATTACTAAAAAAATAAAATTATTTTAGAAAACTAATTTTTCAATAACTCTTACTATTTTTTATAATACTTTTTAATAAAATATAAATGTCATTTTATAGGGCTCAAAGTCAAGAATATTTTATATAGAGTTTATAGTGTTTTAATTAGATATAGTGTATTATAATAAAACAATTCTACAAGTATATATTTTAACACTCAAGAAGATGCCAATTTTGAGAAAGGAAAAAATATTAAATCATATCAAAAAATTAAAAATTACATGATGTTCTAGATTTGAGAGTCCTCTTCAATAATGTCTAATTTTTATGTTGATCTTAGATTGGTTTTGACAAGTGAGTGTCAACATGCTTAAGTTATTTACTTAGTTTATGTTGAACAAGTAGTACATGCCTTGTCAACAATGAGTGTCGAGTCACTCAAGTGTTGAACAAATAGTGTATGCCAAGTAACATAGGAGCCAAGCAAATAGTAGATGCCAAGTGATACAAATGTCAAGCCATAGCATAGAGAACAATATATGCCGAGCATCAAAAAATTTAGATGTCGAGTGACACAGTTGTGATATATTTGTTTGTAATAGCACAGACAACTATGTAAAGTATTTTTGAGCCAACTTAATATTGAATTTTGATATTTTGGAGATAAGGATGAATCTCAAGTTGGATTCCCTATGCAATTACATGCAGCCAATAAGAAAATAGGAAGGTATAAGAAAAAAAATGGATGAATCTCAGCCGTAGATTCATACAGTCACCAAAGTATTTTTAATGAGGACAAACCCTAAACTATTTATGTTGAGAAGAAGAAAGTAGTTTGCATGTGTAAACAGAGAAATCATGGTGTGTAACGAGTTACAAAGTAAGACTACATTACAAAATCAGTTAGAGTAGAATAGAGGAAAGGAAAAGGATACAACAAAGAGACATTTGATCAAGGAGAGTCAAGAATATATCAGTTTAGAGATGATCTGTTATTAGACAATTAAGTGCTCACTACAGGATCAATGTGGAGACATTCTAATGGGTGATTTCAGCTAAAGTCTCTTAACAGAGTAGTCCTAATAGGCTATATGGAACCTTTTAATAGGGTGCTTACTTAATTGTAAGTTAAGTCCTTTAACTAGACACACTTCTAATAGGGTGTTGAAATCCTCTAACAAGGTAATACTTAATAGTCTTTGTAAACTTTTAATAGGATAGACCTTTCATAGGGTAGATCATGCATCATGGTCAAAACATTGTAACCTTCATTGGTTACACTTTATTACTATAGTAGTGAAGAATTGTGGGTGCAATCCCCACCCCAGTTTTACCTTCTCATTGGATGGTTTTTGGGTAATCATATTTGGTGTTACAAGTGTGTGTGAATGTTTACTTGCTTACATGCTTTAGATATATATGATTTACATAGTATTTCAATTTACTTACTAAATGTATGAGATGGATGTGTGGTGAAAGTTTTATGGGTCCTAGTGTAAGAGAAGCCTTGTAACTTTGAGGAAAGATCTTGAAATGGAAGTCTACAAGTTGGGAAAGATTATTGAGAACTAGGGAATCGAAATACAACTCATTCTACATCAAATGGATGAAGTAAGAGAGGAACTAAAGAAATCTTTGAAGAGAAGGAAAGAAATTGCTATTAAAGAGAATGATACACAATACAAAGAGATGGACACTACTAAGTTGTTTGGAAGTGGAGATTCCAATGAATTTGATGTAGCAGTTGCAGATCTAATAAAAAGAACAGAGCCCAAGCTGAGGAAATTAGAAATCTCAAGTTAGAAAAAGAATCACAAGCTATACTACTATGTGAGATGACAAAATAGAAGAAGAAAGATATAGAAGACTAAGCCATGATTGAAGAAGAAAAAAGAATCTTGGCCAATAGACTGGAAGAGAAGTCAACAGAGCTGACCAAGTTTCCCAAAATGAAATTGGATACTTTAAGTCAAATGATGAATGCCAACTATGAATTGAATGTCAAGGGCATTGAGATAACTACATTGAACTTAGAGAATGAGCAATTTTAGAATGATCTAAAAAGGGAAACATAATCTTCTAAGACCTTCAACAAACCAAATGAAGCCATCAAATACTTTGAGCAATTAGAGATCTCCTAGATCCAATAATGATACATCTGGACTAGGATACACAAGCACTAAAGAAGGAGAGTCATCCAAAAGTGTTGAAGAAAGGAACAAAAAATTTAAGAGCTCTAAACCTACTTTTCATAATTTTGGTAAGAAATGACATACTGCTAATGTGTGTAGGAGCAAGACTACAAATCAGAATGTCAAGCCTAAGAGTATGATTCACTATCATAAGTGTAACAAGCAAGGTCATCAGGCATATGAATGTAGAACAAAGACCATGCATACAAAAATATTTGAAGGATATTTCTACAACTATCAAAAGTATGGACATAAAGCTTTTGAGTGCAAATCCAAACCCATGTGGTTATCAGACAAGTAAGCAAAGGTAATGAACAATGACAATTCTTATAACTAGGACTATAATACAAGATATAGGTGTCATTATTATCAAGAATATAGACATGTTATTGAGAATTTTACTAGGACACACTTTAGAGGTGACTACAAAAGATGCTTATGTCAAACTGCATGTTTTAGCTGCTTGAAGACTGGTCACATCAGTTGATATTGTCCAACTAGGTCAAAGGCATCAAGTTGTGAGCTTGATAAAGGCAAAGGAAAGGTATATGTTGAACACATCAAAGGTGAGATGAATAAGACATGGAAGAAAAAGGATGATTTTAATGCATCAAATGGAGAAGGGATCACTTCACCCAAAGGGTTAGGCGATTAGATTGCATCAAACTAGGCAATCAAGAGGTATGTGGGACTAATATTTAAAATATATATCATACAATAGTTTCAAGAGGTTATAGTACTAAAAGGATTACATTAGCATTAAAAAGAATACAAAATGTTGATAGCGATCCAAGATAAATCTTTAAGTGTTTCATGTTGTTGCAGAGCATGAAATATTTCCTATGTGTGTGTAGAGTGAAATGCTAGAAGACATCAAGCTAACAAACTAGCTAGTTGATGTCAAGCTCATAGTGGTTGCCAAGTGAGCCTAAAATTGGTTTAAGCCAACCTTATACTTGTGTAAGAACTCAACATTAATTGCAGGGTTTCAAAGGGTATTTGATCAATTTTTAACTCATTTTTTCATCATTTCAAAATCAAAAAAGAGGGAGCAGAGTAGAAGGTGATCAGAAAACTCATCCAAAGAAATTGTAAAAGATTCAAGCCTTACCTTGATGACAAGTAAGACCCTTCTGGTGCATTATCTATCATACCACCAAATGTTTTAATGTGAGATATTAGGAAATGCTATAAATTGGGATATGGAGATCATAGAAGCATGCACTAGAATCTATGATAATGGTGTATTGAAGGAAGAATTCAAAATCATAGAAAAGAAGGGATTGACATTAGCCCTAGATTTCCCAATGTGTTTAAGATAGAATGGATAAGGATAGTGCTTAGCTGAATTCATGATAGTTCATTATGGCTAGATAATGGACCTATTAAGATAACTAATAGAATAATCCATAGGGTTACTAGTTACCTAATTGTAGATCAGCCTAAGACATTGAGAAGTGATGCTAAAGAGGTAATTGAGAAGAATACTAGAGCTATATGGAATAAGGGAGGTGTGACTATTAACACAATCACTGATCCATTGATTGAGTTTGTTGCCAAGGTGATTTCACACAAGTTTTACCAATCTAGTAGATTAAATATTGTGCCCTATATAGCTATGGATGTGGGATATAAAATTGTTAAGAAAGATCATACATATGATCTAGTAGAGTTAGAACTACAATAACTAGTTGAGAACCTTGGAGCCATTACAAAGACAAAGAGTGCACAATTTAGATTTGGTTCTATATTGATATGTATATTATTTTATGTGCAAAACACTTTTCCTACTTTTGGAACAGTTTCCTGGTTCAAACCAATAGGTCAGTAGTAGTGCAGATTGGTGAGTACATTAAGCAATTAGGAGATAATTTTGAATCTGTGATGACTAGCTATTTTGAGGACTTCAAGTAGTCAATGAAGAAGAGAATGAGAATACTAATATCTCTAGTGGAAAAGCATTATGATGATGTATGTTTTCTAGTAGATGTTGATTATACATATGTCCAAACTACTACACCAAGGGTTAGATGGTTGAGACCTTTAGGATATGAAGTCAATGTGGATGAAACCTCTACAACTATTATAGCCTTACATGCAAAAGAGGTAGATAAAAATTCCATGGCATTTGGAAACTATGTGTTAGAAAAGTCCAAAATTACCATGGAATTAAAGACAGCTTCAACTATGAAGAAGAAGGAGAAGATAGTGAAGAAGCTAAAACCTAAATTTGGAGAGGGTGCCAAGTAGGAAGAAGAAGAAGATGAAGAAGAGGATGAAGAGGAAGAACATTCTCAAGCACATGCACTACTAGCTTTAACACAAAGTATGTGGGAAGATGAAGGAGAAGAGGAGACTGAGGCTACTGAAGGTTCTAAGGAAGAAGAAGCTAAGGAAGCACCTACTCCCACTGAACAAAAGAAGAGAAAGGCCAAGGCACAACCTATTGCAAGTGCTAAGATAAATGTCAAACCAAGCCAAGCCAAGCCTACTGCACCTACTAGAAGAGTTACTACACATGCAACAACACAAAAGGCCAAGGAAAAGACCAAACCGACAGAGTAAGGAGGTCAATTGTAGAAAAGACTAGGAAGGAAATATGTGGCATAGGTAGATTCTGATGAAGAGAAAATAGATTCGGATGACATCAGCCAATTCAAAGTGGTAAGTCACATTCCTTTGTTAGATCGTGAAAACCTTTGTGAAAATTTTAGGAATAGTGTAGATCTAGTAGGATTTTCTCATGTAGATATCGACAATCTTGGTAAAGTGGAGAAAAATCAAGTGGAGGAGGCCATATATGACATGATGGAAAAATTCAAAACTACCCCACTAGAGATTGCCAACTCAATGCCTAAGAGTTTATATGAGAGAGTTAAGAAAAAATGGCACAATTGTCTAAAGTTGGAGAGACAAATTAGAGAAACATCTCTAGCACAAGTGATGCCTGAACTAACTAAGGCACAAATTGCTAAGGTTGTGAAGAAATATGTAGTTAGGTTTACACCTGAATATAAAGCCTTCAACATTTTATGAAATAATTTGAGGCTATAGTTAAGAAGTCCACACAGATGTGGAAACTCACTTTTGGGTTGACTATAGTCAAGAAAGGTGAACAAGAACCCATTGAAGTGAAGGATGATGAAGAATATGATCACGATGAAACTGTTGAGGGAGGAACAAAAATTCAAATAGATGACAAGGCAACAACTAAGGGAGAGAAACATGAAGAACAAAGTGTGCAAGACACACAATTGTCGAGCGTCAGCCCTCAACATGTAACTAGTGTAGATACTAAAACAATCACTATTAAGGATTTTTTTGATGTCACAATGCAGAACATCAATCCCATTACAAAAGAAAATCTAAAGAATATATTAGATCAGTCCACACTACAAGAAAAACTTTGTGATAATCCTGTACTAGTTAGTATGGATGAGCTACAAAAGACAATGACTGATACTAAAAGGGAGAAGGTGAATACACAAGAACCATATTTAATTCCCCCTCAAGTCACTCATGTAAAACCTTTGGAAATAGAACCTAAAGCTACATCAGACAAGGTTAATACAATTGCAAAGGATATAGTGGAAGCCCAGGCCATAACAGAAAAATAGAGTGGAATAGGATAGGCAATCTTATCTGAACCTACAACACAAGATCAAGGTGCATCACAAGTCACTGTGGTAGAACAAGGCAAGGATGAAGAAATCAAGATGACACCACAATTGAAGGAACAAATAAACATTCAAGCCCTAGTAACCTTCCTAGTATCTAGCAGTTCTTCAAGTCATACTCTTTAGAAGCTTAGCATAGATGCAACCCCATTGTAGATCTCAGTGTCGAGCCTGAGTACATCAAAGGAAAAGGAAGTAATCCAATATGGAGATGTGAGCCTTGATGAATAAATTGTTCTACCCAAGTATCACTATGATACAATAACTATAGAACAAATGGGTATATTGCAACAAGCTCTAACAAGAAAAAAACATCAAGAAATGCTTAGAAGGGAGCACATGTAGAAGCAGACACTACAAGATATTAAAGACATATTTTTAGATGCATTTAGTATGCCAACTCAAAATGAAACCAAGCCACTAATTAAACAATTGAAAAACATAGTGGAAAAGGTGAGTGATGCTGACCTAGATACAAATGCAAAATTGCTAGAATGGTTAGAAAAGAAATTTTAGAGCAAAGTCAATGAAAAGATATCATGTGGCATAGCACTAACACAAGTTGCATTGGAAACTAATGTTGAGGATGTGAAGAAGGTACTTAAGAATATTTTCTCATTTTACATTAAATTGTGTAATCTAGCACTCTTCACCCAAGAGACCAAAAGCCATATTTTGAGTTTGGAAAGTTAGATAAGTTCATCAGGGGCAAAACTGCTAATGACACTAGCTTAGAGTGAGAAGATCTTTAGGACATTGCTTCAAACATAGAGTCAATTAGCTACATTAACAGTAGATGAGGCCAACATAAGGGCCAAATTGATTAGCATTCAGACAAATTTGACCCCCCATATGGAAATTTTGTACAAGGAACTAGGTTATGTTGAAACTCTATTGATGAAAGACCCCCATATTTCAACATTAGATGGCCTAGTCCACCTTACTGCCAAGCTGGCCATCCAAATCAAGTCTTTCAATGTAGCATGTGAGAATTGGGATGTAGCTCTAAAGATAATCCTAGATATCCATAAATCCTTTTTGGACAAACACACAATAAGTGTATAACCCATTGACATAAGTGTCAAAAAGGGGGAGATATATATTTTGGGGGAGAATAAGAGAATACAAATTTTTAGGGAGATATAAGGAGAGTGAGAAATGGGGGAGAACAAGAAAAGGGGGAGATCAGAAGAATGGGAGAAAGAAAAAAAAAAAAGTAAAGAATAAAGATAGAATAAGCTAAGGATATTTACTCAGTAAGAGTACAAAATTTTAGATACAGAATAGACATATCAACTTAGAGGGAGTTATCAAATTTTGAGGTATCCAAGTTATTGCAAAATTTTAAAAATTTGAAGTTTTGTATATAACCTGAGTAAGAGATATGTTATGCTTGTAAGGAGAAGGATATTAATGTATACTTAAAGTGTTTTGACACTCATGTCAAAGGGGGAGATTGTTGATCTTAGATTGGTTTTGACAAGTGACTGTCAACACACTTAAGTTATTTACTTAGTTTGTGTCAAACAAGTAATAAATGTTGAGTCAATAGTGAGTGGTGAGTCACTCAAGTGTTGAAAAAATAGTGTATACTGAGTAACACAAGAGCTGAGAAAATAGTGGATGCTGAGTGATAAAAATGCTAAGTCATGTAGCATAGAGAACAGTATATGCTAAGCATCGAAAACTTAAGATATTGAGTGAAATAGTTTTGATATATTTATTTATAGTGGCACAAACAACTATGTAAACCATTTTTGAGCCGACTTAAGATTGAATTTTGATATTTTGGAGATAAGGATGAATCTCAAGTTGGATTTCCTATGCAATTACATGAAACCAATTAGAAAATAGGATGGTTTAAGGAAAAAAATGGATGAATCTCAACCCTAGATTCATACCTAACCTTAAGTCACCAAAGTTTTTTTAAGGAGGAAAAACCATAAACTATCTATGCTGAGAAGAAGAAAGTAGTTTGCATGCATAAATAGAGTATTCATGGTGACTAAGGCATTATGAAGTAAAACTACATTGCAGAATTAGTTAGAGCATAACAAAGGAAAGGAAAAGGATACAGTAAAGAGATATTTGATCAAGAAGGCTCAAGAATATATCAGTTTAGAGGTGATTTTTTATGAGTTAATCAAGTACTAACCATAGGATCAATGTTAAAACATTCCAATAGATGATTTCAGTTAAAGTCTCTTAACAGAGTTGTCCTAATAGGCTATATGAAATCTTTTAATAGGGTGTTTACTTAATTGTGAGTCAAAGTCCTCTAGCCAAGCACACTTCTAATAGGGTGTTGAAATCTACTAATAGGGTAAGACCTAATAGTCTTTGTAAGCCTTTAACAGGGTAGACCTTTCATAGGGTAGATCTTACATCATGGTCAAAACATTTTAACCTTCATTGGATACACTTTATTACTACAATAATGAATATTTGTGGGTGTTATCCCCACCCTAGTTTTACCTTCTCATTGGAGGGTTTCTGGGTAATCATATCTAGTGTTACAACAATATTTCAGTTTACTTACTAAATGTATGAGATAGATGTGTGGTGATAGTTTTATGGGTCTTACTGTAAACTACTAATTCACCCCTCACCACACACAACCACCACCCGCTTCCCCTACCCCACAACCATCCTCTCAGAAGTTTACTTTTTCTATTGTAATTCCAACATTTTATTTTTTTTAGTATAGATTTTCTTTTAAAAATGTGGTGGGAGATGAAAACTATCAATTTCAGGTGAGTTGAAATTTGAATCGTTGTAAAAGATAAAATATAGGTCTAAAGCCAATTTTTGTTTTTGATTGTTTTGGATATAAATGTTATCTATAAAATAATCTAAGATTGAAGGGAAATAAGTTTATTTCCATATATAGTGTTGTGGTGGGAATTAGATCCCTAATTTTGCATTTTTCAGCAAGTAAAAATTGTCTTTGAAAATTAGGAAAATATATCAACTCTTATTCCAAATAATTCTCCTAAATTTCATCCATTTCTACACATTTCATTAGTTTACTTCATTATCAAATTCTAAATAATACTACTAGTTTAATGTCATTAAAGATGAAAAATTATACTTTTGTTAGTCTTTTCCTTTATAAAAGGGTGACACAAGTTTGTGCTTTTATCTTGATGGTGGTAAGGTGTATTTGGGTGATAAATTAGTTCTTGATATTGTTGGTTGTGGAAGTATTCATGTGAAATTTTTTGATGGTAGAATTAGAAGATTTGACGGTGTCTTGCATATCCTAGAACTAGCAAGGAATTTGTTATCTGTTAGTAAGCTAATAGATGCAAGTGTGCATGTACAATTTTATGAAGCAAGTGTAAAAATGGTGAGAGGTGATATGGTAATAGCAAGAGGAAGAAGATTGGGTATATTGTACCAACTTGATGCATGCAAAATTGAGTGCAATAGTACTTCTGATAAGATTGTAAAAAAGACTACTCAATTGGAAAAGGAGAGGCTTTCTCTTTCAATAGATGGTCATAGTTTTTAGGTATTCAAGGGTGCTTTGTGTTGAGATAATGGGTGTTGCACACATTGCATAATATTGTTATATTGTATTATTTTATTTTATTATGTAATGTTGCACCTAGATGGACATGGAACATATAAAGATTCTTATGGAATATTCTTGATGAGTTGTATTGTAGCATTGTGAAAATATTTTATGTAATTATTTAATATTGGAGAAAATAATTAAATGCCCAATATTAAATGTGGGGTCAATGGGTTAGGTAGCACATGGTTTTATGACTTGCTACTATATAAGAAGCCACAAGGGTAGTTGTTGTAGAGAGTGAAAAAAAGGAAAGAGTCGAGCTGGACAAGGTTTGACAGGTTAGCCAAAGGAACATTAAAGAAGGTTGGAAGCATGGCATGGGATGTGTGGATTCATGCTTGTTCACATAGTTTTCTCAGTGGTGGCTATGGTTTTGAAAGCTTTCATGTTTGTATTGCAATGGTGTTTCTTGCTGAATAATACATGGTGATGGATGCTTTTGGAGGCTGGGTTTATTCCCTCAATGAGGGTTTCCTAGGGTATATCTTATGTCACAATTTTGTGGGTATGTTGTCTATTCTCTTACATGTGGATTTTAATTCCGTATTTACTTTAGATCTATTATGGGTTATGTGGAAATGGTTATATTCTTTGTTGCAAGTTTCCTTACAAGTGGTATCAGAGCTATGGTTTTATTATTGTAACCCTACATTGAATCCATGGGAATGCATGAGAGGATAAAAGAAAGGGCAAGATATATGAGTTTTTATTGTAGATCTGAGGGTTTTTGGATTTGCTGTTATGATGCGATGTTGGTATATTTTGGGCATGTGAAATTGTTGGACAAAAAGATTTTTTGGATGTTTCATTTAAATGAGGGATTTTAGGGGGAGCTTGCAAAAATGACCTCTTGGGTAAAAAAAAACCCTCGCCATTGGATCCATGTCGACATTTTCATAAATTTTGATATATAATATGCCCTAGTTTGGCCATATTCAAAGGAAATGAAAGAGTTTTTTAGTTTCAGCCTGTGATGGCCATCAAATTTAATCCCATTAGAATTTTTGTCATAAAATAAATAAAATAAAATAAAATTAGAGTGAAAATGATAAAAGGACTATCTTAGTAAAATGGTCATAACTTTCTCTCAGGATATCAGATTTCAAAGTTCTTATATGCGTTGGAAAGCTAATTTAGAGCACTACAACTTGGTGTAGGTTTGGTTCTATGATTTTGATATTTTTTAAGGTTTTAAGAGCCATAAAGTCAAATTTTGTTTATTTTGAGCATAGATTAGGGCATAAATTGGGTATACGGAGTCAGATTTTGGACTTCGAGTAGTCAACAAAAGGCTCTTGGAAAGCTCTACACATTGGTTCAAATTTGGTGCAGGTTTGGCATGATTTATTTGGTGATATACTGATCTAAATAGTTTATAGATATATTTTGATTATGATAACATTGTGAGTTATGGCATTAAAGATTTAAGATTTGATGTCATTGTATACTTAGTTTATTATTCAGATTGGTCTCGTGATGATATGGTTATCAGTATTTGATTTGGATATGTATGATGACTTGTTGGGTCTACAAGTTGTGCAGTGTTGTAAGTGGTCTATACTTATAGGTTACATATATGACTTGGATATGGGTTGTCTTTGCCCATAGATCTTTCATTATTGATGCATATTCAGATTGATGGCTTGGATTTGGGTTTTCTGTGCCCTAAGTCACATGATTTGCTAATTTTTCTTCATGTAAAAGGGATGAGATGTTGTTACCAGGTATAGTCATGGTGGAAGATTGTGGTTGAATATTTTATGCTGATAGGTTGGACATATTGAGAGTTAGATGCCCAGTTTGTGGATGTGATCATGGTGCCATGGATTTTGACATGACGTGATTAGATATATAGGTATATCCTTGATGTTTATTAGCTTGGATTTCTAATTCAGTTATGGTGGTATATCTTCTTGGTTGAGGGTCATGGTTATTTGCTTTCTTTTGAGGAGCTCATGATGTGCACTTTGAGTTCCTTGATGGTTTGATGCCTTGATTGATTCTTGTGGTTAGAGGATGGATTTTTTTTCATCATGTATCATGGATAGCTTGGTTACATGATTTAGTAGGAGCTTGTGATAGTGATGAGGTGACAGTGTAGGATTAGTTCTTGGTTTAGTTTGAATTTTTATGTAGGAGATGGATTTTTATGATGCCATGGGTTACTTGGTACCACAGTTGAGTGGGAGTTATTGGTATTGATGTATTTATTGAGTGTTTGTAGATGTTGGAGGTTTGTCTTCGATCTTATTTCTGCAAAAGCGTCTTTGACATTTGCATGGTGCACTTGTTATTTCTATGGTGTGTGAAGATGGTTAGATATTGAGGACTCATGAGGTTCTTGGTTTTCCTCATGGTATGTGGAGATGGTTGCATCTTGAGGACTCACATGGTTCTTGGCAAAGGTGCAGTTTATGCTTTCATTTGGCATGCTATCCTTGGTGTGAGGATGGTTTCATTATTATGTCATGGTATACTATTGATATACATTTAGAGTTGTGACATGTTATAGTATGTTCATATGGAGCATGTATTCTCTTTGGTTGAGATGGTAAGATCATGTTGTTATGTTAATGTTCTTGAGACCATGTTTGGAACTTTGACTTTGATCTTGGTTTAGTTTCTTGGTATTGAGTACACTGATCATAAGCTGGATACTTCATGATATTGTTATGTTGCATTTGGAGTTGGCATGGATTGATTGGTTATAGGTGCTCATGGATACTTAGTGATGGTGGTGATGTTGGTTTCTCTTGGATTAGAGAAGTGTTTGTTGGGATGGTTGATGGTTTTAGCAGGAAGTCTAAGGGGTAGTCACTTGATATGGACTTGAGAGGAGATTTTTCTTATATGAGTCTTGGTTGGAGACTTGGGTATCTTGATGAGCATTCCCATTCCCCACTCTTGGTCTACTTAGCGGTTTTCTACTTGAGAGGTATAGCCCATTGTTTCTCTCAGTTGCATTATATTTATGCTTATCTTTCATGGATATGGAACTTGAGCTATGGTACTTGAGTTAGTTCTAGAGGGTTCATTTGAGAGATGGTTTAGCATTGGTTATCTCCATTTGCATATGTTATTATGCTGGTTGAGTTTTGGAGATGGTTTTATATTGTGCATATTCCTTGGTTTAGGAATGGTTTTATGAGTTTGATCTTCTTAAGAGAGGCTTACATCTATGATATGTTATATGGTATGGTTTAGGTGTTGTTGAGGCTTCTTGTTGGGATTTTATGGAGGAGATCATACTTGCACAATTTACATCTAGAGGTGTGTGTAGAAGGACATGATACAGATTATGATTTGCATGGTTTCTCTGGTCTTGGTTATCTTCTTGGATGTTCGATTTCACTTACATTAGATTTGAGATTGGTTAGAGATTACAATCATTGTTTTTTGCTCATGTATGTCATTTGAGAGATGACATGGTTATTACTTTATCTCTTTCCTCTGTTGGTTGTGGAGAGTGTTGGAGACATGTTATGAGAGTTGTTCTTGCAAGTTATTGGTATATGTATTGTGGATGTCCTTGAGACTACATGGATTCACTTCTTTGAGATGTTGTGAGTGGATTGGTTATAAATTTAACATTATCTTTTGTAGTGGGAGCTTCTTGGTAAATATGTGGTAGGTATTGCTCTCGAGGGTTGTGATTGCAGGTTACAGATTAGATATGTTGATGATGTGAGATTGACTTGGTATACTTTGGAGGTATGGATAGCTGGATGGGTTTGGCACTTGTTGTAGGTGTTATTTCAGCTATGGATATTTTGATAACTATAGATACATGTGATTACCTTTGGCTTAGGATTTTATGCTTGGCATTTTAGTTGGTATAGGATTTTATGATCTTCTAATGCAACAGGTTGGGTGGTTTTCTCTTTGGATGGCTTCTATGTATGTCTAGTGGCAATGGCATAATAAGAGGTGAGATCATTCATGTTTGAGATGCTAGATACTTTGATCATTCATGTTTGAGATGCTAGATACTTTGATTTTTGTTGTGGGTACCAAGATGGAGCACTTGGTGTACTTTGATCCATGATGGTGGATGTGTTGGAAGGGATTGTTCCCTTGTTCATTTATGTGGCTACGGATTGACCCTATGCAATGTATACAATAAGTGGGAGAATGTTGAGATAATGGGTGTTGCACACATTGCATAATATTATTATATTGTATTATTTTATTTTCTTATGTAATGTTGCACCTAGATGGACATGGAACATGTAAAGATTCCCATGGAATATTCTTGATGAGTTGTACTATAACATTGTGAAAATATTTTATGTAATTATTTAATATTGAGGAAAATAATTAAATGCCTAATATTAAATGTGGGGTCAGTGGGTTAGGTAGCACATGGTTTATGTAATACCACTTGGTGGTTTTGTCAGACTTGCTACTATATAAGCAACCACAAGGGTAGTTGTTGTAGAGAGTGAAAAAAAGGGAAAGAGCCGAAAGGGACAAGGCTTGACAGGTTAGCCAAAGGAACATTTGTGAAGGTTGGAAGCATGTCATGGGATGTGTGGATTCATGCTTGTTCACATAGTTTTCTCAGTGGTGGATATGGCTTTCAAGGCTTCCATGGTTGTATTTTAATGGAGTTTCTTGCTGAATAATACATGGTGAAGGATGCTTTTGGAGATTGGGCTTTTTCCCTCAATGAGGGTTTCCTAGGGTATATCTTGTGTCACAATTTTGTGGGTATGTTGTCTATTCTCTTGCATGTGGATTTTAATTTTGTATTTTCTTTAGATCTATTATGGGTTATGTGAAAATGGTTATATATTCTTTCTTGAAAGTTTCCATACACTTTGTCTACTGAATCAAATTTTCCTATAGAGAAGACCATGTTATGGCACCAAAGACTTAGCCACATAGGTGAGAAGGGTCTACAGAATTTGAAAAATAAGAACCTTATTGATGGGTTGAATGAGTGCAATCTTGAATTTGATTTTTGTGAGCATTGTATCTATGGTAAATAAAACCACATTCAGTTTTGTACTCAAGTTCTCATAAGTCCTCATGTATTTTGGATTTAATTTGTTCGGATGTATTTGGTTTAGTTGATGTTCCATCTATTGGTAGATCAGTTTATTATGTTTCTTTCATTGATGATTTCAGTAGAAGAACATGGGTTTATTTCCTTAGGAGTAAAGCTGAAGTTTTTCAATCATGTCAAAGAATTTGGAGCAATGGTTGAGTGGCAAACTGGAAAGGAAATAAAATGTTTGAGAACTTATAATGGTGGTGAATTTTTCTCCAATGATTTTGACACCTTTTTTAAAGATTGTGGTATTAAAAGAGATAAGACAACTCTCTATTCTCCACAATAGAATGGAGTTTCAAAAAGAATGAATAGTACCTTGATGGAGAAGGCTAGGAGTATGCTAAGTGTGGCTAGACTAGAAAAAAAGTTCTGGGCTAAAGCTGTAGCCATTATCTGCTACCTGATAAATAGGTCTTCTACATCAGCTCTTGTTGATAAGATGCCAATGGAAGCATGGCCAGGCCACAAGCCTTCACTTAGACATCTAAGAGAGTTTGGTTGCGAAGCATATGCTCATGTGCCAAAGGAGAAGTGGACAAAACTACATTAAAAAGCTGTTACATGTATTTTCATCAGATATAGTTATGGTGTGAAAGGATACAAGTTTTGGAATCCTATTGAACAAAAGGTATTTTATTCAAGAACTATTATTTTTAGAGAAACTAAGCCTTCTTCTATTATAGTGCAGCCATAACAAATAGACCAAAAGAAAGATGTGATTCAACTACCCGCTACACTAGAGAAAGTTGAATCAAGGCATTTAGAAAGACAAGAAATCAAAGAGAGATCTACAAGTTCTAAATCATCAGAGGAAGAAGAGGTACCTGAAGATGAACTTGAACCAAATTTTGTTTGAAGATCTACTAGACAAAAGAAACCACCTAAAAGGTATGGGTATTCTCTTGATAATTAGAGATGCATATTTGCATTGAATGCTAATATTGATGAACCAAGACTTGTACAAGAGGCTCTTGGTATGAATGATTCAAAGTCTTGGAAAATAGCCATGGAAGAAGAGATGACATCTCTTAAGAGGAATCAAACATGGGACCTTATACCATTCCCTAAAGAATGAAATCCTGTTGGTTGTAAATGGGTGTTCAAAAGGAAGATGGGTTTAGATGGAAGTATTGAGAAGTATAAAGTACATTTGGTTGCAAAAGATTACTCTCAGGTTGAGGGAGTAGATTATGGTGAGATTTTTTCTCTAGTAGCCAAAATTACATCCATTATATTTTTGCTTTCTATTGCAGTAGCTTATGGTCTAGAGATCGAGCAAATGGATGTGAAAACTACTTTCCTTCATGGAGATTTGAAGGAAGAAATTTACATGTCATAGCCAAAGCATTATGTGGTAAAAGGTAAAAGTCATTTGGTTTGTAAATTGAAGAAATCCTTGTATGGTTAAAAACATAGTCCTAGGATGTGGTACCAGAAGTTTGATATATATGTGTTGAGTTTGGGATTTGTGTGGTCTAAATCAAATCACTGTATATATTTCAAATCTAATGGTGATGGTTTCCTAGCTATTTCCTTGTATGTTGATGACATGTTTATTGTTAAATGAAAAGGTTTGATTGCATAGTTATAATCTCAACTCTCGATAGAGTTTGAAATGAAAGATCTTGGTGCAGTTAGGCACATTTTGGGAATGGAGATTATAAGAGATAGATAGAACATAAAGCTTTGGCTAGGCTAGAGTAAGTATGTTGGTACTATTCTGAAAAGTTTTAAAATTTAGGATTCAAGACCACTGAGTGTTCCTATTACAATGGGAACAAAGCTTTCTAGTTCACGGTGTCTTACATCCCCTTTGGAGATGGAAGAGATGAGTTGAGTACCATATCAGAGTGCTAATGGAAGTTTGATGTATGTTATGGTCTGTACAAGACTAGACATTACGCAAGTAGTGGGAGTACTTTCCCATTATATATCTAATCTAAGAAGAGCACATTGGGATGTAGTAAAAAGAGTTTTCAAATACTTGTGGGGTACCTTAGAGTACTTGATATGTTTTCATGGAATAGGAAATGAGCATTCCTTAGATATTCAAGCCTCTATGGATTCAGACTGGGCCAGTGATGTTGATAGTAGAAGATCCACTAGTGCATATGTGTTTACATTATTTGGTGGTGTAATCATTTGGATGAGAAAGCAATAAGCTATGGTTGCTTAGTCCACTACTAAGGCAGAGTATATGGTAGCTACTCATGCTTGTAAGGAAGCCATTTGGCTAAAGAGATTGTGTTTAGATATAGCTCAAATAGGGTGCAATAAAAATTTATAGTGGTAGTAAAAGTGTAATCTGCCTAGTAAAGAACCTAACTTTTCATGCCAATAACAAGCACATTGACATACAATATCATTTTTATGAGAGATATGGTTGAGGATAGTAGGGTGAAGCTAGAAAAGTTGAAGACTTTGGTGAATGTTGTTGATGCATTAACTAAGCCCATGACCATAGAGAAATTTAGATGGTGTTTAGAGTCTATGGGCCTCTCAACCCCTAGAAATTAAGTCCATGTATTGTGGATCCCCTGACTCTTGCAAGGTGTTTGACAAGTGGGAGAATGTTGAGAAAATGTGTTTCAACCTTACAATCTTTTTGTGGAAAATTCTAGAATTTGTTTGTGGAATTTTTTTAACTTGTTTATATCTTGGAAAAGAGTGTATAAAATACCAAAAAGGTTCCCTGTCCATAGTAGAATATAGGAGGGCCATTTTTAGAGCATAGTTAGCTTGTTTTATGACTTTTATGGGGGTCTAAACTAAGAGACAAAATTATGGATGGGATTACTATTTTAACCTAGTTGTTTTTCCATCTTGGAAATGTAAATGTCAAAAATGGGTAACATGTGGCATGGTAGTTTTGCCCATGGTTTGGTAAAACCACAAGTGGTTTCAAAGTTGTAAAATCACTATAAAAGAAGGGCTTGGGGAGGTGTTTGTGTAATTGAGTTTTACAAGACTGGTGCTAGAAGGAATCTTTCTGAGTTTGAGTTGTGGTGATGCACTCCTCTAAGAACTTGCACTACAAGTGTATTGTAATCATCTTGGTTTGATTATATATTGTGCAGGTTTTGGAGGGTGGGGTTTTTCTCTCAGAAAGGTTTCCCCATGGTAATCACTGTGCTATGTTTTGATTATATCATTATTTATTTCTTGAGATCTCTACAATAGTTAGTTGAATTTTCACAATCATCCTCTCAAAGATTAGAGTAGGAAGCAATTTCATGCACTTTTGCTTCCGTTCACTAAAGAATCTTTTATTTTTGGAAAATGGTTCCTCCATAAGTGTAAATATAAGCACAGAAAAGAGGAATTCCTTAAACAACTGGAAGATATGGTTTATGTCTTTAGTAATTCTACTAGGGGTTCATCCTAGAGTATTGGTTCTTCTTGGACTCCTGAGTACTTCACCCAATTTTATACCCCCAATTCTCCTTGGAGCACTCATTTCCCTTCCTCCCCCAAAATTGATTTGAGCTACCCTATGGATCTCATGTTTCTTGGGACAACTCACCTAGTCTCCTTCCTAGAAGGGAGGAGGGTTCCATGGAACTAGAAACCCTTTTCTTACACTCAGATGAGTTGGCTCTTTACTACAGTAGTCTCAAGGCTATTACTAGGTGATTTTTATTCAAGATGGACATTTCCCACATGAAAATCAACAAAGTAGAAGCTAATACAAAGGTAGATAAGGAGGTAGAAGATTGGACCTCTCATACGAGAGACAAAGATTTGTAGGAAGTGGGAAGAGAATTGGGTGAAGAGTTACATAATCAGAAGTAGCTTGAGGAGTAGGTTTCTAAGATTATAAATAAGAGAAGAAAATAATTGTTATTACCCTTTTCTCTATGAAATAGGATTAGAATAACTTGGGTGAACAACTCAAGAAGATAACCTCCCAACATACAACTACCCATATTAAGATGAAATCTACTATTGGTGGTATTAAAATGATATAGAGGATAGGAATGTGAAGAGAAAAAGAAGGGAGGAGGCACATAGAAAAGACCAAGATATTTTCTTGATTACTCTAGGGCTAGGTGATGCTACTTCCTCTAAGCTAGGTGATTCTACTATTGGTGGTATTAAAATGATATAGAGGATAGGAATGTGAAGAGAAAAAGAAGGGAGGATGCATAGAGAAAAGACCAAGATATTTTTATTCAAAATGGACATTTCCCACATGAAAATCAACAAAGTAGAAGCTAATACAAAGGTAGAGAAGGGGGTAGAATATTGGACCTCTCATACGAGAGACAAAGATTTGTAGGACGTGGGAAGAGAATTAGGTGAAGAGTTACATAATTGGGAGCAGCTTAAGGAGTAGGTGTCTAAGATTATAAATAAGAGAAGAAAATAATTGTTATTACCCTTTGCTCTATGAAATAGGATTAGAATAACTTGGGTGAACAACTTAAGAAGATAACCTCCCAACATACAACTGCCCATATTAAGATGAAATCTACTATTGGTTGTATTAAAATGATATAGAGGATCAAAATGTGAAGAGAAAAAGAAGGGAGGAGGTACAAAGAAAAGACCAAGATATTTTCTTGATTACTCTAGGGCCAGGTGATGCTACTTCCTCTAAGCCCCCTAAGAATACCTTCTTGGAAAAGCTTAAGGAGATATAAAAGTAGTTAGCTAGTGGTGGTTGTTACATGGTTTGATGTTGTATTTTGATAGTTGCAAGTTTTTGCTCTTGTTTTAATGTTGCAAGTTTGATGTTGTTGGTTTGGTGTTTGCAGGTTCCTACTCGATGTTTTTATCATGTGGTGGTTAGCTATTCTTAGATATTTATTTTGGCTTCTAAGCTTGTTCCTTTTCTCCTATTTTTTGTTTTGTCGGTACTTAGTATTTTCTATTTTGTTCTAATTTAGTAAGGTGTCACGATTTGTGATCCTATCTCTTTCATCCATAGACTTGATGTTACTTTTGTAAGGGTTTGGGCCTTATCCTACTTTACTTAATTTGAACAAAATAGGATCTCAAATGTTATTTAAATAAATTAGAATTAAAATTTAAATATCTACAAAATATTATGTGAATGATGTCATAATCAATGAGTTTCTAAATTTTCTAATGCAAAGATTGATATTCATTTTAGAGTGATTATGATATCAATGATACATGCAAAAAAGGAGAATAATAGGATTTTGACTATGTTTATTTTCATTAATTTTAAGTAATCAAGTTGGAACAAAGAAGGTTAAGAAAAAATATTTCTTGATTTAATATAGACATAAAAGCTATGTTAGATAATAAAGGAGGGAATGTGGAAAATGGAAGAGGCTTTAGACTAAAATGTTCCATAAGCTTATCATGAGTGTCACATATCTTTCATAGATATCCTTAACTACGCTTGATATTATGAGTTGAATTGTTAAATGAAATAGGTTGAAAAAATAAAACACTAGGCCCTCTAAAGAGTCTTCTTTTATTCAACTCCAAGTGGAAATTCCAATGACCCCCAATCATCATCTAAAATATCACTCATATGAGAATATCAATCTTTAGAAGATGATACATTTTGTTTAAATGGTGTAGGAAAATATGGAGAATCAAGTTTAGTGCATACACAGTTTTGGAGCTTATCATCAACAATAATGGTATACATGTTGTTATAGATGAACTTCACTATGTAATGAATTGTTGAAAGAATACTGCACATGACATGTAGACATGGTCATCCTAAGAGAAATGGAAATTTCAAGAACTTATGATGTTATAGTGATATATCATAATAGATAAATTTGAATATTAATGGATTGGAATAATTGTGTCCATACTATTGAAAGTGTGCAAATCTAATCATATAAATAAAATCCTAATTAGAAGTAGAGTAGGTAAACAATAAACCGAGTGAATAAAAGAGGTGGTTTGAGCCAACACAGTATACATGGGACCAATATTGACCCTATACCTAAGGTTAGAATCAATTTTCTAAGGGACGCTAAGGTAGAGAGGGGAATTGAAAGTTGACGACCTTAAAATCTTAAAAGGGTTAGAAATATTATATAAAAATGGTAATTTAGGAACAATGAAAGGTTAAGAAATACATGTGAAGGGGAGAAAATATGTGAGAAAGGAAAATATAAAGAGATCGTGTTGAATCAAGGATTAATAGGAGATTAAAAGGTCAAAAACAAAGAAAAACCTCAAAACAAGAAAATAATTACAATGAAGGGAATCGTAAGGGATGCAATTTATGTTATTATAGAACCATAGAGCCAAATCATATGTGGGGTTGATTTAAGAAAACTTAAACCTCACTATCCAACAACATTTAACTTAATTATAAATATTACCTTGAAAAATTTAAACACAAATAAGAAAAATTTAAAAATACATATACTCTAATTTATTTATTTTCCTTACACATTACAAATCAAATCTAATCAAAACCAAAATGTTAATTAAAGGACATGTATTTTATGAGGATTGCATTCATGAACATCAAATTTGTATGTCCTAACAAATAAATTATACATGATATGAACATCAAATATTATATAGTATTATCATTCTCAAAGTCAAATAATCTCTAAAGCATTATATTTTATTAATAAAAATAATATCTCAATTATTATCAACCAAACTCGAAGAGTCATTTAAGTTTCAACATGAGTAACTAAAACGTGAAATAGAAGTAATAAACATTTTTTAACCGTCTTTTGATAGGGAACTCTAAATTCCAAGACTGGTTTCCCATTGCTTACGATTGTACTCATTCTATCAATCGTCTTCATAATAGCTGGCTTCTTCCAAGGCACTTACACACTTCAAACAAACATAATTTATTTCGATTTTTATAATAGAATACAAACATAATCTATTTCTATTTCTGTAATAGATTTATTCTTAGAACTGGAATTCAGAAGAGATGGTGATGCTTCTTGCCATGGCTTCCTCTTCTTATTTCTTATCTCTCTTCTTCTCATGGTGTTCATGGAATGCAAACCCACCACTGCCCACAGCAGCAGCTGCAGCAATCTCCTCCTCTATCTTGTGCCTGTGGGCATTCTCTGGATCCTTCTTTGCCTTGTGCTTCTCATACTATCACATCACAAAACCAGAATGTGAGCTATAAAACAAACAAATTCAGACATAAATATGCTAGTTTGCATATACCCATTGAATATATACCAACACATCACATACTATCACATCAAATGCTATGGATCTTTCTTTTGCTTTATGCTTCTCATACCATTATATCAAATCAAGAACCCAAGTGTTTATTTTATTTCCAATTACACAAATTCAAAACATGAGATAGTGGTCAATTTTTGTGGTGAATAAAGCCCATGAAATCAAAATTTGGAATCGACTAGATTGAAGAGCCTTAATCATTAATTTGAAATCAAAATTCATAGAGAACATCCTTCAATCTTGTACCTTTAAAACCTAAAAACAATAACTTGACACATACTCAGTGTGAATATATCAAAGAAAGTAAAAATACCAGTGCAAATCCTCCAGCAGCTACGGCGCCTAATTCACCAACATGCTCCAAATGCTTGTGGTGTTTTTCCTCGTTTCTAGTCTTCTCATACTTGTCTTCACCACCATACCCAGCGCCCACTTCCTCCTCTTTCTTGTGGTGAAAGTGATGATGATGATGCTCAGACATCCTGAAACAAAAAGTACGGATATATACACAAAAACCACTATCTACGATGAAAAATATGGATGTATACACAACAAATACAAGTCCTCAAAACAGCGGCAGATAGCAATTTCAACCGAGGGATCTGATGACTATGGGGAGATATACTCTGTATATATAACCCCATGGCAGTCCCGTGTGATGAAAGTAACCGCGTTTTGGAAGAGGTCTTAACGACTTTGTGATAACAACGCGCTTTTGATTGTTTATGTGTTTATTGAGGTTGGATTAGATTAGAGAAGTTACTTACACGGGGAAGGTAGGTTATACCAGGTGCTTGAAATTCCACGCGCTTTGGTTTTCATTCATACTTTTGTTTTTATTTTCCTTTTTATATATTTTTAAGAACGTAATATTCATGCCAGATTGGAATTCTTGGTATTTTAAGATTTAAGTAATGCTGATGACAGGATTCATGTGAAAGAATCTAGATAAATATGTAAGACTTATAAAATTTTATTGACTTTATAGTCTTATTATGTAAGTCTATGATAATATTTTCTATGAAATTGAGTTTTTAACAAATTTATACTAAATGCTCTTCTAGTACAATTTGATGTAAGAAAAATAAAGGGTGGTGCTAAAGAGAAAAATGGAGATTGTTGTGCAAAGATTTAAGATTACAATTTCTATATATCAAAATTAAGTATCAAGGTAAAATTAATTATAAAAGTAAATTGATGAGAGTATTGGCAAGAAATGTTTTAAATTAAGATAAGTAAGGGAAGGGACCCTAACCCATTATAGATCAACACATATAATGTTAAAAAATAGCTAGGAGGCTTATAGATGAAGACTTCAAAGCACAACTAACTGCATAACCATACACACGAAATAAACTAAAGAGCTCACCAGTTTAATAAAGTTTGATGAAAACTTAGGACAGAATAATGACAAAAAAAAGATAAAACATTATCACAAACACAAAAGAAGTCATTGATTAAGTCCTACTCTTTCAGAAGCTTCTTCAAATTTGCTTCCTGATTCTGATAGTAGTTGCAGTCTTTCTGGCATTCTTCTCTTTAATAGCTTTCTTCTTAGCTCCTTTCTCCTTTTGTTCCAGTTGTGACCATCTCAATCATAGCTCTGTGCATTAGGCTATTGTTAATCCTAACCAATTGCTCCATGGCCTTTGCAATGCAATAAATTTTCTTATATTTCTTACATCTCATCCATTCCTAAGGATTTTCTAAGTTCTTAAGCATAACACTAAGGTCCCCTAGTTCAATAGAGAAATCATGTTAGTTTTTCTCTTTGTTTGTCACACTTTGTCTCCTTGTTCTTCTTTCTCATCTTGACCATTATTCTTGAGAATGTTTATTCCTTTTTAGGGCTTCTCCCGCATTGGTATTATAAGGTGGGGGAGTAGGATAGGGGATTCCTAAGGGTTTTGTCAAGATTTTCATCCAATATTTCCTTACTTTTCTCTTCATTAAAGGTGTGTTTCTTAAACTGAGATTCTTTATCTTCCTTGGGTCAATTTTTTACCAAAAGTTGAGCCTATCTTTATATAGCCAATGCGATCTTAGTGAATCTCTTAGATCTCCTTTTCTCAAAGGAATTCAAACATATTCCTTAACATTCTTCCCATCCAATAGGTATATAATTTGTGAAGGGTAAGAAACTATTAAGATACTTTCTTGTTTGGTTCTCATAGATTTTCCTTTGTCCAAGCTTGCATTTTTTCCCTGGCAGGAAAAATTACAACAAATTTTCTTTAATTGTGAGAGTTCCATGAGGAGTTTTTAGAGCTAAAAAAGACCTTTTGTACTCTCCTTTAGGGATCAATTCAACTCAAGGTATTCAATGAAAGGCTTTAGACATCAGTGGATAAACTTTTTAACATGCATAATGTCAAAACCCCTTTGTGTCCTAGGAAATCCCATCACAAAATCCATGCTTACATTTTCCCAAGGTCTCAAGGGAATAGGTAAGGATTGGCATAGACCTGGATTAGTAGCTCTTCCTTTAGCCTTTTGACAAATGGTACACGCTTCAACAAACTTTCTAACATCAACTTGTAACTTGGACCAAAAATAATGTCTTCTCACAAATTCCAATATTTTTATCCTAGTCCAAAGTGACTAGACATAGCCCAACTATGATTTTCTTGTATGATATTTGTTCTCGTAGAATATTTAGGGATCAAAAAATCATAAAACTCATTGTTATATTTGTCACTCAAATGAAGGTATACTTGATATACTTCTTTGAAGTCTTCATCTAGTTGTATACATATCCTTTAAGGAATTCATTCCAATATTTCTAAATTAGGATTTTTGATATGGTGAGTACACTTCTACTTAGTACACCTCCAACCTTGTTTGAAACTCCTTTCTTGTGCTTGATGGTAAAAGGTATATTGTTTTAGAGATTCTACCCACTTCATATGTATATGGCTTAACTTATCTTGACTATTGATGGATCTCAAGGCCTGATTGTCAGTATATACTAAAAAAATAATTTTTAACAAATAGTGTCTCAATTTCTTTATTGACTAAACTAAGGAATACTTGTCTAAATTATAGGATGAGCACCTCATTTTTTCCTCATTTAATTTTTCACTAAAGAATGTTATGGATATTCCTACTTGAATTAATATTCCTCCTATGACCACATGACTAGAAACATACCCAGTTTAGAAGACCTTATTCAAATCATTGAATGCAAGGATATGTAGTTGTACTACCTTTTTCTTGAGAAGTTCAAAGGAATCATCTACTTATTTTTTCCAAATGAACCTCCACATTTTGCCCCCTTCATGGTGTCTAATATGGGTGCACAAATCAAACTAAAAACCCTATAAATTTTCTATGAAATGTGGTTAATCCATGAAAAGTTATGACATTGTCGATTGTCCTAGCAGTAGGCCAAGAGAGAATGACATTTACCTTCTCTTTATCTCTTTTCAGAGTACATTTGGAGATGAAAATTCCAAGGTAGGTAAGGTCCTCCTACATGAATGTGCATTTGTGCATGTTTATCATCAACTTCTCCTTATGTAATGTTCTTAAGACCATGCCTAGATGCTCCAAATGTTCTTTTTTGGTTCTACTTAAGATCAATATGTGACCCCAAAATATCTTTTACTAACTTCCCTATGAAATCCTTGAGGACTTCATTCATGAGCCTTGTAAATGTACTTCGGGCATTAGGCAACCCAAATGGCATCACTTACTCATATAATCCTTCATTTCTTATTGAATGCTATTCACTATTTAAATCAATCTTTGAAAAGTATTTAGAACCCTCCAAATAGTCAAGAAAGTCCTCTATTCTGGGCATTAAGGATCTATATCTTATTATGATTTTGTTGAGGGCCCTTGATTCTATGGAAAGTCTCCAAGTACCTTCCTTCTTTGGTGGAAAAATAATAGGCACTGCACATGGGCTTAATCTTTTCCCAATCAGCATTAAATCAATTAATTTTTCTACCTTCTTTGCCATATCTTCATTCTGATGTGGGGCTATCTTATAGGGTTGTTTGTTAGTTAATTTAGCTCCTAGTATGAGGCTAATGTAATGCTTAATCTCCATCATGGATGGTAGACTCCTTGGCATCTCATCTACAACTATTCCCTTATACCTTTCAAGTATGGAGGCTATTTCTTAGTTTACCATAGGTTATTCCTTCTATGATTTCTTTGTCTTCATTGACACACTTCCTTATTTGACATTTTTGATGTCCATATTTTCCCAAAGATAGAATACTATATGTTATCTTTGGTGATAGGTATCAATAAAAAATATGGTCCCTTCTTTCCTTTCATTTCCTTGAGAAATTCCTTTCCTTTCATCATCATGAGTTTGGCTTCTTTTCCTTTAACATTATCTTGACTTCCTTCTATTAGAAGTAACAAATTTATGACTTTACCATACTTATTTATGGAGTAAGTTTTTCCTAACTCCATCATGTTGTGCCTTCAAGTCTTATTGTCATGCTCTTCCAAAAATAAGATGATAAGCATCCATGTTGACCACATCAAACAACAACTTATCCTTGTAGGCTCCAATCTAAAACTCTACCCATGACTTCTCTTCTACAAGATTTTTTTATCTTTATTTAGCTATGAGACCTTGTATGGGTATGGGCAAGGTATTCTTCTTAATTTTAGCTTCTATACCATTTCTAGGGAAACACAAAATTTAGTTGACCTAGAATCAATCAAGACTTTACATCCCTATCCTCTTGCTTTACAATTTATCTTGAAGATTGAATTCCTTCCCTAGTTGTTGGTACTTTGAGGAGTGTTCTTTTCATCATGAGTCTCTCTTCTTGTTCAAGATATCCATAGAAATTAGGGGTGTTGGTGTAATTGAATATTACTAATTACGCTTTACATAAGTTTACTTATTATTATATATTTTCATAATATTTTTCATCTAGACACCTAGGATTTTGCATTCTATTTGAGCACATGGTGTAGGGGAAATTCACTTGTAGATAGTTTTTGTCTCACGCCTCATTATTTGTGAGCTCTACCTTTGTGTCCTTATCACACTATCATCCTCTCATTGGTGCACATGTTGCACATACCTTATTACACAATGGAGGATGGTCCACTTTAGTGGATATGTGGTTTCACCTTGCATGGTTGATAACTTAACTCGATCATGTATTTCCTATATACTGAGGCACTTCTACATGTATTGTATCTAAATATTTGATTGTCTATTATTTTTATCATCAATGAATCAATTCATTTGAGGATCATATCATTTTTTCTCTCTTGTGCTATCAATTAAGATTCTAGATATTGGTATTTTCATTCTTTTCCTTAGGAAAAGTTTTACTTGGTATAAGAGCCTTAGAAATTTTATTACATAGCCATTGGAGAGTACCATTTTCTCATATTTTGGAGGCCTAAAATCTAGATTTGGAATATTAGCACATCTTGTGAGCATCTTGAGAAAGATCTCACCTCGACATTGTGTCCAAGTGGTCATTTTCATGTTTAAAAGAAAATGCAAATTGGACTTGGTAACCCGATCTACAAATTTGGTAACATTTTTAGAAATTTTTATTTTCAATTTTTTTATTGGGATCTGATCTCATTTGATTTCATTGCATCATTAATTTATTTGACTTTTTGGGGCATATTTATGTTCTACAAAAAATATGCTGAAATGGCCTTTGTGTTACTTCTCAAAAAGAGGGTCTGGACAGTGGAAACTATTCACAACTGCCTTGGACCATCACCCAATAAATCCAAGTAGTGTAATCAAAGACTTCAAATCCATGTGGATGACATTCAACTATGATATTCTTCATTATTTCATTAGCACTTGGCACTTTTCCTTGTCCTAGAAAAGTCATTGGGCCTTGTAGCGATCTAAGGTATCATCATTCAACATGATCTTCAATTTGAGAACACACTATGCTACATTCATCCTTCTAACATTAGTTGTTTAGGATAGTAACTCAGACATGAAAAGTCCTATTAAATTTATTCATCCATTTACCTTGATCCAAATATTGGATCATTTTCCATTCCAAACTCTATTTGGCTAGCATTTCTTATGAGTTGAGTAAGACATTGACTCACCTCTAGCAATACAAATCCATTGACTTATAGTGAGTTGCATGCATTGAAATCGATCTAAACACATATTCTCTATCGATCTCCAAGAAACTATGAACACAATTCACTTTGATCCTACAGGTGGTGCTAGTTCTCCTTACCTTATTTGATATGTTGAGCTAAGTTGGACCAAAGTGATGCAAGAGAGTTCGAGTAATTAGGGCCAAAGGCACACCTAAATATCAAACCATCATGCTAAGTAAATACAATACAAGAATAAGACAAAGAATAACACCAAGAAGGGAGGGAGGGAGGGAGGGAGGGAGAGAGAGAGAGGGAGAGAGAGAGAGAGAGAGAGAGAGAGAGAGAGAGAATGATATCTTATTGATTCAACAAATGATTTGCAAACATGCCCAACTATAAGGCATTTTAGGTTGTGGCCAAAAAACTGACTTACAAATTAAAAATCAAGATCCATGATCTCACTATCGATTATGGCTCTATATGCTACTTCCCTAAACTAGCCCTCCAAAAAAATCCTTCTTGACCAAAGCCTAAGACACCTTTATTTATACTTGCCAAAATGGCTTATCGAAGATTATAGATCTTCACATTAGAGAAGGCCAACCACATAACATCTGCACACATGTTCCAATGCATTATCCTTACATTAAATGCATAAATTAAAATTAATGAACAAGTTGACTCACAAAAGATCGAACGCAAGAGAAACTAGGACAAAGAATGATGAAGACATGACCGAGCATTAGGCAAATGACCACCAATCAGGCTTGTCCAATATAGCACTCAACAAATACTGTCACTCGGAACACACTAGAACTTGGCCAACATTAGAATCAAACTTAGTCAAACTACAAATCAATTGAAGCTATAACTTGGCCAACACTAGAACTCAAACTCAGTCAAAGATGCGACTTGGCCAACACTCGAACTTGGAAGAATATCAAAGACACAAAGGATAATAAAGCAACCTAGGATGCTCCTACATCAAAAAACTATGATTAAAAGAAATGATTCTACTGAATCATGAAGGTGATACAATCCAAAATGAATCCAACATAGACTGAGAAATGTATGTAGCATCTTCAATTGGTGTGTTCTTCTGATTTACCAAATGATCATGGTAATCTATGGTTCTTATATTCTTGCTAATTCTCTAGTGCAATAAATGTTCAATCTCTTCAATTTTCTTCTTAAGATAATCTCTTGGTATAAAAGCTTCATCATCTACCTCATGATAGTCATATAAATTAGTAACATTGAATGTAGGAGATATATCCATGGCATCAGGTAACTCAACTTCATATGCATTACCACTATAAAACTTCCTCAAGATTCTGCAAGGACCAAACTTCTTCATTTTCAACTTATTATATGTACCAATAGGAAATATAACTCTTTTAAAATGAACCATCACATTGCCTCCAACTTCAAAAACATGGTTTCTTTTAGACTTGTCTACATTATCTTTATACGTATGCTTACTTTATTCCAACCTCTATTTCATTTCCTCATGCAAAGACTTCAAGACATCAGTAAACACTTCTCCTTCATCACTCCTCTTCTCTTCCCCATCAATATGCCTGAAATATGATATACCTCTAGGTTGCACTCTAGTAATAATCTGAAAAAGTATTTTCCTAGTACTCCTCTTCACAAAATTGTTACATGCAAACTCATCTTGTGCTAGTACCATATGTCAATTACTTAGTTTATCCCAAACTACGCATCTTAGTAAATTACCCAAGCTTCTATTTGGTGTAGAAGCATGTAAGGGTGGGAAGGAAACCTAAAGAATTTTTGTTTTTTTGATGGTCTAACCAACCATGGAGGGAATAAGGACTAAGAATAAATTCCCAAGGTGTGATTAGGAAAGATAAGTATATAGGATTTGGAATATGAGTCAAGTTTTTGACAAATATGTCCAATTAGGTAAAATTTCTTGCAAATTTCTCTAAGAGGAAAAATATGAAAAAATGAATTAAAAGGAGGCAATAAGTGTGTAATGGTGGCCCTTAAGTTTCCTAAGGTTATTTTAGGAGGTTTGGTAATATACTAGCCAAGTTTGAAGACCCAATATGCAAAATTGCAAAAGTTGTCAAAAAGTTGCATTGACAACTTTGCAATTTTTGCAAAATTGCTTGACAACTTTTTATGTAGTTTTGGAAGAATGAACTACTTGGGTAGTTATGGTTTGAATTGAAGGCTAGAATGGATCATGAAGTCTATTTGAACCTTTTCAAGTCATTTCCAAGGGTTGGATAGTTGGATGTATGAACAATACCTATAAGAGAGCAATTTTGTGAACTGGAATGTGGTTTTGGAGGATTGAATAGAGGAATTGGATTTTAAAAATGACTCTTTTTTTTATGGAATAGAGTCTTGAACTTTGAATCTATGCATAGTTATTTTGGTTTTAATCTTTTTTTTGTTAGGGTTTAGAAAATTAATTGGCTCTAGTGTTCTTGTTGTCTAGTTTTATATTGCCAGCATTAAAATGACTATGGCTTGAGTGTCCTTTGTCAAAACACCATGGATCTTGGAGACCAAGAAATAGCCTATGTAAATAGTGTACATATTTATTTTTGGGTTTGTGCAAGTCAAGAAGCTTATTTTTCAAGCGAGCCCTAGGCAAGCAATGTAAGCTTGAAAAGGTGCAATGAAGGCTTGGATTGGAGTTTGAAGTAGAATAGTGGATTGGCATGATCTAGTATTGAATTGGAAATGAAGGATTAGAGTTTCAAGGGTTTAAAACTCAACGGAGGAGGTTGGGAATGGAATTTGAAACTAGTGGTGAAAGAATCATGTTCATTGCCTTTGAAAACCCTAAAATGGGGTTTTCTAAAGTTGTACTGTACAATCAACCCAGGGGCCTAAGACCTAAAAAATATTTAAGGTTAGGTAATAGTGGATAAAAATCCTAAATACACCCAGGGGCCTTGTTAAGTTTTTTTATTATCTATTCCACATAATTCATTGTTAAGTCTAGGTAATACCATTTGGCCTTACCAATGCACCAAGTACCTTCATGAGAGTCATGAATGAGGTCTTTAAAGAATACATAGGGGTATTTTTTGTTGTATACCTAGATGACACCCTCATCTTTAGTAAAACTAAGGAAGTGTGATGCTAGCAACATAGTAGTTGGGGTAGTTTTGAGCCAAGGATAGATCAGTAGTATTTTTCAGTGAAAGGCTTAATGAAGGCAAGACAAGGTACTTAGCATATGTCCTAGAGCTCTATGCACTTTTCCAAGCCCTCAAGAAGTGGAGGCATTACTTGTTTCCCAAGGATTTTTTGGTCTTCATAGATAACCAATAATTAAGATTTATCAATTTACAGGAGAAGCTATGTGTGAGGCATATCAAATTGATGGAGTTCTTG
Source organism: Cupressus sempervirens (assembly GCA_028749045.1). NCBI lineage: Eukaryota > Viridiplantae > Streptophyta > Pinopsida > Cupressales > Cupressaceae > Cupressus > Cupressus sempervirens. The sequence continues at coordinate 915,994,361 of CM053789.1, read as the reverse complement.
CAATCCTAAATTTTCATTATTAAGCACAAGAAGGGGACACACAATAAGGTAGAAGATTCTTTGATCAAGAGGTTTCTGACAGTGCAAGAAGTCAAGTTTGAGAGCATTGGCTTGGATGGATTCAAAGACCTATATGAAGAAGACAGTGATTTTGGAAAGGCCTACAAAGTATCTACCTAATTTGATAATAATTTTCATAGTGACTTTGTAGAATACACCTTGCAGAATGGGTTATTTTTCAAAGGTCAATAATTATGTATTCTAAGGGGATCTATGAGGGAAAATTTCATACAAGAGAATCACAATGGGAGCATGAGTGGGCATTTTGGTCTTAATAAGACTTTATGCCTTGTAGAGAGGCTCTATTATTGGCCTAAGATGTAGAGAGATGTCAGGAGGTATGCAAAGAAGTGTGGCATATGTCAGAAGGAAAAGGGAACTTATTCAAATGTAGGGCTCTACCAACCTCTACCCATTCCTAATAGGCCTTGGGAATGCATTAGGATGGACGTCATAGTGGGATTTCCAAGGACTAGAGAAGGGATGGAGAGTGTATTTGTGGTAGTAGATAGGTTCAAAAAAATGAGCCACTTCATACCATGCAAGACAACATATGATGCAAGTAATATTGCCAACCTATTCTTCAGAGAGGTGGTTAGGATACATGGGTTACCAAGGACCATAGTTGTTGACAGAGATGTCAAATTTATGGGGCACTTTTAGAAAACCCTATGGAAGAGGCTTGGAAAAAATCTAGCACATCGTTCCACCAACCATTCTCAAACAAATGGTCAAACATAGGTCATCAATAGGGTTTTAGGCAACCTATTAAGGTTTCTCACTAAAGAGTATGGGAGAATTTGGGAGAAAATCATTCCCTAGGCTGAAATTGCATAAAATGATAGCAAGAATAGGACACCAGGGTTAAGTCCTTTCCAAGTAGTGTATGACACTCACCCAAGAGGCATATTGGAACTAAGGGACTTACCTTCACATGACAAAATTAGTGGGCATTTTGATGACTTTGTTCAGTCAATGAAGGAGGTGCATGATCAAGTGAGACAAACATTAATGGAGGAAAATTTAAAAATGAAGGAAAAGAAAGATGAGGGGAGATGGGAGTTACAATTTCAAGTGAGAGACTTGGTGATGATTTATTTGAGCAAGACCAGGTTACAAAATGGAATTTCTAGAAAGTTGTCGGTAAGGAGAATTGGGCCATGCAAAATCCTTGAGAAGTATGGATCCAATGCCTACAAGATAGATTTACCAAAGGAGATGGCTCTCTCTCCAATTTTCAATGTTAAATACCTCATACTCTATAAATTTCCTAAGATCGATGACATAAAGTATACGGAAGAACTAAGAAAGGATGTCTCAGATCTACAAGTACATGAAAAGAAGCAACCACAGGTTAAGAAAATTTTAGATTCTAGTGTGAAGAAGAGTACAAGAAATAAAGTACACAATTAAATTTTGGTGAAATGGATGGATTTACAGAAGGCTGAGGCAACTTGGGTTTCTAAGGGTTATCTTAAGAAGGTTTGCATTAGCAAGGAGTTCTTATCTCTAGCACTACCATAGGTTTCTCTTTGCAAGGGGAGAATGGTGCAAGAGCACCTAAGGGTAGGAAGGAAACCTAAAGAATATTTGGTTTGTGGATGGATTGACTAACCATGGAGGGAATAAGTACTAATAATAGAGTCCTAAGGCATGATTAGGAAGGATAAGTAGATAGAATTTGGAATCTGAGTCAAGTTTTTGATAAATAGGTCTTATTAGGTAAAATTGCTTGGAAATTGCTCTAAGAGGCTAAATGTGGGAAAATACCTTAAAAGGAAGAAATAGGTATATTAGGGTGGTCCTAAGGTTTCCTAAGGTTATTTTAGAAGGTTTGGTAATATACAAGCCAAGTTTGAAGAGCCAATGTGCAAAATTGCAAAAGTTGTCAAAAAGTTGCATGAACAACTTTGCAATTTTTCCAAAATTGCTTGACAACCTTTTATGTTTTTTTGGAAGAACCAACTACTTGGGTAATTATGGCTTGAACTAAAGGAAATAATGGAGCATGAATTCTATTTAAACCTTTTCCAACTCATTTCCAGGGGTTGGATAGTTGAATGTATGGACAATACTTGTAAGAGAGCAATTTTGTAAATTGGAACGTGGTTTTTGAGGATAGAATAGAGGAATTGGATTAAAAAACTGACTATTTTTTATGGAATAGAGTCTTGAGATAATTCTTTGAATCTGTGCATAGTTATTTTGGTTTCAAGATTTCATTTGTTAGGGTTTAGAAAATTAATTGGTTCTAGTGTTCCTACTGTCCAATTTTGTATTGTCAGCATGAAAATTGCTATCACTTGACTGTCCTTGGTCAAAACACCATGGCTCTAGGAAACCAACCAATAGCCTATGTAAATAGTGTACATATTTATTTTGGGTTTTGTGTAAGTCAGGAAGCCTATTTTTTAAGTGAGCCCTACACAGGAAATGTAAGCTTGGCAAGTTGCAATGAAGGCTTGGATTGGAGTTTGAAGAAGAACAATTGATTGGCATGAGCTAATATTGAATTGGAAATGAAGGAGCAGATTGTTAGGGGTTCTCAAATAAAAGGAGGAGGTTGGGAATGGAATTTTAAGCTAGTGGTGAAAGAATCATGTTCATTGCCTTCGATTCCCCTAAAATGAGGGTTTTCTGAAGCCGTACTATACGGTACACCCAAGGGCCTAAGACTTGAAATATATTCAAGATTAGATCATAGGGAAAAAATTCACAAATACACCAAGTGACCTTTTTAAGTGTTTTTATGATTTATTCCACATTCCTTGTTTGTAGGAGGGCTAATATGGGCTCTTAGGGCTATAAGGGCTAACTAGGCAATTTCGAGATATATATGTGGGAAACTTGAAAAAATTATGCAAAATGGTGGGAAATGGGTCAAGCATTATGGAAAGAGGGTTTAACCTTAATTTTGGGCCTCTTGTTGCACATAGTGAATTTTTTGCATTCTAGGTCAAAGAATACATAGTTGGTGAATTGGAGGTATATTATTGGACTTGAATTGCTAGGAGAGTTTCATGGAGAAAGGAGATTGGGAAGGGATTCTCTAGCTTAGGGTTAGGAGAAGTAACCCTAAGTAAGCTAGGAGTATCTTGGGAAGAGCAAGAAATCTCTTAAGTGAAGAAGCTCCCCATCACTATTAAAAACATCTATCTATCCATTAGTCTATAGAACTAAATTTCAACTTAGTATCTATTTTCTTCCAAAATGTATGTTAGAGATAAATAAAAAGCTTGCTACCTTTGTCAGAGATAATGCTTCTCGAAAATCCATGTAATCTAGCAACCTCTTTGAAGAAAATATTTGCAATATGTATTGCATCAGATGTCTTCTTCCACAGTATGAAATGTGTCATCTGAGAAAATCTATCCACAACAAAAAATATGGAATTATACCCTCTTATTATCTTAGGTAAGGAAAGAATAAAATCCATACTAATGTCACTCCAAGGTTTCTCAGGAATAGAAATAGGTGAATAAAATCCAATATTTTGACTTACTTCTTTTGCAACTTGATAAATTCCACAAATCTTTACAAGCTTTTCAACATCATTATACATTTGTAGCCAATAATAATTGTCTTCAAGAAAACTCAATGTCTTATCAATACCAAAGTGTCCAACCAAACCACCATAATGCTTTTCCTTAATTAACTCTCGTAAAAATTCTTGGTATACATAGCCGAATCCCTTTGAACAACATATCTTCTTGGATAAAATACTCATCATACTAACTCAATTGATTTGATAGATTTGGTGCTCTGCACTCTCTCCAGGCCTCAAAAAAATCAGGATCAATATCATACAACTCCTTCATCTCATCAAATCCAAGAACGTCGACCTTCATCTCATTCAACAAAGAACGTCTCCTACTCAATGCATAAAGAACATGGTTAGTGGCTCCAATTTTATTCTTTATCACAAATGTGAAACCTTGCAACTACTCAACTCACTTCATACATCTTTGATTCAACTTATATTGACTTCCCAAGTACTATAAAGCCTTATGATCAGTATACAACATAACTTCTTTAGGAAGAAAATAATGTATCCACTTCTTCAAAGTTTAAATAATAGCATAGAACTCTTGATCATACATAGAATATTTCTTCATAGAATCATTCAACTTCTCACTAAAGAAAGTAAATATAGGTAAAGCCAATGTAGGTAACTTGACAACCTTTTGTTTCAAAGTCTCAAAACTCTTCTCTGCACCATGTGTCCATTTGAAATCCTTTTTATCTTCTCTCATTTTTTTAGTCATAGCATTACAAAACAAATTACAACCTTCTCAGTATCCATCTTCAAATGATCATTTGAAATCAGAAATCCCAAATACACAATTTCCTCTTGCATGAATGAACACTATTTCAAATTAATCAATAAATTATCCTCCTTCAATCATTGTAATAGTTGTCTAATGTGCTCAAGGTTTTATTCCTTAGTCTTCATGAATATCAAAATTTCATCCAAATAATCTTAGCCATGAATCTCTTTATAACCTCATTCATCAACCTTGTAAAAGAACTTGGTGCATTATTTAAACCAAAAGGCATAACCAATCATTCGTACAAACCATCTTTATTTTTGAAAATAGTCTTCCACTAATCACCCTCTCTGATTCTTATTTGATGATAACCACTCTTCAAATCAATCTTGGTAAAGTATTTTTCTCCACTCAAACAACCCATTATGTCATCCATCCTCGACATAGGAAACCTATATTCACTGTTATTTTGTTAATAACTTTGGAATCTATTACATTCTCCATTCTCAATTCTTCTTACATGCCAATACACTAGGTACAAAATTTGGACTCAAGCTTTCTTTGATCAGACATTTATGCAACAATTCTCACACTTTCCCATTAAGTTCTTCATTCTCCAATAGGTTTCAATCGATATGGTACTTCATTTGGAAAACTAGCTCCATGAATCGAATCCATACAATGACTTATACTTCTCACTGGTGGTAAACCATCAGCAATGTCTTCTACAACAAACCTTTTGTATTCATTAAGTGATTTCTCAATTTATGTTGGCACTTAGCTTACATTGTCTTCTTTTTTTATCACTCGGTGAATACTTTCTTGTTTCACTTAGCCAATATTGTCATCTATCACTCGGTCTCTAGGAAACACAACAAGGCAAATGTTGTTCTTCCTAATATATTTTCCAAATTATTTCACATTAACCATACAAACTCTAATAGTAGTACAATCTAGCTCATCTAGAGCTCCAATCAAAGGCAACAATGTTTTCTTTCTTCCATTCACCTAAAGAGTATAGGGTAAGTGCAAAAAAATTTATGGTACCAAAAGGGGGGTGTAAGATGCCACTTTTATGATGAAATCAACAATTTATGAACTTTGATGAGAATTTGAAAAAAATTACACTAAAAGTTTCAAGATGTGACTAAAAAAAAATTTGTAGTCCTTTGAATCTAGTTTCTAAACTACTGCTATTTTTTAAATGGTGGATTTTAGGGCTCTCAAAATGGGGGCCACATAAAGTAGTACTACTTTTTTCAAAAAAACATAACATAGTGCAAAATGTAATCCCACTAAAGTCCTTTTTCTTTTTTTTTCTAAATTTTTTTGAATTACTCTAGTCAAAATTTATCTAATACCATGTAGTTTATCCCTTTTTTTTTTGGTAATTTTAAAATGTATATTTTTTTTTTACAAATTTTGTAAGTGAACACATCCCAAAAATGTGAAATATTTGTGTTTGCCCCCTTAAAATCATTGAGAACTAATCAAAATTCAAAAGTTTTTTTTTTAAAGTGTGTATAATGGAGTCTAGTTTCTAAAAAATTAGCTTGTTGCTAAATCAAACAAAGGAGCTAAAATCTAACTCCCAAATACTACATGTTGGATTTAGAGAGAAAATGGACATACAATGAAAAAAAATATAGTTGAAAGGCTTAAAATAGTCTATATTCAAAATAAATTATATTGTTACATAACTAACATAGAGATCTACAATATTATATAACCTGATTTTCTTGATATTCAAGCACAGTGAAACCTGATTGAGAGAACAAAAGAAGAATCGTGCATTTTTTGTATGCTTGCTCAAAATCATGTTTGAGACTAGTTTGAAATGACCAAACCAATGGGTTGAATATCCAATGCAAATACATGTATCCATGTCAAGCCTTAAACTCAGGTGAGGCATTTTACAATACTAAGAGAAAAGAACCTCAAGAAAGTTGATACAATATAGGTGTAATTGAAGCGTTTCCAAAATATGTTACTCAAAAGATCACACTGGAAGGTTCATTGTGGTCAGAAGAACAATATTGATTGTGCAACTAGGGTAAAGGAACACTTTGTACAAAGTTTACAAGTACTCTTTAGCAATAATTGTTCATTTTTCAGTCAAGACCAACAACACCACACACTAAGGAGAAAGTTAAGCTTGGAAAAAATAAGTCAACTTTGACTATTTAACACTTTTAGTGTTGGAATAAAACTTAGTGTGTGATGTTTAAACCGTCAGAACAACACATAATTCAACTCCCACATGCATTGGCACATTATTACACCACTGAAACCCCTTTTGCCAATTTCTTATTCCAACTACCCATATATACTAGCAAACAACTCATGATCTATGTTGATAGTGCAAGGTAAGTCGAGAGAAAATAGCAGCATGTGAAGGTTATCATAGGTATGTTTTTATATTGTTACTCCCATCATAATAGAATTAAATGGAAATAGGCAACCTTCACGTTATTCAGCCGCTGCTTGGCGACGAGGCCATGAGCTCATAGGAGGTGGTAGAACGTGAAAACCTATTCAAGCAAGCCCAAACCAATTACATGTCAAATCTCAAATTGACGAAAACTCCTTAATTCCCTCTGGCTTTCAACTTGATGGCATAATTGTCACACTCAACTCATGATCTATGTTGATAGTGCAAGGTGCGTCGAGAGAAAATAGCAGCATGTGAAGGTTATCATAGGTATGTTTTTATGTTGTTACTCCCATCATAATAGAATTAAATGGAAATAGGCAACCTTCACGTTATTCAGCCGCTGCTTGGCGACGAGGCCATGAGCTCATAGGAGGTGGTAGAACGTGAAAACCTATTCAAGCAAGCCCAAACCAATTACATGTCAAATCTCAAATTGACGAAAACTCCTTAATTCCCTCTGGCTTTCAACTTGATGGCATAATTGTCACACTCTGGATGCCTAGCCCGATGCATAACACGGTGTTGGAGATTTGTAGAGCTATAAGAGAAAATTTAATCGATATTGAATATACAACTGAAATAATGAAAGCCTCCTGACATCCAATGTATAGATACCCGTCAAAACTAAACATACTTCTTATTTAAATTTCGACAACGTGCTATTATTGCATCGATTAATGTTAATTGAACAACTATGATAACCATCTGCGACCGTAGTGGGACATCGATTAGTGCATTAGTTCAAATAGGGAATGATGTTCAATACCTCAAGTATGATCTCTCAGAGGTGTTTCCCCACAACCAAAACTAACTTCCCCCTCTTCAACCCAAACCACCCCCTATCAACATCAAATGAATCCCTAAAAATGGATGAGTTGGTAGGACATCTTCGCCACCTTTCAATGAAAATTTCCACCCTTCCTTTTCGATGTTTATTTTCAAGCCATAACCGTATATTTTTACTGTCATTCTTCAGCATAACTGACACAGTTCTTGTGAAAACCAAAACCCTCTTTCTAGTTAATCCAATAAAAATGAATTGATAGTTATTCCCCACTAATTATTCCATTACTAAAAGTATAAGGCTATCGGTTTAATTAGTTAATCCACGTGTCACTGAATCTACCATTTTTTCAGGTTATGGGAAAAGAGGTTGTGACATAAATGAATGGCCTAACAAGTCTAAGTCAAATTTGAAAGTGTGTGGTGGAAGGATGAGGAATTAATACATATAATTCATATAATGTTATGTTACTAGATAATTCATAAAATCAAAACAAATTTGAAATGTCTCCTTAAAATAAATCATAAAAAGAGGCCCGAACAAGTCAAGAAGATTCCACTTCTACATTGAGAAAATGAAAACCTTCCAAGAGTGATGGGGTCACTTATTTAAGAAGAATAAAAGTTTCAAAATTTTCACTAAGAGAATAACTCTCATGTGAAATGTATAGGGAACCCCACATACCTTGGTGTAGAATATTTCAAAGGAAATACACGGATTGAAATGACCTCAACTATATTTTAGCTATTAGAAACTTAGTTATAGGTTTTGTTCTTTGTAAACTCCCTTGGGAGAGCCATAGTTTTATTATAGGCCACTAAATGTGAAAAATCAACAATTTTGAAAATGCTTTACTAGGTTGACTTGTGGACTTATGATAAACCTCTTCTAGAAATTGAAGGGATTACAAAGTTTACATATAATATTAGAGTATCAATTGGATGTAGGGGTCCAAGATGTGACTAGTTTCTCCCTACATGGTTAAAATTTGTAGTACTCTCTCTTCCTAACAACCTTTAACAACCTTTGACTAGTACTCTCTCTTCCTACTTAAAACAAATATAATCAAAATAAGGAGTTAAAATGTTGTGCTTGAAGACTAAAGAATAGTAATAAAAAATACAATTTTCCATTCTAAATGTGATCCTAACAATCTAAAACAAGTCATTGATATTATGTTCACATTTATTTGTGTACTACCCAATGCTAATGCATTTTATGGAATGTCATGCATAAGACAATATTCATTGTCAATCACTTGTGCATGATAGGATTTAGCAGTCCATTAAGATGTACATTATGCAATTGAAACATAGATGCTATTAACTATCTAATCGTAACATGCCCCTTTGGACTTAGATGTTGGGAATAACTAAAACATGTGTTTGGGTGGAAATTTGTAGTACTCTCTCTTCCTACTTAAAACAAATATAATCAAAATAAGGAGTTAAAATGTTGTGCTTGAAGACTAAAGAATAGTAATTAAAAATGCAATTTTCCATTCTAAATGTGATCCTAACAGTCTAAAATAATTCATTGATATTATGTTCACATTTATTTGTGTACTACCCAATGCTAATGCATTTTATGGAATGTCATGCATAAGACAATATTCATTGTCAATCACTTGTGCATGATAGGATTTAGCAGTCCATTAAGATGTACATTATGCAATTGAAACATAGATTCTATTAACTATCTAATCCTAACATGCCCCTTTGGACTTAGATGTTGGGAATAACTAAAACATGTGTTTGGGTGGTTTGGGCCTTGTTAGTGTTAGATATTTTTTCCCCTTTTCAGCCCATCATTGATAACAGTTCTAAGAAATCTTCAATGGGCTATAATATATCATAGGTGGGTTAACACTACAAATTTGTAATTAAATTTCATGCTAACCATTGCCATTCTAGTGAAGTTTTAGTGATTCCCCATTTTGTCATTCAAAAGTTCCCATGTTTTCTCCATGTGTCCCAACTTTCACATCATGCATCTTTTGGTGGTTAACAAAGTTGATGATGTAAGACAAGATAGATAGCTTGCTTAGTCGTTAACTTCTCAAGGACTTTCTTAGGATTTCTCCTAGCCTATTAGGGTTCCCCTTGATACCCTAATCCCTAGAGGATCTCTAATCTATCCTCTAACTACTCCCTACTGAGATACACCAATAGAATTGCCTCATGGACTCATCAATGCCTCTTCAAGCCACTTTGAAACTTACAATTTTTTACCTTTCTTCACCATTCCTACCACTATAATGAGAGAGGGGTTCCCTTATGAAGTGTTGTTTATCATCCACCCTTCTAGACTCAAGACCAATAGGTTTTTCTATTGAACTATGCAAAACTGCCCAAGTTGCACCAATTAGGCCTAATTGAATAAGCCCTCCTACTTGGGTTTTATGTTTTAACTCCAATTTTCTCCAAACAAGATGGAAAAAAAATTTATATTAAAGTACCCTTTTGGAAACCTCAAGGATTTTGTGGATCTCAGGTCTCAAAGCCATTTGTACACTTGAAAGCAATTTTTATGCCTATAATTAAGGGTTTTACAATAAAGATGATACGGTTAATTAGGGTCTAGTCATTCCCTTAACAAAACTTACTATGAGACCTTCTCCTTTGGAATATAGTGAAATCACTCACCCTCCCTCATTATTAACTCTTGGTTTGAAGTATCCTTCCTTTTCAAACCCCAAGACCTTCTTGTCATTACTGTAATCAGTTAACCAAGTATCAAAGGCTTGCCTAGGGAATCACATTTGAATTGCTCAAACAACTTTCTAGGGCTCCAAAAAATATTTACATTATGTACATTAGGTCTACTCCCACTTTTTATAAATCCATGAATAATTCATGGTAGGAACTTATGGGGGAGCCATTCTTGCATAGATGGTCAAAACTAGACTAGCACACAAAGTATTTACAAGTGAATTTCATAACGTACTTGAATGAACACCTATAAAATTGCAATCTAAATAGAAAAGTACTCTAATAACATGAAAAAAAATCCAACACTATAATGTGTATTTCAATCCATTACCTATATAGGAAACTAAGAAACTCAAAAACTGTTAAAAACTAGACTATAATTCATGGATTCACTTGCAGAAAAATTGATAATTACAAATTCTAACCCTTGGGATGGTTTTTCCTTCATGGTTTTATAAGTTCCCTAGAGAGTTTCTAGGAAGTTTCAATATCTATCAACCTCTTTCTTTCATTATGGAACTTTCCCTATCAAAAAGTTGTCAAACAACTATTCAAAATATTGCACAACTTTGACAACTTTTTGCATCTTTGAGCAACTTTGTTTTCCTTCACTTGGGAACTTCCAAACCTATCCATTATGATCCATTAATGGTTTCTAAGAATGATTTATCCTTTAAGACATCAATTACATCTTTTTAACATATTTTCTCTTTCCTAATCCAAATGACATATAGGATCTCCAATTGATGCAATAGGATGTAAAATAATCATGGAGGACAAGATAGGTTAAAGGTACATCTTCCTTATACTATATGGTCCTAGACCCATGACCCCTAATATAAAAAAAACTTAAACAATCAAACCAAAACCTCCTAGAATGGAAACTTTATCTAGAAACCAACTTCAACAAAGAAAAGACCTAGGAAGGCCCAAACTCACCCTCTTGACTTGACTAGACTAAGTACATGCCGAAACCAAAATAAAGAACTAAATCCTAGGGAGTTTAACTAAAGTTCTCTAGCACCATACTCCGACCAAAAAAAGAAGTTAATCCATCCTTGGATTAGTTAAGATGTAATCAATCCCCAACCTCCTAAAGTTAATCTCTCTAATCCAAGTAATATCAAAATCATCCTTGGCAAGCCATTTGATGAGATTTTCTAAGTAGTCCTCCTTCCTAGTCTTCTTGTAGATCCTTGAATCCAGTATGGACTATCTTCTTTGAGAAGTGGAGTAGGGGTTAGGTTTAGGTCTGCTACATTTTATGTGACCTCTTCAAGATTTTGATCAACATCAGGGAAAGTGCTATTTTAGGAAATCAAATCTCCAACATAAAAAATGGGGGATAGTCTAATGTCTTTAGGAAGTGTCACCTTGTAAGCATTGTTGCCATACTTGGAAAGTATTTTGCAAGGACTCAAATTTCTTATCTTGAGCTTGTGTTGTATCCCATTTTGTAGTCTATATTTTTTTAGGTGTACCATCACAGGATCTTCTATCTAAAACTGTAACTCCCTCTTTGAGGGATCCTCCTTTTTCTTCAATTTATCAACATTCTCAATTAGTGTCTTACTTACACTTTCATGGACTTCCCTCATGGATTGGGAAAATTTGTTATCATAGATGCTTCCCTGTACTCTATCCTTTAACTCTCTCAACTCAAAAACCCCTCTAGGATGCAAACCATAAACTATTTCAAAAGGAATCTTACCTGTTGATCTATTCAATGTGTCTTTGTAGGCATACTCATCCTGCCCAATGAGTTGATCCCAAGTCTGACCATACTATTTTTTGAGACACCTCATTAGGTTTCTAAGATTCCTATTAGTCACCTCTATTTTTCCATTAGTTTGTGTGTGATAGACATATCCAAAAGACAAGTTAGTCCCAAGCCTTATCCACAGTGTCTTCCAAAAGTTGCTCATGAATTCGGTGTCCCTGTTTGAACTAATGCTCATAGGTGGACCATGGATTCTAACCACCTTTTTGAAAAAAAAATGAACAATTTGACAAGCATCATGTATGGTCTTGCAAGGTATAATATAGGTCATCTTACTAAGCCTATCCACAATCACATAAATGCTATCATACCCTTGCCTTGTCCTTGGTAGACCAACTAGAAAATCTATACTTATACACTCCCATGTCCTGCTAGGGATTGGAAATGGTTGTTAAAGACTAGCATTCAAGGATGTTCCCTTGGCTTTTTGGAAGACTATGAAACCCTCAACATATTGTCTAATATCTCTAGTCATCCTAAGCCAAAAATAGAACCTAGTGACAAACTCTTGAATCTTATTGACTCCAAAATGACCACTAAGTGCCCCATTTTGGTTTTCTTGCATTAAAATTTCCCTCATGAACCCTCTAGGAACATAAAGTTGACTTCCTTTAAACAATAAGTAATTTAGCAATTTATAATTAGAAAACTCACCATGAAAGGTTTTTTTGAATTCCTTCCATACCTTGTAGATTTGAGAAAAATCTTCATCATCAACATATAGGTATTTGAAGCTTTCAATGCCTATGCTTTGGAGTTCAACCTCTTGGACTATGAGGAGTCTTCTACTCAATGTATCAATTACCTTATTATGCACCCCTTCTTATGTATAGTGGTAAATGTGTAGGCTTATAGGTACTCTACCCTTTTCATATTCTTGTTGTTGAGTTTGTCTTGAGAATTAAGGAAACTAAGAGCTTGGTTATCTGAGTATACAAAAATTCCTTTGAAAGAAAATAGTGCCTCCACTTCCTGAGAGCTTGGACTAGAGCATACAACTCCAAGTCATAAGTAGAGTACTTCCTCTTTGCATTACTAAGCTTCTCACTATAAAAAGTCACTGGCCTTCCTTCTTGGCTCAGAACAATCCCAATGGCTACATTGCTGACATCACACTTCACTTGGAAGATTTTCTCAAAAATAAGAAGCACTAGTATAGGTATTTCTACTATCTTCTTGTTGAGTGACTCAAAACCATGATCAACTTGTGGGGTCCAATGGAATTCTTCCTTCATACCTCCTTTGATTGTCTCCAACATAGGAGCACATATGCCACTAAAATGTCTAATAAACTTTTTATAATATTGTGCCAAACCATAGAAGCTTCTTACATCTGATGCAATCTTAGGAATAGGCCAACTTAGAATTGCATCCACCTTCTCTTGATCCATTTTGAGGTTACCTTGAGACAAAACAAAGCCAAGATAAGTTAGCTTCTGTTTCATGAAGTCACACTTCTCCAAGTTTATCATTAGCTTTTCTTCATGCAATTTCTTAAAAACAATTTGCAAATGCTTGATACGATCCTCTTTAGTTTTGCTAAAAATTAAGATGTCATCTAAATAGACAACAAAAAACTTACCAATGTAATTTGAAAAGATCTAAATCATAAGCCTCGTGAAGGTAGATGGAGCATTAGATATACCAAATGGAATTACAAGCCACTCATACAAACCTTTTATAGTTTTGAAGGTTTTTTTCCATTCATTTGCTTCATTTATTCTAATTTTATAGTAGCCACTTTTCAAGTCTATCTTGGTGAAATACTTTGTCCCTCCTAGATAGTCCATGAGGTCTTCAATTCTAGGTATTGGGAACCTATACCTAATGGTGATTCTATTAATGGTTCTAGAATCAGTAAAAAGTCTCCAAGTTCCTCTTTTCTTGGGTGCTAAAATAGTAGGGACTGTACATGGGATAATTCTTTTCCTAATTAGGCCTTGGTCTAGGATCTCTTTGATTTGTTTGGAAATTTCCTCATTTTGTTGAGGGGTCATCTTATAGGCAGCTTTGTTGGTAGGGTAGCTCCTAGAATAAAGTCTATTTAGTGGCTAACAAGTCTCTTAGGAGGTAGGGTGGTAGGTTGTCCATCATTGAAAATGGATTTACATTCTTCAAGCAATTATTGTACTACCCTTGGTATCTTTATTTCATTGGCAATAGTTTCATCCTTAGGTTTCAAAACCAATGCAAACCCAACTCCATCTCCTTCCTCTAGGGTCTTCAAGAACTCCTTCTCACCAACCATCAGCACACTTGGGCTTTAGGTCTTCAACTCTCCTTCTTCTAGCAAGGATTGGATCTTGAAAGTCACCCCCATTCTTCTTGAATGAGTAGGCATTTTTGGTTCCATCATGTATGGCTTGGTTATCAAATTTTCATGGCCTTCCAAGTAGAAGGTGGCATGCATCCATGGGAAGAATATCACATAACACCATATTCTTATATCTCCCTATGGTTAACTCTACCCATGATTTCTCTCCAACAATATATTGTGCTTTATTGAGCTAGGTGACCTTGTATGGGGTGGCATGTGGATTTTTAGCTTCAAATTGTTGACTACCTCTTCACTAATTATGTTGTCACTTGCACCTAAGTCAATGATGACTCTACACACCTTTCCCATGATTTTGCATTTGATCTTAGAAATTTCTCTTTTCTGATTTGGTTCTTCTTTGATTGGCTCCTTAATCAATTCTCTTTGTATCATTATGTTCTCCCCTTCCTCTGATTCTAAGGGCACCTTTGAGTGCTTGTTACTATTGGTACTAGGTTCTTCTTTCACATAGTTGAGTCTTTTTTATGTTTCCTTGGGAAGTTGAGCCCTTTTCAAGGCACCTATATGCAAGGTGTCCTAGCTAATTAAAATGACAACACTTCATGGTGGAAAAGTAGGATCCTCTCCCATTTTCATTGTTCCTTCCTCTCCAACTAATGTTAGAGCCAATACACCTGCTAAAACCTCCTCAACCTAAACTACCTTTTTGTTGTTTAGTAACCTTGTTGTCTCCCTATGTCATATAATCTCATCCTCTTCCACCATAACCTCTTTGAACTCTTTCGTTTATGCCCTTACCTCTACCTCTAAAGTTTGAGTTTTCCTTCTTCTTATTCTTCTCTTCCACTTTCAAAGTAAGTTGGAACCATTAATGGATTGTTGTAGGATTCCATAGGTTGATCTCTTCCTAGATATTCCATTTCAAACCTCCTAGATACTAAGCCACTTTGATAGGTGTATCTTCTTGTACTCTTGACCTTAAACACAACTTTTGAAACTCTTTAGTGTAAGTTGCCACATCCATGTCCTTCTATTTTAAACTTTTCCTCTTCTTGTGTAATTGAAACTCATAGTCCTTTGGTAAGTATTGTTCCTTCATCTTTGTTAACATGGATTTTCAATTTTCAATTAGCTTATTTCCCACTTTTTCCCTCTCTTCTTGGAGGTACTTCTAGCATGTAAGGATTGCTCCCCTTAGCCTAGATTTGGCTACTTAACTCTTTGTGATTCACTCACACCTTCACACTCAAAGTGGTTCTCCATCCCTTCAATCCATTTCATCACCAATTCAGGGTCCATCTTCCCACCAAACAAAGAAAATCCTTGTAGGGTCCTTCCACCTAATTCCTTGATGGATTTTATGAATGGCTCTTCATTTATAGGAGGTTCTAGCTTAGGGATAAGGTTTTCCTCATCTAACTTTTCTTTACCATTAATGTTGCTTTCACATTCTTGGTCTTTCTTCTTAACTGCCTCAGCAACTTCTTCCAATTTGGTCTTTATTTCTTCTAGGGCTTCTTCAAGTATTCTATTCCCCTCCTTCTATTTAAACATCTCTTTGACCAATTCCACAGTGGTCATATTTGATTCTCCAACTAACTCTACAGTCTCAAACATCTAACAACAAACCCAAATCTTTTGCTCTGATACCACTCTGATGTAAGACAAGGTAGGTAGCTTTCTTAGTCCTTACCTTCTTAAGGAATTTCTTATGTTTTATCCTAGCCTATTAGGGTTCCCTTTGATACAATAATCTCTAGACAGTCTCTACTCTATCCTCTAACTACTCCCTACCTAGATACACCAATGAAATTGCCTCTTGGACTCATCAATGTGATGGGGACACAACCCAAGAACAGAATGGACACAACAGAAAAGGGGAAATTATATTAACTGAGAAAATAAGCTAGTACAATAGTACAGGGAAAATAAACTTCAAAACATGCCCTAAGGGCTTACAATAGCATAAATCTAGAGATAATTTCTCCTTTCAGTACCTCCTCCCAAACTCCACTCCGAACTGCCTTTTACAATGCCAGAAATCTCCTTAAATAGAACCCAGAGGGTTAAGGACTAGGAGTACATTCTAGAAAGTGCTAGTAGGCATCCACCGACCAAATAGAAGGTTCCAAAAGCTGCGTTAGAAGTCGGTGCAAATCTAGAAGAATCTAGAAATGGTCACCGAACTTCCGGGAGGCATAACTTTTGAACCGTAGCTCCGATTGATGAACCGTTTACATTTTTAGAAAGCTCTCGAAGCGCTCTATAGCCCTATGGACCAGATTTTCTCGTCCCCCATTTTTCAGCCCTTTTTGAGGTCATTTAATGCCCCTAACCTGACTTTGAAGCATTCTTAGGAGGTCTCCAAAACTCGAAAAACTACAATAACTTTCAAACCGTGGGGCCTTTTGACCTGATTCTTTTTCTGGAATGCTATAAATCATAATTACATTCATCTGCCCAATTCACACCTTCTAGTTCACCAAAATGATGGCCCAATTACATGCTCCTATTTTTTCAAGATTTTCTAACACACTGATAGTGGAACTGTGAGAGTTGGATCCTTTATTTGACCCAAATGGGTATCCAAAAATGAAAACACATGAAATAGAAACTAAGTCTAAGTACATTTTTTTTTTTGGGTGACATAGGATTGCCCTTATACCTCTGGATGCTCCTGCATCAGACACCTAGGGTAGATTGAAAAGTGGCCCTATCACTTTATGAATGCTAGAGGAAATCCCAAATGGGAAACCTCAGCTGCTGAAATCCAAGTTGAGTCCTCGATCGGTCATCCTTTCCATTTGACCAAATACTCTCCATACTACCTATTTCTGGTACTCCTACCCACACGATGATCTAGAATGTCTTCTATCTCCTCCTTTTTAGAAGCAGGAATTGGACATGGCTCTAACACCAGCTCCTCATCTGCACCATCATCATGATACTCTGTTAAATCTGCAATGTCGAAAATGGGAGAAATGTGAATACCATATGGAAGCTCCACCTCATATGCATTTCCTGAGTCATGTTTCTTCAAAATTTTGTAGGGGCCAAATTTCTTCATTTTCAGCTTGTTGTATGTACCGGCTGGAAATCTTTCTTTTCATAAGTGCACCATGACTAGATCCCCTACTTGGAATTCTTTATGTCTTCTCCTTTGATCAGCCCTAGCTTTATACTCTTGATTCATCTTGGTAATGTGTGCTTGAACCTCGTCATGTAGACGCTTGATATGTTCAGCAAATTCTTCCGCTTCAGCACTTGTCCTCTCCCCTTGTTCTATCTTCCTCAATTCTGGTGCAGTCCTTGGGCTATTCCCATATACAATTTGGAATGGTGATTTTCCAGTACTCCTATTTATAGAGTTATTGTATGAAAACTCTGCTTGTGGTAGAATCAAATCCCATCCCTTGGGCTTATCCCCAACTAAACATCTCAGCAAATTGCCCAGACTTCTATTTACCACTTCTGTTTGGCCGTCAGTCTGCGGGTGATGCGTGGAACTGAATTTTAGGTCTGTTCTCAACTTCTTCCACAATGTCCTCCAGAAATAACCCACAAATTTAGTATCTCTGTCAAAAACTATACTCCTTGGAAGACCATGTAGTCTTACCACCTCTTTGAAAAACAAATATGCAATATTGACAGCATCATGAGTTTTGTGCCATGGAATGAAATGTGCCATTTTGGAGAACCTATCAACCACCACGAATACTGAGTCATTACCCCCTTTGTGTCCTTGGCAATCCAAGAACAAAATCCATACTTATGTCCTCCCATGGCCTTGATGGAACAAGCAATGGCTGATATAGGCCGGTATTGTGACTAAACCCCTTGGCAACTTGACAAACCTGGCAACTCTGTACAAACTTCTTCACATCCTGTGAAATTTGAGGCCAAAAATAATGTTCTCTAAGAATGGAAATGGTCTTATCTTGACCAAAATTTTTTGCCATCCCTCCACTATGTTTCTCCTTAATCAAATTTTCCCTCATGGAACTCCTTGGAATGCACAATTGACTACCTTTGAACAATATGCCATCCTAAATCAAATAGTGTAACCACTTGGTTCTATCTACAAAAATAGGTTCTTTACAAGCTTTCCATGCTTCAGCAAAATCAGGATCCTCAGGGTACAGATTGTTGAGTTCATCAAACCCAACTACTTCAACCTGCATTACTGTAAGCAACAACTGTGTCCTACTTAGTGTATCTGCAACCCTGTTAGATTTTCCACTTCTATGCTTTAACACAAATCTATAGCTCTGCAAGAACTCTACCCACTTCATATGCCTCTGATTCAATTTACCTTGGCTATTTAGGTACTGTAATGCCTGATGATCAGTATATAAAACAAATTCCTTTGGCAATACATAATGCCTCCATTTCTTTAAGGCCTGAACTATTGCATAGAATTCTTGATCATAAATAGAATACTTCTTCTTTGCATCATTCAATTTTAGACTAAAATATGCAATATGCTTACCTTCTTGGCTTAATACAGCCCCAATAGCACTGCCACTGGCATCACAATCCACCTGGAAAACCTTTCTAAAATCTGGAAGTGCCAACATAGGTTGTTCTGTTACCTTCTTCTTCAGCAATTCAAAACTTCTCGCAGCTGCTGCAGTCCATTTGAACTCTTTTCTATCCCCCCTTATTGTATCAGTTAGGGGTGCACATATGCCACTAAAATTATTAATAAACTTCCTATAAAAACTAACAAGACCATGAAATGATCTTACCTCAGTAGCAGACCTTGGAGTAGGCCATTCCAAGATGGTTTTTACCTTCTCTAGATCCGTTTTGAGACCTTCGGGTGATATAACAAACCCCAAATAGACTAACTCCCTTTTTGTAAAGATACACTTCTTCAGATTAATTAACAGTTTCTCTTCCCTTAGCCTTTCAAGGACACTACGAATATGCAATAAATGTTCTTCCAAAGTCTTGCTGAAAATTAAAATATCATCCAAATAGACAATAACAAATTTTGCCAAGAACTTCTTAAGTACCTCATTCATGAGCCGCATGAAGGTGCTTGGGGCGTTTGTCAGTCCAAAGGGAATGACTAACCACTCATAAAGAACCTCCTTGGTCTTAAAGGCTGTTTTCCACTCATCTCCTTCTTGAATCCATATCTGGTGATAACCACTCTTCAGATCTATCTTTGTGAAGTACTGAGCTCCACTCAAGCAGTCCATAAGATCATCCATCCTTGGCAAAGGAAACTGGTACTTGATGGTTATCCTATTTATAGCTCGAGAATCTCTACACATCCTCCACTCTCCATCCTTCTTTGGTGCGAGTACTGCAGGTACTGCACATGGACTCAGGCTCTCTCGAATCAAACCCTTCCTCAACAGCTCTTGAACCTGTCTATTTAGCTCCTCCGTTTTAGTAGGAGTCATCCGATGAGCAGCCTTGTTAGGTAAACTAGCTCCTAGAATCAGATCTATCTGATGACTGATTTACCTTACTGGTGGCAATCCATCTGGAACATTATCAGAGATAATATCTCCAAACTCCCCTAGTAAATCTAAAATTTCAAGTGGTATTTCACTACTACCTTCTTTATCTTTCCTAGGAATCAAAGCATAGCACATATGCTGATTTTTCATGCCATCTAAAAACTTCCTTTCATCAACAAGAAAAATCCTAGCACTGCTACATACCTTTTCACCTTCCTTTTTCATGGGCTTCAATTTGTGGTGAACTCCATCCTTTGTCAGAGAGTATGTGTTTGCATGTCCATCATGTACTGCATGTCTATCAAACTGCCATGGTCTACCCAACAATAGATGGCAAACATCCATCAAAATAACATCACAGAGAACTTCATCATGGTAACTCCCAATTTTGAATTTCACTAAACATTGTTCACTTACCAAGACCTTATGATCATCTTTTACCCAAGCAATCTAATAGGGCTGGGGATGTTTCTCCCTTTTGAGCTTCAGCTTAGAACCATCTCTTCTGATACCAAGTTATCAGTGCTACCACCATCAATGATCACGTCACAACATTTATCCTCACACTTACATCTGGTACGAAACAAACTCCTTCGTTGTCCTAGTTCAATCTCACCACTTAGTAGGACTCTTTCATTTACCAAGGTCTCTCCTCTTTTTGCATCCTCTGAATGTGATGATTGTGCATCTTCATCCACATGAGCAACCCTAGCTTGGCCCTCAGCTCTCCTATCTATCCTTCCTTGTCATTGAGGGCATTCAAAGGCACAATGACCTTCTTCATTGCAATAGAAATAGGTACCACAGAAGCCTCCTCTTCCTTTTCCACGTCCTCTACCTCTTCCTCTCTGATTTCCAAAGTCTTGATGATGGGAGTGGTTGAAACCCTCATTCCTCTGGTTCCTGCTAGTACCCACATCTTCATTTTTCTTTTGGGTTTCATTGCGGCCTCCAGATGATCTACCGCTTCCCCTTTCTCCTTGACCGTGCCCTCTTTGTCTTCCTTCAAAGCTTTTATTCAGCTTCTCTTCAACTCATAGGGAAAATTGGTATGCCTCTTCAACGCTAGTCATTCTTACCAGACTTAATTCCTCCTGGATGCTAGATCGCAACCCACTGATATAACGAGCAACCTTCTCCTTATTTTCTTCTGCATGCCCCGCTCTAATCAAGAGTTGGTAAAATTCCTTTGTATGTTCTTGGACTGATCTTCCTGCTTGCTTTAACCCATGCATCTTCTTAAACAAATCAAGCTCGTAGTCCATAGGAATGAACTGCTTCTTCAATTTGTCCACCATGCGATCCCATCTTGTGATCTTCTCCTTTCCTCTTCTATTTCTTTCCAATTGAACCTCTTGCCACTAGATTTTGGCATGTCCTTTTAGTTTGGCCTTTGCAAAATTAACCCTATCTGGGTCCCTGAGATCCTCATACTCAAATTATTCTTCCAGTTCATTGATCCAATTGATCAACTCATCTGGTTTCAATTTTCCTGAAAATACACCCACTTCAATTGTGGGTCTTTTCCCAAACTTAGTAATGGCCCTAAAAAGCCTTTCCTCTGCATGATTTAGAACTTCCCTATCAAATTCCCCTTCTGGTCCAAATTCGTCTTCTTCATTGTCATCTTCACTTTCATCACCTGTGGCCACAATTGTTCCTCTACGGAGCTCCTCCTGCAATGCTTGTACCTACCTTTGGAGGGCTCTAACCTCCTCAGGATTAATAGCTCTGGCCCTTTCGCCATGCTCTCTTCATGGAGGCATCTTCTTAACTCAAACCCACAACCACACAGTCCTGGTGCAAACTGCCTCACAGTCGGCGCTCTGTCTACACACTCAGGAAAACCAACTCTGATACCACTTGATGGGGACACAACCCAAGAATAGAATGGACACAACAGAAAAGGGGAAATTATATTAACTGAGAAAATAAGCTAGTACAACAGTACAGGGAAAATAAACTTCAAAACATGCCCTAAGAGCTTACAATAGCATAAATCTGGAGATAATTTCTCCTTTTAGTACCTCCTCCCAAGCTCCACTCCGAACTACCTTTTACAATGCCAAAAATCTCCTTAAGTAGACCCCGGAGGGTTAAGGACTAGGATTACATTCTAGAAAGTTCTAGTAGGCATCCACCAACCAAATAGAAGGTTCCAGAAGCTGTGTTAGAAGTCAGTGCAAATCTAGAAGAATCCAGAAATGGTCATTGAACTTCCGGGAGGCATAACTTTTGAACCATAGCTCCGATTGATGAACCGTTTACATTTTTGAAAAGCTCTCAAAGTGCTCTATAGCCCTATGGACCAGCTTCACTTGTCTCCCATTTTTGGCCCTTTTTGAGGTTATTTAATGCCCCTAACCTAACTTTGAAGCATTCTTAAGAGGTCTCCAAAACCTGAAAAACTGCAATAACTTTCAAACCGTGGGGCCTTTTGACTTGATTCTTTTTTTGGATGCTCTAAATCATAATTACATTCATCTGGCCAATTCACACCATCTAGTTCACCAAAATGATGGCCCAATTACATGCTCCTATTATTTCAAGATTTTCTAACACATTGATAGTGGAACTGTGAGAGTTGGATCCTTTATTTGACCCAAATGGGTATTCAAAAATGAAAACACATGAAACAGAAACTAAGTCTAAGTACATTTTTTTTTTTGGGTGACACAGGATTGCCCTTATACCTCTGGATGCTCTTGCATCACAATGCCTCTTCAAGCCACTTTTCCAATTCCAATTTTTAACCTTTCTTCACCATTCTTGACACTATAAGGAGTGAGGGGTTCCCTTATGAAGTGTTGGACATCATGAACCCTTCTAGACTGAAGACAAATAGGTTTTTCTACTGAACTATGTAAGACTACCCAAGTCACACCAATTAGGCCTAATTGAATTACCACTCCTACATGGGTTTCTAGGTTTTAACTCCTATTTTCTCTTTAAAAAAATGGAAAACAATCATATTCAATTAACCATTTGGAAAATCTCAAGGATTTTTTGGGTCTCAAATATCCAAGCCATCCGTACACCTGAAAGCAATTTTTATGCCTATAATTAAGGGTTTCATAATAACAATGATAGGAATGACTAGGGTCTGATCATTCCTTCAATAAAACTTATTATGAGACCTTATCATTTGTCATATAGTGACATAGCTTACCCCTCATCCTTTTGTAACTCTTGTTTTGACGTATCCATCACATTCAAACCCCAAAACCTTCCTACCATTATTGTGATCACCTAACCAAGTATCAAAGACTTCCCTAGGGCATCACATTTGGGTATGTACAAGATCATGGTGTGCCAAATAGTGGTGATTTGAAAAATCTGTAGTTTTGAAATATCTCAAACCATTTCAAAATGTATTCCAACTTTTTTCCCGCCCATCTTGATACTAAATGAAAATAATTAATATCTTTATAAGGTCTACTATATCTTTTGATACCAAACCTATATGGTCAACTTTAAAAATATCCTAAAAATGTGCTTTTGGCCTATTTTTATGTGATTTTTACTTCAAACATGTTGCTGATGACTTTTTTTTCACCAAAATTTGATGAAATGAAAAATGTTTCTTAAGAATGTTCTTATCTTTCCATAAATGGAAGGTTTGTCAAATTATGAGTTTAATAAGTAATTATTATTTATTTTCTAATGGAGTTATGTATAAAGTGCTGACTGACACACTACTTGAAAAATAATTATAACTTTCAGATGGTACAACATTTTTTAAATCCAAAAGATGCATCACATTCTATGTTTCTTATGCTTTAAGGGAAAAAATGAAACATTGAATATTGCAGAGTTTTGAATTAGTTAAAGTGGTCAGACACGAGAGTTTTTTTATTCCAAAAATACTAAAGTCAAAAATTAATTATTTATTATTTATTTAGAATAAAAATACCCAAAAATATGTGTCACATCTAGGCATGAGTCAACTACTTATATCTAGAATATTATTAAAAAATATTATCATTTTAGTTTGATTAAGGTGGTCAAACATACATCTACTTCTTATTTTTGTTTTGAAATCTTTGTAACATTGTATTAAAATTCAAAATTTTGACCAATAAATTTTTAATTTTTTGAGATAAGTCCTAGTAGTTTAGAAGCTAGACTCAATTTTTTGGAGATTATTTTCTCTCAAATTTTTGATATAAAGCTAATAACAAGTAGAAAATTGCACATCAAGTCAACATAACCCTGATTTTCTGATTTTTAATTTCCACTTAAGAGCATAGTTTGGTTGACCATGATCCTGCACATAACCATTTGAATTGCTCAAACAAATTTACAAGGCCCCAAAAACCATGTACATTATTTACACTAGATCTACTCCCATTTTGCTTAAATCCATGAAGAAATCATGGTAGGAACTCATGGGGGAGTCATTCTTGCATAGATGGTCAAAACTAGACTAGCACACAAAGTATTTACAAATGAATTTTAAAATCCACTTGAATGAACACTTAAAAATTTGCAATATAAATTTAAAGTACTCTAATAACATTAAAGACAATAATCCAACACTAGAATGCATATTTCAATCCATTATTCTATATAGAAAACAAAGAAACTCAAAAATTGTAAAAAACCAGACTATAGTTTGTGGATTCACTTGCACAAAATTTGCTAATTACAAATTCTAACCCTTGGGATGGGTTTTCTTCATGGGTTTATAAGTCCCCAAGATGTTGCAAGAAGTTGGAATAACCATCAACCTCTTTCTTGCATTATGAAATTTCCCTGTCAAAAAGTTGTCAAGCAACTCTTCAAAAAATTGCACAACTTTGACAACTTTTTGCATCTTTGAGCAAATTTTTTTCCTTCACTCATGAACTTCCAAACCTATCCATTATGATCTATTAATGGTTTCTAGGCATGATTTATGCTTTAGGACGTCAATTTGCACTATTTTTGCTATTCTCTCCTTTTTGACAACTTTTACACAATTTACATCTTTTTGACATCTTTTCGCTCTCTTGTTATGAATGACATGTAAGCTCTCCAATACATGCAATAGGATGTAAAAATATCATGGAGGACAAGATTAGTTAAAAACTACATCTTCCTTATGTTGTGCGGTACTAAACCCATGACCCCTAATACAAACAACATTTGAATAATAAAACCAAAACCTCATAGAATGGAAACTTCATCTAGGAACCAACTTGAACAAAGAAATGACCTATCAAGGCTCAAATTGACCCTTCTAAGTTGGCTAGATTCTACATGCCAAAACCAAAACAAAGAACTAAATCCTAGAGAGTTTGATTAAGGTGCTCTTGTACTAGTTGGGCCCACGTAGTGGGCGCTGACTTTTCATGTTCTAACATTTTAGTCTACCATATATCTCCATTCCAAATAGTTATTGTAATGTAGTATTTTATGAATGGTTAAAGGGCCAAAACTGTGACATGGGTTAACATTTTGTGTTATCCCTTCCCATGCTCTCTTTTTCTACCTTTTTTATGGGGATTTGTTCCCTTCCAATGTCACATTTCTCAATATTAAATGGTGTGTATCTTTCCAATGATCAATGACAATTTTTGTTTCAAATTTTGTAAATAATTTTTTTCTTATGGATTGTAGAGATCAATGGATCAGCTTTATAAGTGTAAGTGGGTGGTTTAAAACTTTATGTTATCCTTTCCCAAGTTTTATGACAATAGCATGATTTGATTTTTTATTGCCACAACATGTTACTAGGATCATTTTCTTAATGTCAGATGACTTTTTTGGCTTTGTATGCATGAAACCAATGCACTCCATGCTTCTTTATTGCTTTTGGGGATAAGATTTTTTAGATTTATCCTTCTATTAGCTAGTTGCATTTAGTTTTGGCTATTTTTTGTCACTTCCAAAAGCAAGTTGCACCTTTTAATGATCCAAATGGATCTTTCAATAAATAGAAAGAATAACTTAATACATAAATATTCAACTTGCTTACATATAATCTTCATGTTAATTGAATCTTCTATCATACTACTATTGGTTTAAATATTAACTTTCTTAAACTAGCTAGGTTTTAGCATACTTAGAAAGAGTTTTGTCCATAAGTATTGTCTCCATCTAAGTACTAATAGAGTTTTTCTCCCCTCAAAGAGAAGATTTTATTTTGATATTTATTTATTTCTCTTTGCAACTTTAAATCCACCTTGGTTCAAGTTTGAATTAAAATATGTATCTAAGTTACACTTGAATCCTATAAAGAAAAAGTTTGTACATATTTTTTGGGTTCTTCTTTGGTTCTTTTACAAGAACATTAAGCGTTGTGATTGTATATTTCTATTAATAAAAAACCATATATTCCTCTTCTTACCATTTAACCATCTTGTGCATATTTTTTCCTTGTGTTGAATATTTCTATTTTATCTTTTAAATATGTATGTTGCATTCAATCTACCAATAGATGTTGCAATGTGAATACCTCTTTCCTTGCAACATTTCATTTTTCTAACCTATACATAGATCCTTGGAGGATAAATTAGTGTTAATATTTGTGTAGTTTGGTCCTTTTATTGATGTCATGTACATCTATACGCAAAGATAAACCAAAGTTTCAATCCAATGCATCGCCCCCTTTCCCTTTTAGCATTTATTTTCATGCATGTCTTCTCCCTTTTCCCTCAAATTTTTAGTTTAGATGCATCCATATTGTAAGAAAGTTAGCCTTCTCCAAAGATTTAACCTCAGAGTGCAAGTCCCCTACTTGGAGGTTGTTTCCACATTGCATGAGGTCACCAAGGGGTAATACATTGGGCATGGGTGTAAACTATTTTGATAATGATTAGAAGGATATTGTTGAAGCTAGTTTATGCCAAGGCTTAAATATAATTGTTTGTCTAGTTAAATTTATGGACTAATGTGGCATCTTCCTTGGTTTGGAAGATTTGGAAAGATAGGAATTGGAGAATCGTCAAGGATAGAAAAAATAAATATAGATGAGGTTATTAGTATAATTGAAAAATTAAATTATGGAAATCGCCAAAAAAACACAAATTAAAATCTGATATATTTTTCTAAAGATATGATAAACAAATCTAAATTATCTATGAAGAGTTCAATGCCAATTGTTTATAATAAATAAATAAAAATTGTATAGTATGAAAAATGATCGTATAAAAGAGCTAATATCCCCAATTCATATAGTGCATTAAAATATAAAACTACTTCAAGATAAAGTATGATCAACACTACTTTGTAAGAAGGATGTCAATGTAATATTAATGTCTAATAAGGGTTTTTATTCCTTTTATTCCTTATAATTGAGAAGGGAAGAATGGATATCAATTTTGATATGAACCAAATGATAAAATTGGTGTAAAAAGGAATGTATATGAAGTAAAATGTATCCAAGAATAAAATGGGAGAAATGAGTTTTCAAAATTGAATTCCTAACTATCAAAATCTTGGAAAGACTTGTAACTATATATTTGGGTCCTAAAGAGTGTAATTATCTCTATCAAATTTGAATTGAAAATGTATTGTACATAGAAAACAATTGTGTACCCAAGGATGGAAAGTCAATGACATTTTGTACTTATCAATTTTGATAGAAAATTTTGGTGGTTAAAAGCACAAACCTTTGTCACCCTTTTGTAAAGGAAAAGGCTAGCAAAAGTACAATTGTTCACCTTCAATGACATAAAATAGGTATTATTATTCTGAATTTGAAAATTAAGTAACCTAATGAAATGTGTATGAATGGATGAAGTTTAGGATTATAATTTTTAATAATTATTTGGAATAAGAATTGATGTATTTTCTTAATTTTTATAGATAATTTTTAAGCTGCTGAAAAATGCTAAAAATTATGGGTCTAGTTCCCACCACAAAACTATATGGAAATAAACTTATTTTCCTTTGATCTTAGACTATGTTATAGATAACATATATATCTAGAACAATAAAAAATAAAAATTGAATTTAGACCTATATTTTCTCTTTTATAATGATTGAAATTTCAACTCAACCAAAATTGATAATTTTTATCTCCCACAACAATTTTCAAAACAAATCTATTCTAACCAGGAGAAAAATTATACATTCTAGAAGAAAACTCTCTCTTCTAGAATGTCATATAATTTTTATATTTCTTTGATATGATTTAATATATTTTTTGTTCTCAAAACTAACATCTTTTCGAGTGTTAAAATACATGCTTGTATAATTTTTTAATTACAATATACAATATATAATTAAAACGCTATAACTTCTAAATGAGAATATTCCTGACTCTGGGCTCTATAAAATGGTGTTCATATGCTATTAAAAAAATATCATAAAAAATAGTAAGATTTATTGGAACACCACTTTTTAGATATAATTTTATTTCTTTAGTAATTAGATACAAACTAGTATAAAACATGCATTTAATAGACATTTCCAATTGGAAAGTGTGAGACCATATATAATTTAGGTAGAATGAATTTATCTAGACAATATGTTAAAAAAAAAGAAGATTTTTAGCTAGAGATACTCAAATTGATTCATTCTAATAAGTTGGCCTTAAAGGTGACACAACTTTGCATTTTTACCCTGAGATCCTTTTGATTGCATTCATTCTTCATAGATCTATTTAGATAGATATGTAATTTATTATTACACGTAAAAAAATGGGGAAGCAAGTTTGATAAATGATTTTTCCTTCTAGTCAAACAATTTTTTAGGATCAACCTTGAAAATGAAAGGAAATACCATAAATAAAGATGAAATAGGATCTAGATCTAAATTTTGAATCACTTACACCTTGATGAAATAATGTTTATGAAGTATTAGATAGCAGCCAAAAGAGATGGGGGGTTCATCCCAAGTAAAAAAAATGCTGAAGAATTAGCTAGAGGTGCAACCTCCTAGTTATCTAACCTATGACATCTTTAACTTTTAAAAAGAAAAATATGTCCATAGCATAATTGACTATACTATCAATCCTTAGTCTAATGTGCATAACAAACTATAAACTAAAGCAATAGCTTCTAAATAAAAAACTTCTATTTATCAACATAAACATAAAAACTAAACCCCTAGGGGTACCATGTTCAAAGTATTAAGTATAAAAAAATCAAAGAAAAAAAACACTAGAACAAGGGATAACTACCCTCTTCCTACTCTTTCTTGTCCTCTTTTTTCTTAGGAACATCCTTGTCTGCATCCTTGCCCTCCACCTTGACCAGTTTATCTAGGATGGTCTTTAGCCAGTCCTCCACCAATAACCCATAGATGGATTGGGTGGTCTCAGAAGCTTTTCCTAGGTCCTTCTCCTCCTTGTTAACCTACAAGAAGTATAAAGTTGTTTCCGTAGAGTGCATGACCTTGGTGGAGAACTCAAACAAAGTATCAAACCTCTTAGCATGCACAAGTTTGATTGTTAGCTAGGTCCTTCATGGACTACTCTAGCCTTTCTAGTCTTGCCTTGTTGTGATTGTGCTTCCTTTCTTCCCAGTGTCTTTATTGGTTTCTTTCCTAGGGGAAGTGATATCCTCCCACCCACTCCTAGTCAAGGTAGCCTCCAAGGTGTCAGAGATGTGGGAAGGGTTGAGAGGGCTAGGAGTGGCTTGTTGACCTAAGTTAATCTCTTCTTTCTCATAGGTTTGACATCACTATCATAAGACTTAGAGGTGGAATCTTTCTTCGGGGGTTGTGGGGGGGACATAAATTTTTCTAATTGGAGGCATTTACTAGTTCCCTTGGTGCTTTGTGAACCCTTCCTGGTATCTAAATCTAACTCTATGAGGTTAATTTTGAACTTAGGGCCAATTATGAATTTCGAACAGGGGTTTTATTAAACTTGTGCATGATCTCCAAGTCCTCGTAGGTGTAGTTTCATCAAACTTTTCCATATAGGAAAGTTATCTTTGTAGAGCTTGGGTACTTCTCTTTTAGACATCTTGATCTTTGTGCTTCTAGTACCTTAAAACTAGTCCTCTTAAGCAGATGGTGTTGGGTGATGTGATGCACTCCTCTGCACACAGGTGGTTAATTATGCGGTGTTCCATGTTCACTAACAATCATGGCTTTTGGTGCAATGGAAAATGGGCCCAACAATTGGTATCAGAGCCTGGTTTTGGCCTGGTCATGGGTTCAAATCTCCCCGGTGCCTTCCCGACCCGCGTAAGCGCCTAGTATGCATGTCGAGGGGGAGATTATTGGGTGATGCGATGTGCTCCCCTACCCATAGGTGGTTAATTATGTGGTGTTCCATGTTCACTAACAGTCATGGCTTTTGGTGCAACGGAAAATGGGCCCAACAGATGGCTCTGATACCAATTGTTGGAAATATTTTAGAATAACTAAGAGTAGGGCTGAATCAGTTATTCAAGGTCCAAATGTACAAATAAAACTTTTCTTAACTTAGTGAACCCATATAACATTCATATTCATACATGCATCCAAATGAAAATGTGAATACTTGAAACTTGTAGGTTGTTGTCTAATCAAATTGCAAAAATGTAAAGAATGAAACACAACACATTCATCAACACATTTGACACAATGATTTAACATGGAAACCCAATTTGGGAAAAACCACCATTAACATGCTACTCCTTTTTCACTCTTCTGAAGTGATGCCCTGTGAAAGGCCAACCTTGTTAAAGGTTACAATACACACTGTTAAATGTGACACAGTTAAGGGGTTTCAATCACCCTATTAAAAGTGAGCCTTGTTAGAGGACTTTTGGCCATTCATTTGGAATACCACCCTATTAAAGGATTTTCCAATGACTAGTAAGTCAACATTACTCCAAAGGATTTACCCTAGGCTGATATAATTGTTAGAGAGTAACAATAGAGCTTTGATCTGATACAACTTACAACTTCACTTTCAAATTACAAATCTCTATTCAATCCTCAATTCTACTTGGATTTCATACTTTGTAGCTCTAATAGCTTATTCACCCTTCAAGCATTCATCCCCTTAAGCCTTCTTGCTTACTATGCCATTGTAGACACTTCTCTTGGGTTACTTGATGAAGCAAAACCCTTAATTCCTTCTCCTCCTTAGGTTCTCACACATGACACCAATCTCTCTAACTCTCCTGCTTTATGACAAGACATTCCTATATAAAGGAAATTATAATATTTTCCCGTTCATTATCCATCATCTAAATTAGGGTTTTGGATGGATTAGGTAGGATACAATATATCTACCCCATATCTTGTCTTCTCTAGAAACTTCTCTTAGAATCCATATGAATTCACTTGTAAAATGGTTTACATAATATTCTGTGCCACTAGCTCATCAATCTTATCTTCCTCCTAGTTCACAAGTTCCAAGAAAATAAACTTGTTGAATTTTATTTGGAAAATCTTTGATCTTTGTCATAATGCAACAGCTCGGCATTATCAATCTTTTGATGCTCGACACATACTGCATCACTTGGCATCAACTATAAAATCACTCGACATAAACTATGTTTTACTAGTGCTCAACATCAACTAAAATTCACTCTACATTTACTATCTTTCCTGGTATCCACTAGAATTTTCTTTCACTCGACTCCAACTGACTTTCTTCTCAGCTTGCACTAACTTTTCTTATCACCTACTATCCACTCGGTCAAGCTTGGTAGATAAACTTTGTTTAACTTATTCCTCTAAACTTTCTAAGTGTAGCTAGCCATTTTGTAACCTTAAATACATCATGTCATCTTTGTCTTAACTAATCCTTATACTTCATTACATAATCATAACTCAACCTTTCCTCTAGGTGCTTTTGTTACATCGTGTTGATCGAATCCTCCACATCAATCAACTAAGTGATAGTACTTGAAACATATAAGCAATTGTCTTACCAAAAAATAGTAGGTTTGACATTAGTGAAAAAAAAATGATTGAAACACATAATAATCTCCCTTATGGAAATCTTTCTAATCAATGATCAGGTTTCAATCAGATTTCAACAACAAAATTGTCATCATTAATTATTTGCATGTTAATGTTTCTACCTTTGGCTTCCATGCTTTCTTTCCTATTGGTGTCCTGCCTTCTTACATGGCTTGCTCTACTAGTCTATCCTCTACTTCATCCTCAAAATCCTTAGAATCACTGGTTGTAATGTCTTTGTTCACTTTCCCGATCCATCGGTGGTTTTCTTGAACCTTTTCTTGGTGGATGGTGATGATTCTTTCTTAACCTTTACCAGTCTTCTTGACTTTCTCTACACAACAAGTGTCTCAACCTCTAGTTGCTTCCTTTGTTGATCATATCTTGTTCTTACTAGTTGTACTTGCACAACTTCTGCATAAGGTGCCTATGCACTGGGTTTAGCAATAGTTACACCTACTGAAGGTGTTGCAATAACAATAGTAGTTTCTACTACTACTTCAGATTGCCCACTTGCCTTCATTTCTAGTGGAATGCCTTTAATTTCATTAATCTCCTCATGTGTCATACTTAATTCCTTAAGCATGGAATTAATCTTCTTTTCCACACCCTCTGTTATCTCTTTACTGTGAAGTTGATAATGAATTTCTCTCATCTTCTCTTCATAGGTTCCCCATCTATGACACTCTGTGTCCTTCTCAGATTAGAGTATGATCTATGCATACCCTTCAATAAGTTCTAATCTCATCTCATATCCCATGGGCTTTATGAAATTTACTTTTGGTTCCATAGCTTCCATGTAGGTGTTATTAGTTTCCACCATGAAGCATATATCATCCTTATACTTCTCCACCATGGAGGGAGACCTATTATGTATCTCTATTTCATTTCAATCTGAAAAATCTTTATCATTCTTTCAATGTCATTATTTCTGATATTCTTCAACATTGATCTGTAGCATTGAATTACAAACTTTGTTGCGCACTTATTTCTCTCCATTTCATCATCCATGGGAATTTCTTTGTTGCATAGAAAAGAAAATGAGTGAATAAGGACTCAAATTTGAATAGTGTGTTCTTGGTCTTCTTCAATTTAGCAATGTTATCCAACAACTATAATCTAATTATCTCACATAGATTTACTTTCCTTCCTTGAACTGCCATTATATAAGTTGTGTGCAAGAAAATAGCTAGTATTGAGTTAACCCTTGAACCATGGTTAAACGTGTATCCTTAGATATTGCTCAATAAATTTATTCATTTGTCTAGAATTGTATCAACTTTCATGCTTCTTTCATCAAATCTTGTATTTAGGTTTGTTTCAAGCATCTTCCTAACATTCTTTTCATTAACAAGATTGCATCCCTCATTACTTAATCATGTGACATGTGCATATTCTAACCAAAGCATTTCATCATGCACCTTACTCAAAATGATTTAAGTCCATTCATGCTTATCAAACTTAGTATAAAACATAAACTTTACTAGATTCTACTTGTTTAGGTGTGCATACTCAAACTTCAAAAGTTAGGTCATTGTTACACATGACTCCTAAGTCCTTGTGTAAATCTTCATCTCCTATACTCTCAAGCTTTCTATGGATATAACTTCTAATGTCTTCTATGTGAAGCACATTCTATGGGACTTGCCAAAATGTTCCTAATAGATCATCCCCAATAGAAGAAAATGGATGTGTCTTGAAAACATACCTTAGTCTTTCACTAACATCATAAACTATCTAGAAATTGTATCTCTAACTGTATGCACTGAAAACTTAATTTGAGCTCCATAAAATACCTTAAAATCATATTTAGGGCTTCTGCAACTTTGCACTTTAAGAGTTTTTTTTTCACTCTAAATTGTTATCAAATCACTCTTTAATTTTTTGTAGACACTTTTCATGATCAAATGGTACTCACAATCTTGTTCATGATCCTTAAATCATTTCAAATCACACTATACATTTAATGTGTATCTACTAACAATTCACAAACTGTCTATGTTTACCAGTAACTTTGTTTTCTTTCTTGATTCTTCCTGAGATCATATATTTTCTTGCACACTCAACCATAGCTTCCTTTCTATGTATTCTACCATTTATTAACTACACAACTTCTAATCCTTTCTCTATCATCAGTTCTAACCAACTAACACTCTATTTCTACTATAACTACTCAATTTTGATAGGATCGGTCATAAAGAATTGTTGAATTCAATGTCTCATCAAGTGCAATGAAATATTGTTCCTCCAAAATTGTATTAGAACTTTTTGGATTGCAAGATTTCACAAATGCTTCCTTGAATTCATCAACATGTTTCATGATTTCTTCCTTCTAACAATTGTCACTATCATTTCAATTCCTTCTTTTATTAGGATTCCTATCTAATTTCCTTCTATCCATTCTACAATATCTCATTGTGTGTCTAAAGTTATTACATAATTGACATGCAAGTGCATTTCTTCTCTGATTGGTTCCATTATGACTATCAAGTGCTTTGCAATTCCTTGCAATGTGTTCAGGTTTGTTACACTTGTAACACACAAACTATTTCTTTTCTCTGTGATCTCCCTCTTTCATTACTTGTAGGGTTAGTGTTCCTAAACATTCTACTTTTTGCATTATTACCATCAAACTTAGATTTTGTACAATCTATTTCTTTATGTCCATAACCATGACAATTATAACAACAGAATTTAGTAATAGGTTTGAAATAATTACCTATGCAATCTCTTTTGATATGACCAAATTCATTACATATGAAACATCTACCTTTGAATGCATGTCTCACTTCCTTTGGTGATTCATCTTGCTTAGGTTTATCAACTTGCTCTATTTTCTTAGGTTCATCATATTTTGCTAACAAATCAAATAATTCAATCTCTTTTGATACTTCAATAGTTGTGCTTCATTCTACCTTACTTAGATTAGATTGTTTAGGGACTTCAACAAATGGATCTGGTTCTCTTTTGATTTCAACTTTCTTGGTTGATTTCTCTCCAATAATATATTTAAGTCATGTCATATCATAAGAAGGTCTCTGGCGAAATATATGTTCATCAATGTTCTCACTACTGGAATAAACTTTTCCTAACTGTTTCTTAGCTTGTGTCAATTCTCCTTTCACAATTTGATATTTTACTTATCTAATTATGTATGCTTAAGATATTACTTGACTCAACTAGGATCTAAGGCTTGCATTCACAGATTTTAGATTAGGTTCACTCTTACTGCAATCTTTCTTAATACTTAACTTAAGTTCAACAATTTTCAGTTCATTTTTCAAGATCTCATTTTCTTTCTTGAGATTTCCTACTTCATCATTGTCATTAGTTTGCACAATTGAATCCTTAACAGATTTCAGATCATCAATATCGTCTATCAGTTTGCCAATGTAGACTTTTGCATCTTCATACCTATCTTTCAGGTTATCTCTCTCTTTTGTAAGAAGGTCAATCTATTCAAGAGTTTCTTCAAGGTTTATCTTTAATTGTTCCATATCCATAGGGATCTTACTCAAGTTGTTAAGCTTCTTTAGAGTAACTGTACTCTAATATCAATTGTTAGAAATAGATAATATGGAGAGGGGGGGGGGGGGGGGGGGGGGGGGGTGAATCAGTATTCTATAAAATTTTTCCCACAAGTGAATATTGTTAATTACTTTATAACTTTCATATAAAAGCAAACTAACAATGTTGAATAGTAAATATAACCATACACATTGAGAACTCATAACACCAGGGTATGTGTAGGATCATGGTGTACCAAACTATGGCCTTAAGTGGTAGTGAAAAACAAGCAAATTAGGGTTATGTCAACTTGACACATAATTTTAAAGTGGTTCTGGAATTTATATCAAAAAGTTGTAACAAAATAATCTGTAGAAAATTGAATCTAGTTTGTAAACTACAAGGCCTTATCTGGAGAAAAAATTATTTGATTGGTCAAAAGTTTGGATTTTAATGCAGTACTATAAAAATTTCAGGGCAAAAATAAAAAGTAGGTGTATGTTTGACCACCTTAATCATAATCAAATGATAATATTTTTAAATATAATTTTAGATATAAAAATTAGACTCATGCCTGGATGTGATGCATATTTTTGGCAATTTTTATTCCAAATAAATAATTAATTATGAATTTTCTACTATACTATTTTCAGAATTTAAAAACTCTCGTGTCTGAACACCTTAACTAGTTCAAAAAAAATCAAAATTAAGTTTTTCTTTTTTTTTTCTTATACTAGTCAAAGCATAGAATGTGACGCATCTTTTGGATTTCACAAATCTTATACAGTTTGAAAGTTATAGCTATTTTTCAACCAGTATGTCAATCAACACTTTGTAGCTAACTCCATTAGAAAATAAGTAATAATTACTTACTAAACTCATAATTTGAAAAAACTTACATTTATGAAAAGCTAAGAACATTCTTAAGAAACCCTTTTTATTACATCAAATTTTGGTTAAAAAAAAGTCGTCAGCTACATGCTTGAAGTAAAAAACACATAAGAACATGCCAAAAACACATTTTCGGGATGTTTTAAAGATGACCATATAAGGTTGGTATTGAAAGATATAGTAGGAATTATAAAGGTATTAATTGTTTTCATTTAGTATCAGGATGGGTGGGAAAAAAGTGGGAATAGATTTTGAAATTCTTTGAGGCATTTCAGAACTACATATTTTTCAGATTGCCACTTTTTGGCACACCATGATCCTGCACATACCCACCATTATTTGTTAACTAGGTAAACCCTTGCCAAGGGAAAACCTTGGTGGGGATGATACCCACAAGATGATTTGCTAAACAAAAGGATCTTGTTAAGGATATTGACCTTGTTAGGATTCTATGAAGTACATATAGTGTCTCGAGTTCTTATTAGAGGACTAGGACTTTTTAGAAGTCTTAACCCTGATAGGAGTTGCTTCAACCCTATTAGGATTTGGTAGATCAAATAAAATGTATGCAAGAAGAGCTCACTATCCTAACATGCATTTATACAATAAAGTTCTTCATAGGAATAGATATACATACAATACTTTCTCACTATTGTAATTCATACTTTCTCTAATCATACATCAGATCTTGCATCACATAAGGCTCATATATCTTTCAAGTTGTTCATGCAATAGTTCACATATTAGACAACTTCTGCATATAGCACACTTATCTATGCAAGATAAGATCTTTACTTATACTTCACAAATTAGTAATTTTCTCCCCACTTGGCCTTCATGTCTTCACATGCTTAATATAATATAAAATAACTTATGGATTAATATCAAAAACATCAGCTCATCATGACTTAGTAATTATTTTGTCACCAAAATAATTCCTTGAGTCATACAACTCAATTCTCTGTTATTCTTTTTTCTGCTCTGTCAAATATCTATAATGTTATTTCAGCTTTAACTTATGTTGTATTTTTTGTACACATCTACGCACTTAGCCACATCATCATAATATTGTCATAAATCTATCCTCAACTGTGCATAAGCTAATTCAAAGTATGTCATCTATCTTTGTGCTACTGCTAAATCTAAATGCATAAATGAAATGTTGAATATATGTTGCCATAAATGACAACATTGAAGAAATATTACTAACCATATTGCCAATAGAGATTATTTCAGAGAATATACCTAATTCTTTATACTATTAAGAAGTATAATTCATTGTATGAACCTGACTCCTTGAGCTAGTTTTTCGAACAAAGCACCTAATAGATTGACATCAACTAAGAATGAAGAACTTAATAGGAAAGTATATGAAATATTGTAGAAAGGTTTGATCACAAAGAGTTTGAGTCCATGTGTAATACCTATTATATTGGCACCTAAAAAGAATGGAAAGTGAAGAATTTATATCGATTCCACAGAAATCAATAAGATCATAGTGAATTATAGGTTTCCTATAGAAAGAATAAATGATATAATGGATTATTTATATATGTTGTAAGATTATTTACCAAGATTTATTATAAGAGTGGTTATCATAAGACCAAAATTAGAGAAGGCAATGAATGGAAGACTTCTTTTAAAATAAAAGAGGGCTTGTATGAGTCATTGTTTATGCCTTATGGTTGGAAGAATTCACCAAGTACTTTTATGAGCTTGATGAATGAGGTTTCCAACAAGTTCATGCGTAAGTTTTTGGTTATCTACCTTGATGATACTTTGATATTCAGTAAGCCTCGGGAAAAACATTTTTTCCATATTATACAAGTGTTGGAGAGATTGAAGGAAGAGAAGTTGTTGATTAATTTGAAGAAATACTCATTCATGAAAGAGGAGATTGTGTACCTTAGTTTTGAGATATGTGTTGATGGTTTGAAGATGGATCTTGAGAAGGTAAAAGCAATTCTTGATTGGCCTGCACCTGAGAATTTTGGGGAAGTTATATCATTTCATAGATTAGCAACTTTTTATAAGAAGTTCATTAGAAATTTCAATTTAATTTTTAATGCTATGAATAAGACAATGAGAGGAGATAAAAAGGAATTCAAGTGGACACATGGAGATGATAAGAGTTTGGAGACTTTGAAACAAAAAGGTGTGGAATTAGCTATATTAACTTTGCCTAATTTGAATAAGGTATTTCAAATGGAATGTAATATAAGTGGTAGTGAAATTGGAGCTATGTTGAGTCAAATAGGTAAAACTATTGATTTATTTAGTAAAAATTTGAATGATGCTAAAAGGAAGTATTTTCTATCTAATCAATAGTTTTATGTTATTGTTTAAGATTTGAAGAAGTGGAAACATTATTTGGTACCTAAAGATTTTGTGTTGTATACCAATTATAAGGATTTATAGTATTTGGAAAGTCAACATAAATTGAACCAGAGGCATATGAAGTGGGTTGAGTATTTGATGAATTTCACATTTGTGATCAAACATAAAAGTATAGTCACTAATCGAGTTACAAATACATTGAATAGAAGGAGATATTTTTTGACTGAGATAAAGGTGTAAGTTCTTGGTTTTGATGAGATCTAAAATATTTGTATGAAACTGATCATAATTTTCCTGAGCAGTGGAGAGTATGTAGAGAACCAACTTTGTTAGATCAACTGAGTATTTGTATGAAGATCATTTCATTCTAGAAGATTTGTTGTTCAAAGGAATTCAATTCTGTATACCAAGGATATTAATGAGAGTTGAATTGCTAAAGGAAAAGCATAGTAGTGGCTTGGATGAACATTTTGGTTTTGATAAGGCATTTATTTCTCTCAAGGAGAAGTATTTCTGGCCTCATGTGTATAAGGATGTTCAAAATTTCATAAAGAGTTGTGGAGTTCGTTAAGTTGTAAAATGAGTAAATTAGAATACTAGACTGTGTACAACTATTTTATACCTAAGAAACTTTATCATCATATCAGTGAGGATTTTTTTCTTGGTTACTGATGATAGTAAGAGGGAAAAATTCTATATGTTTTGTTGTGGATAGATTTTCCAAGATGGAACATTTCATACCTTCTAAGAAGACTTAAGATGTTGTGCATATTGCATATATTTTCTTTAAAGAAGTTATTAGATTGCATGGATTAGCAAGGAGTGTTTTCTCTAATAGAGACAATATGTTTATTGGTTACTTTTGTAGGACTTTGTACAAGAAACTAGATATTGAGTTGAAGTTTAGTTCAACATTCCATCCACATACTGGTGGATAGACAAAAGTTGTAAACAAAAGTCTAGATAATTTGTTGAGATACCTAGTTGGAGATAAATTGATTTTATAGATCATGGAATAAAAGAAAAGTGTAAGTTATGGTGTTATCTTATTCTACAAGTCCCCAAAAAAAGAATTACCTAGGTCATGAACATTACTATGAAAGGAACAAAACTTTACAAGATTAAAAGGGTGAAGATGAATTTAGGTATCACTATTATTGGAAGTGGAATTTATTTTTATCAAAATATAAGCTTTCATAGACTCTATTTCAAAGCCTTGAGATGAAGTGTTGCAATAGATCATAAGGTATCCAACTTTATAAGGTTGATACAAATTTTCTTTCTAATTATACTTTTTAATTCATAAACTATTTGAAACATGTGAGTATTATAAGCATTATTTTCTCATTACTAATGTCTCTAGAAAATTGAGTGATAGATGTTTAAACTAATAATTCTAGATTAACCTTATTCATTTATATTTAGTTTAGTAGGTAATAGTCATCAAAAATATTAAATGATGTACCTAATTTAGTATGAGACAAAAATAAGATAGTTTGGTTATGGATTGTTCAAGATTATCCCCTTAGTAAGTCTAATATTTTCTATCCAAGACCTATGAATTATTGATAATTAAAACATAAGATGGTGACACTAATTTCATCATAGGCATGACCAATACTTCTCACTTAGGAAGATAGGGGTAAGATGTATATAATATATTGTTTAAAACTTGTAGAGTGAGTTATTTATTTTATGGAATCATTAATACTCTCAAGACTCAAGAGCTTATTGATAGATTAGGAGAGGAAAGGGAAATTTTTTTAGGAGAGAAATAGAAAAGAAGATAGAAATGTAGTTTTGAAAGGGATATCCTCCAAAACATTAAGATAAAAATATAACAATCCTAACAATTTCCAAAGAAAAATTTTCATTTGAGATTACTCCATTAGAGTATAATTTTATATATATATTCAAGGAAACACAAAACATAGATAAAATTTGAAGGATCTACATCTATACATGAATATAAAAAAAGATATTTAAAACATAGAGTTGAGCAATCTGTGCTTAAGGATAAGATGATTTTTCTCACAAGTGCACACACACGCACATGCACACACATGTGCATGTGCACACACATGCGCATGTGCGCACATGCACACACACACACACACACACACACACACACACAAAGAGAGGGAGGGGGGATGAAAGCTACATACTTGAAGGAAGATTTGGATTAAAATATTGGACTAAGATTTTTTAAATGTAAACATGTTAATGGATGATTCAAGGCTTAAAATAATAATTATATGGAAACTATATCCAATAAAACAAGGTTATAAACATTTGGTGAAGGTACTAAGGTCAAGAGGATAAATAAATTGAGTTGGAATGAACAACATTGTTGGGTAAAATTGATTAATTGTGCATTATCTTTGATGTTACACAAATATCATATCATTATCAGTTAGTGTATACCAAGCTCATTCAAGCTCTAAAGACTATTTCTTATGGCTATCGAGCAATCTAGAGTTTGCTTAGTTCAAAAGGTAGTGTCTACCAAATTCACTCGGACGCCAAAGGAAAGTCTGTGGATGATGAGTGTTAGCCAAGCTCACTTGGTTAATGAAGGAAATGTTGGATGGAACTAGTGCTAATCAAGCTCACTCATTTACCAAAGGAATTTGCTAGTATGCAGTTTTAACCGAGCTTCACTTTATTAACATAGGAAAATCACTTCTAAGTTAGTGTCTACTGAGTAGGGTCGACTATCAAAGGATTTTATTATTTTGGAATATTAAGTGTAATTGACTTATCTATTGGTTCTGACTGACTTAGAAAATGAATATTAGTTATTTTAAGTTGTATTCTAGCCAACTTGACAATGTGAATGATATAAGTAGAAGGTCAAGTTGTAGGATAGAAGGTGTGAAGTAGAATGCAAAAATACATAGAAGATATAATGATGCTAAGAGGAAGAAAATTAGAAGCATAAGTAGAATATTCTTATGAAGCTAAAAGGATACATTTGGTTAGGAAGGATCAAGTACAAACCATAATAGAGATCTGTAATCAGCAATTCAGTTGCATCCAAATCAGGTCATTTTGTTGTTACTCTCTAACCATTGTACTAGTGATCTAAATCTCTTAACGAAGTTAGTTTAATAGTCATTTATAAATACTCTAACAAGGTGGTAGTTCTATTGAATTGTCTAAAGACCGCTGACAAGGCCACTCCTAATAGGGTGATCAAATCCTCTAATAGGATCACACCTAATAGTGTATTTTGTAACCTTTACTAGGGTTGGCTCCTAATAGGGCTCACTTCAGAAGAGCAAAAATAGTAACCAATTGCAATTGGTAGTTTTTCCAAAATTGGGTTTCCATGTTAAATATCGGTGTCAAATGTGTTCATGCTATTTCTTTTCTATGTTTGCAACTAAGTTAAAGTAATGATAATTACAGATAACATCTTAAGATTTTCATGCAAATTAATTACCAAGAATTCTTAGTGTTTACTGAGTTACAACATTTCTTTATTTGCTAAGCATCAGCAGAATGAAGTTTTGATAGAATTACCTTAAAGTAACATCTAACTGATCTGAGAAATATTTTTTGGAGTAACTGATTTACCACTTCCCTCTCAATTACTTCTCTTATATTTCCAAAAACTGGTATCATAGCACCTAAGCTAAAGATTAGGATGTCTTACAAAAGAGAGATTTCCAAGTTAAATAGAGACAATTTTGTAGCATGGCAAGGACTTATGAGGTTACATCTAGCTACTATTAGTGATTCAGGTTGTAAATATCTTGATACTGAATACAAGACTGCCACTGGAACATTATCAGTTGAAGATATTTATGAAAGAAGAATCATAATATCATGATGATTGATATTGCATCTACTATCAGTTATGCTGAATTTGATGAGGTAAAAGATTGTTAAACTACTCATGAAATGTGGACCAAACTGAAAGACATCTATGGAGGAGATGACAATGCAAGAAGAGCCAAAGTAGAACGTCTTAGAGGACAATTTGATCAAATGAAAATGAGAGAAGATGAAAATATTGCAAAATATGTGGAAAGAATCAAAGCTAGTGTAAGTGCAATCAAAGCATCTACAGGAGACATTGATGACATGACTATTGTAAGCAAGGTACTCAAAACTCTTCTTCCCATTTATGCAATTAGAGTATCTTCTATTCAAGAAATGAGATGTGATCCAAATAACAAAATAACATTGGATGCTCTAGTTGAAAGATTGACAACTTTGGAATTAGACAACTATGATAACTATATTTTAAATTCCAAAAATATTGAGTCTACATTTGAAGCCAAACTCAAGAAATCAAAGGCCAAATATCAATTAGGAAGTGAAGAAGAAACTAAAGAAAGTTTTGAAAATGATCTTGAAATTGTTGAAACCCTCCTTGAAAATAAATACTCTAAAGGCAGAGGAAAATACAAAGGTAAAATTCCTCGAATCTACTTTTCTTACAAAGAAGTTGGT
Source organism: Cupressus sempervirens (assembly GCA_028749045.1). Classification (NCBI taxonomy): domain Eukaryota; kingdom Viridiplantae; phylum Streptophyta; class Pinopsida; order Cupressales; family Cupressaceae; genus Cupressus; species Cupressus sempervirens. Next base: position 915,951,541 of record CM053789.1, on the reverse strand, counting down.
CATATTGCTGCTAGGTGTCCAAATGGAGAAAGCAATGATGAAAAGAAAAGTAATAAGTACAAAGGCAAGAAGGAATTCAAAAATTACAAGAACTTCAAGGAAAAAGGTAAGAAATCTTGTCTTATGGCTAAAGATTCTGATAATAATGAAGATGAAATGGTGTATATCACTGTAAAAGATGAATCTAATGATGAAGGAGATAAGATGGCACTTATCTCTCATGATAGAAAAAATGATACATGAATAATTGATAGTGGATATTCACATCATATGACTAGAAATAAAATAAAATTTGAACAATTAGAATATTATGATGGAGGTACTATAAGATTTGGAAACGATAAACCTTGTTGCATGAAAGGAAAAGGACGTATCTCATTAACCAATGAAATTATATGTGATAATGCTTATTGGGTTGAAGGACTAAAGCATAATATAATAAGTGTGGCATATTTAAATAAAATTGGATTCAAGGTAGAATTCATGGATCATGGAAATGCCAAACTACTAGATGAAAAAGGAAATCTGGTTAGATCTGGCAAGCAAACAAAAGCTAGCCTATTTTATCTTGATATTAGTGAAAGTTCATGTTTGATTGCTCGTATAGAAGAAAGTTGTCTATGGTACAAAAGGTTATGTCATGTAAACTTTGATAATGTGGTTAAGATAAGAAAACAAAAAAAGGTAAGATGTATACCTAGTTTGAAGAAACCTAATATGGGTCTATGAAAAATTGTCAAATTGGTAAGATGGGAAAGACTAGTTTCAAAACAAAAAACTATCAATCTAAGGAAGTTTTTGAACTTGTACATATAGACTTATGTGGACCTACTGGAATACAAAGTTATAGTGGAGAAAACATTTTCATTCCTTTTGTTGATGATTATTCTAGAATGATGACTATAATGTATCTAAAAGAAAAATATGAAGCTTTTAAAAAATTCAAGTGGTACTTGGTGAGAGGAGAGAAATAAATTGGAAAGAAATTAAAATGCCTAAGATCAGATAGAGGTGGTGAATTCATCTCAAATGAATTCAATAAATTTTGCATTGAAAAAGGAATCAAAAGACAAGTATTAGCCCCTAGTACACCAAAGTAGAATGGTATAGCTGAAAGAAGAAACAGATCCATCATGGATTGTGTAAGAACATTGATGATAGAAAAGAATCTTACAATCAAATACTTGAAGGAAGCTATTAGCACTGTAGTTCATACCTTGAATAGAGTACAACTGAAGAAAGACTCCAATCAAACTCCTTATGAATTATGGTATGGCTACAAACCTAATGTAAGTTACTTGAAAGTGTTTGGTAGCAAATGTTATATCTTGAAAGAATCTAGAAAAGAAAAAATTGATGTCAAAGGTGATGAAGGCATATTTATAGGATACTCTTGCAGAAATAAATCATACAAATGTTTGAATCTATCTACTCATAAAATCATAGTAAGTGCACATGTAAAGATTGATGAGTTTGTAGAAAAGAGTGAAGAAGGAAGCAAAAAAGAGCCAGAAGATTATATAATATTTGTTTACTATGAACTTGATAGCCTTCCAAATCTATTTGAAAGAAAGGAGACTTCACCTCCCGAGTCCCTAAAATCTCCAACAGTTACCAAGTTATAGATAGTGCAACCCAAGTCACGATATGAAGGAGTCACAGTCAGAGGCTACTAATCTACCTCAAGAGAAAACCAAGTACGATGGACTCGACTCACAAACAATGGGACATGAGCTTGATGAAATAAGTGAAACTCATTCTAAATCTAAAGAACCTGTGTTAGCAAGATATGTCAAAAGGCATCATACACTTGATTAGATCATTGGAGACAAATCTAATGGAACAATGACAAGAAACAAATTGAAAGATACATGTTTGCTTCTTGAATTTGAACCTAGAAATATTAAAGATGCAATGGATAATAAAATTTGGGTTGAAGCAATGAATGAAGAAATAAAATAAATAGAGAATAAAAACTTGGACTCTTGTTCTAGGCCCAAGGATAAAAATGTAATTGGCACAAAATGGGTGTTTAGAAATAAGCTAAATGAAGATGGAAAAGTATCTAGAAACAAAGCAAGGTTGGTATGCAAATGTTATTCTCAGGAAGAAAGTATTGATTATGGTGAAACCTTCAGCCCTGTTGCAATATTAAAGGATGTTAGAACTTTACTTGCATATGTATCTCATAGAGGATTTAAAGTTTATCAAATGGATGTTAAATCTACATTCTTGAACGAAATTCTTGATGAAGAAGGCTACATTGAACAACTAGAAGTTTTTGTAGATCCTACCAAAAGAGACATGGCCTGCAAATTACACAATACATTATATGGTCTCAAGCAAGCTCCCAGAGCTTGGTATGAAAGACTTCATAATTACTTAATAGAAATTAGTTTTCAAACAACAAATGATAACAATAGTCCATATATCAAAGAAGGACTAGACAAGAAGATTTTGTTGGCTGAAATATTTGTTAATGACATGTTATTCATAGGAAATCATGACTTGTCCAAGGCATTTTTAGAAGAAATGAGTAAGGAATTTAAGATGTATATGTTTGGATAGATAAAATTGTTTGTTGGATTATAGATTGAGCAGAAGAAAGATGGTATCTATATTACTCAATTCAAATACATCAAGGAGATACTAAAGAAATTTGGAATGAAAGACTCAAGACTAGTTGGAATCACTATGTCTACTGGACATAAGATTTCCAAAAATGATGACTCCAAAGGGGTAGATTAGACCATATCCAGATCAATTATTGGAAAGCTATAATATGTAGTACATACAAGGCATGGTATTGTATTAGCAATTGGTATGGTGGCAAGATTCTTAGCAAACCCCAAAGTAAATCACATGATGGCAATCAAAAGAATCATGAGATATCTAAAAGGTACTGAAGAATATGGCCTATGGTATAAAAAAAAGGAAATTTGGACTTAAAAGTATTTACTAATGTTGATTAGGTAGGAATTATTGATGACAAAAAGAGCACTAGTGGTGGAGCATTCTTTCTTGATAAAGACTAGTGTCTTGGACAAGCAAGAAACAAAATTGCATCTCTCAATCCATAGTAGAGGCAAAATATGTGGCAGTAGCAGTCAATTGCTCTAACATTATTTGGTTCAAACAGCTGATGATGCGCATGAAGATAGAAATTAAAGATCCAATAGTCATGTACTGTGCTAACATCAGTGCAATCAATATATCAAAAAATCCAGTAATGCATACCAAAATAAAGCACATTGCTATAAAATATTAGTTCTTAAGAGAATTGGTGCAAGATAAAGAAGTTAGATTGGAATATGTAAATACAAAAGAACAAATTGCAGACATATTCATCAAGCCATATCTAAGGATGCATTTTTATATCTAAGAGCTAAGCTAGGGGTCATTCCCCTATCTAAAGCTCACTAAATGAAGATCAATGATGCATCAACTAGGGCATGTTGAAAATCAATTAGTTGGTGCAGTATTGATATGGGCATATTGGAAATGAATCAATACTTAGGGTATACTGACATTCATTGATCATTTTCTTTCACATGTGTTGTCAAAGATGGAGAAGTTTACTATCATATCTCATAGAATTTTTTTTAGAGAAGCTTGTTGTAAGAGGGAGAAGTTTGCTGACAAAAGTTTTCTAATAGAGGGAGAAATTGAAGACAAAAAGAGTTCACACTAACAAAGGGATTTCTCATGGATATGAATTAGAATGAAGCTAAGGAGATGTTCCTTACTTCATCCTTGTTCCAAAATTTCATTGTGTTATGACATGTTATGTTGTCATCAATGCTAAAGAGGGAGATTGTTGAATACAATTAATTAATTGTGTATTGTCTTTGATGTTACACAAATGTCATATCATTATTAGTGAGTGTATATCAAGCTCATTCAAGTGCTGAAGATAATTTTCTATGGCTACCAAGCAATGCAGAGTTTTCATATTTTAGAAGGCGGAGTCTATTGAATTCACTCGAGTGCTAAAGAAAATTTTGTAGATGATGAGCTTTAACCAAGCTCACTTATTTAATGAAGGAAATGTTGGATGGAACCAGCTAACCAAGCTCACTTGGTTACCAAAGGAATTTTCTATCATCTAGTGTTAACCAAGCTCCACTTGGTTAACACAGAATAATTGCTTCTGAGTTAGTGTTTACTGAGCAGGGTCAACTATCAAAGGGTTTTCTTATTTTGGAATATTAAGTATAATTGATTTATCTATTGGTTCTAGCCAACTCAGAAAATGAACATTAGTTATTCTAAGTTGTATTCTAGTTGACATGACAATGTGAATGATATAAGTAGAAGGTCAAGTTGTGGGATAGAAGGTGTGAAGTAAAATGTAAAAATACATTGAAGATCTAATAATTCTAAGAGGAAGTGAATCAAAAGGATAAGAAGAATATTCTTGTGAAGCTAAAATGATACATTTAATTAGGAAGGATCAAGTACAAGTCAAAATAGAGATCTATAATTAGCAATTCAGTTGCATCCAAATCAGTTCATTTCATTGTTACTCTCTAACCATTGTAGCAATGATCTAAATCTCTTAACAAAGTTGGTTTAATAGCCATTTGCAAATCCTCTAACAAGGTGGCAATTCTATTGAATTATCTAAAGACCTCTAACAAGGCCACTCCTAACAGGGTGATTAAATCCTCTAATAGGGTCACACCTAATAGAGGGTTTTGTAACCTTTACAAAGGTTTGCTCCTAACAGGGCTCATTTCAGAAGAGTGACACGAGTAACTAGTTGCAATTAGTGTTTTTTCCCAAAGTGGGTTTCCATGTTAAATATTGGTGTCAAATGTGTTCATACTATTTATTTTCTATGTTTGCACCTAAGTTAAAGTAATGATAATTATAGATAACATCTTAAGATCTACATGCTAATTAATTATTGAGCATTCTCAGTGTTTACCAAGCTACAACATTTCTTTGTTTGCCAAGCATCAGCAGAATTAAGTTTTGACAGAATTACTTTACTAACATCTAAGGGATCTGAGAAATATTTTTTGGAGTAACTGATTCACCCCTCCCCTCTCAGTTACTCCTCTTATATTTCCAATACAACACATTATATCTACTTTACGACAAAGTAAAGAGAGATAATCAAGTGATAAGCATATTGGGCTCTCCTTTGCTATGAGTATTCTTTTCTTGTTAATTTATATAAGTTTCAAAGATCTCATATATATATATATATATATATATATATATATATATATATATATATATATATCTTGGTACTTTACTTTTTTATATGGACTATGACTTGTGTTCTTTGGAAACCTCTCAAAACCCCTTTATTTTCCCTTTCAAAATGATATAGGTAAGTTTAATGTGTTGTAGTATCAACATAATTTATTTTTTGTATAATTATACATGTGAAAGATCTCATATTAGTCAGTAGACTTGTCATGTAACTAAGAAGAATTTACATTTAAACCAAATTTGTACCAAGCTCAATGTAGAAATATAACTTAAGGGTGTTTTAAATTAGGTTAAAAAATCCATAACTAAGTCAATAATTAAAGCATTTGTAAAGACACCTCAAATTTTTAAATCACTTAACTATTGAAATGGCTAAAAATGACCCTCACATATAAAAATCGAAAAGAAAAACACTTAATGTATCTAAAAATCTATAATTTCTTATTCTTAAATTATGTTTCATAAAATTTTCTTATTGACACTTTCACTTGAATAAGACTTTCCTACTTCAAAAAATTGAAAAGATTAATAAAAATGATAAAGACATCATTGAATAATATCAATTAATCTAGATGCTTCATATTTATGTCATATCACTAATTTTCCAAATAGAAATTGATGGGTTGCACCCATTGAATTGAAATAGAAAAGATCTACATTAGATTATTTTAATAAGCCACCAAAACTCATGAACAAGCTTCACCAATACAAGACCAAAATAACATCATTATTTATAAATCTTAACACCACAGATCAAAAAAGCATCCACTTCTTACTACAACCTTAATGACAACTTACAAGAAAATGAGCCTAGATATTGAAAAATGTCTTACTCTTCTCCTTAATCCTATCAAAATATCTCCCTTCACTCCCTTATCTTATATATCTACTAAATTTACAAGGGTTTTCTCCCCAAAAACTTAAGTTTCCACAACTTATAATTGCCTAAGTTGTCTTCTTAGTTGTAGAAAAATATAATGCACATCATCGTGTTCTAGTGGGGAGGAAAATCAATAGCGTAGAGGACAAAATAGATAGATGATTCCTATCCTTAGAGGGTAGAAGAATAAATCTATGTCACCTTTGAGGACCTCTAAACCTACTTTGGTAAAATCTTATTTCTCTAGCATAGCTCAACTTTTTTCAAAAACTAAAAATACCCTTTTATAGATCTCGTAGTTAATGTCATCACTACATAATTTGTATAGTCTTTACACTAGTTATAAGATGGTATTATTTCAACATATTATAAGTAGGTATTTTAACATTTCAAAAGATGCTCCCTCAAAAAAGGAAAAAAAATAGTAAATCATATCAAAACAATTTAAAATTTAAAATTTATATTAACCCCTAGAGGAGACAGTCCTCTTCAAGGATGTGTGATTTTTTTCAAAAGGGTGTAGATTTCACAGGGAGTTTTGACAGGAGGAAAAAAGTGTTGGTATCTGATAAGGTCGACCTCAAGTGATTATAACAAAGAAAATATACATCAAAAACCAATATTTATTTTTTTGTTCTGTAGTTCTCATCTCATCTAAAATATATTTTCAAATCACATCTCATCTAAAATATATTTTCAAATCACAACAAAAAAAAATGATGATTTGTATATACTTGTTTGATGGGAGCTACACCCTATATTTTTGCAGTTAAAAAAAAAATTCAAAATATTTTTTAAAAATAATAAATTTTTACTCAAAATTTTTTTAAAAATTATAGGCATAAAATTCTTCTAATTTCAACCTTTCATTAGTTTACATCATCTTCAAATTCTAAACACAAACACCATTTTTATGTCATTAAAGTTAAACAATTTGTGTTTTGGGTTCCTTATTCTTTATAAAAGGTGAGACAAGTTTGTGCTTTTACCCTAGAAGATTTCTTAAGGGTCTTAATACCCAATTTTTATCTCAAGGTTGAATATGCCTTCTCAATTGAATAAGGATGAAGGGAAACATCCTTCCACCAAGTGGCATCATAGTTCTTTTTTAATGTATTGAGCATTTAAATGGTCATTGCTAAACAATTTACAACATCAAGAAAGGATTCCATCATAGTCTTCCAACATTCATGTTTGGTAGTGAAAGATATCCTTAAAGAGTTATTTGGTGGTGTCTACATTTACGAATATGCACACAAATGTGTTGAGTAAATAACTTCAAAAACTCTCATCAACCCTATTGAATTTTCCCAACATTATACCAATTACTTCAAAATGGAAACCAAACCAAAATTTTTGTTGAGGGTCATAAGTCCTATCCACATTGGAATCATAGAAGAGGAAACAATGGCTAGATCAAAGGAAACATGCCAAAGATTCAACATAAGTAAATATTGGTCATAGTCTTATAGGTAATTAGAAAGAATAATGTGGTGATCTTGGGAGTTTTTAAAAACTAATATGCAAAAACCACACACAAAGAGATGAATCTAGCTATCTCTTTCAAAATGGGCCACAAATTTTTTATGATCCACAAAAGAAAATTTGTGAAACTTAGCCCCAAATCTCTAAACCTTCCAATCAATTCATATTTCATGAAAAAATTTGCAATTATATTTTACCTCTTTTAAAATATCATCTCCCAATCCCACATTTAGGAATTCTTGGTTGACCTTAAAGAAGGAGGTGCACTTTTAAAGCTCTAATGTGATTCAAGAAGTGATCTATTATAATCACCCCTTCTAAGATCTTTTTCTTGTCATCCTTAAGAGAAATATTCATCTTTATCACCATGCACTATGTTATCCCATTTCTTTCTAGCTTGTACATGGGCCAAATGGTTAAAACCTTGATTCCATATTGCTTACTCCCATCACTAGAGAGATACAAGGAAACATTGATCTGCCCAAACCCCTTATCTTCTCACCATCACACATACACCCATGAGAAATAGTAGAAGGGAGAAATTGTAGAAGGGATCTTCATTTTCTCATTTTGATGGTAGAAAATCCTAAACCATATCTTCCATGAGTTTGAAACCCTTATAGTTGTATTTGTCCACTATTCATCAACTAGCCCTTAAAATAGAAAAAAAAATAGATTTCATTTTTATATATAGTCATTTGTATATGAATAAGTAGGAGAGTGGTGGTGAATCTATATGACACCGCATAAATAACTTTTCTTGTGGCTTTGTTTGCTTCAAGTATCTAATACAAAATACCAAATAAGCATGCTAGAACAAATGCATGTGTATCTAATTTTAAGTAACATCTAAGATTGAAATATATTGCTATGAAATCTTTTTCCATTAGAATTTGTGTCATGACTATAATTAGTACTTTTATTGAACCATTACATCAATTTACAAACTTAATGCAGTCAATATAATGCTTGTATATGATACAAAACACAATTATATTAAACCATTACATTAGAACACAAAACATAATGATACGAAACACAATTATATTAAACCATTGCATTAAAAAACAAATGAGTGAATCAAATATCTAATTCTTTATCACAAGAACTGTTACAACTAATCCACTCAAATAGAACCTCCTAATTGATTTTGTGTAAGCTAGTTACTAGACGATATGGATTTGGATTACACACCGTGATAATAATTTAAAATGAAGTAGGTGATTGTGCTTTCATAACTTTAGTTTTTATGGGGTCATAGTAATTTAATATAAAGTAGGCAATGGTACTTTCTTTGACTTATTTTCATCAACTTCAATGTTACTATCCTCCCTACAAATTACATCATTGACTAAATTTAAAAAAAATAAAAAATACAATGAAATTTTTCAAACATTTGATGAGGTTGAGAACAACTCTCACCCTCCACATGGTATTTCACCCCAAAAAAACAGTAAACTGCAACAGACGATGAGCATGTCAAAACATGCGGCCATTGCCAAAAAGATAGCCATATAGATCTATAAAGCGATCTCATTTTTATTATTTACATCTCCAAAACAACACAATACTTAAAAAATAGAACATATGTCTGTATATATATATCATATATATATGTGGTGCCACACTTAAAAACAAACGCACATCCATTTTCTGTAATAGTTTTATTGTAGATATGGAATTCAGAAGAGATGGTGATGTTTCTTGCCAACGGCTTCCTCTTCTTCTTTCTTGTCTTCCTTCTTCTCATGGTGTTCATGGAAGGCAAAACCGCCACCGCCCACAGCAGCTGCTGCAGCAACCTCCTCCTCTATCTTGTGCCTGCGAGCATGCTCTGGATCTTTCTTTGCTTCATGTTTCTCATACTATCACATCACACACGAGCAACATAAATTCAGTAGACTGGACAAACTTCAATTTTTAATTTCAAACCCTAAAAGCAATAGTTTTAGCGTATATTCAGAGTGTATATATCACAAAAACGTGTACAATGAGTAACTCGCGCAAGGTTTACAAACTCAGTTAAATGGGCATCCTTCAATTTCAATTTCAGGAAAGATGTAGAAATTCAGTAAAGTAGATATCCTACGATTTTAACTTCAACAATTAAAAAACAGTAGTTTTAACATATATTCAATGTATATATATCAAAATAGAGTATAACACGTGAGTCAAGATACAGATTTAACTGCAGGAATAATGTACGAATTCAGTAAAATAGATGTCCTTCAATTTTAATTTCAATCCTAAAACAGTAATTTTAGCAAATATTCAGTCTGTATATAAGTATAGCATATCTTTGTCAAGATATACAGATTCTATACTCTTCGATCCTTATTTCAAAGCCTAAAAGCAATAGGTCTAGCCTATATTCCGTGTATAAAATCAAAATAAACTAAAAGTTATACCATATGTTAGTCGATATATAAATTCAGTAAAATGAATGCGTCACGAAAGATATATAGATTCAGAAAAATGAACACGCTTCAATTTATAATCTCAAACCCTAAAGACAACACTTTTAACCTATATTCAATGTGTATAAATAAAAAGAAGTATACCAGGTGTTAGTCAAAAGATTTATAGCTAGATCCAGGTACAAGAATACATTTTAATTTATAATTTCAAACCATAAAGAAGATAATGTTAACTTATATTCAGAATATATAAAATATACCGTATGTTAAGTTACGAAAGATCTACTGATCGAGTAAAATGGACACCCTTCGATTTTCAACTTCAAACCCTAAGAACAACAATTTCAACATATATTCAGTGCATATGTATCAAAGAAAGTATACCAGTCCAAATGCTCCAGCGGCGCCGGTGCCAAGTTCACCTTCATGTTCCTCATGCTTGTGGTGTTTTTCCTCCTTTTTGGCCTTCTCGTACTCATCCTCGCGGCCATAATCAACCGTCGTTTGCTCTCCGTATGAACTGTTATCTACATCATCCTCTTTCTTGTGGTGGAACAGATGATGATGCTCCTCAGCCATCCTGAACTGAAAATTATGGATATACACACAAAATACTTCAGCTCACAGTTGATATAAAAATAAGGAAGATACACAATGTATATATAACTTCCGCGGTGGGGCTGGGGAGTGCAAGGTACCGCGTTATGCAAAAGACGTGCACTGATAATTTGTGTGTATATTCACGATGATGTGGCGGATAGAACGCGTGCAAAGTAGGTTAGAACTGCAGTTGAGTCTCTGTTTTGTATTGTTATTCAGATATTTTCTTAATGTACTATTAACTGGCATTAATTATTGTTTAATATAACTGGAAGATATTTTCTTAATGCACTACTAACTGGCATTAATTAATGTTTAATATAACTGGCAGATAGTTTCTTAATGCACTATTAATTGCCCTATGTAGATATTTTCTCAATTATGTATCTTATATATTTTTATTTTTAATTCATAGATTTGTTTGTTTGAGTAATTAATGATGAAGGCCCCTCAATTTTCTCAACTATATCTCTTTTATATATATATATATACACACCGACATATATGTCCCTTAATTTAAGAGACGGTTGAGAAAAGGTTTTCGTTGACTATTGTGGACTATGGGATAAGACATAAAAAAATATCGGTGAAATAGATTTGTCACTCTATCATTTGGTGGGGTAATTTTGAAAGCTTTTTCTTTCTGCATATGCAATTATTTGGGGTTGGACAATTGTTGGTTTAAAAGATGAGGAGTCACTTTCTGTCTATTATCACTACTCACAGATGGAAAGTTTGACAACGTAATTACCCAGTGGTATATCAAAGAGCACATTCCTGTTGTTTAGAGCATATTCTTTCAACTTTATCCATTGAGATATTATTCATGTTTGAATGCACTCTTTCAAGCTCTTCTGCTGCTGTTATTATCATTCAGTAGACTTTAATAAAGTGTTCATTGGATTTTATCCTGTTCTTCCTTTGTTTTGTAATCAGCCAACAGATTCTCCTTCTGGAATATCAACTCTAACGATTTATCTACAGTGTCAAATTGTTTGATATATGTAGAAAATAAAAACAAGGTGTGTGTTGCAGTGAGTAAATAGGTTGTATTTTTAATTGGTTTTATTATTATTAACAATAGAATTCCCATTGAGATATCAAGTCTAACTATTTATATTAAGTTTTCAATGTGTAAAATTGTCTGATATAGGTGGGAAACAGAAATAAGGTGCCCTACATTTTATATTTTTTATTATTATTTTAATTTAGCCTCCTCAAAAGTTAACTATTTGGTGGAAAATTTATTTTTCAAACATGCAAATATTTAACTTAGATTTATCCTTAGAAAATTTTTAATTGAGATTTATTCTTAAATATTGATAAATAATCTTAGAAACTAGATATTTTAGAAAGTTTCAATATAAATATTTTGAGTTTTCGAATTTATTCTATTTTGACTTGCATGGTTATATAAGAAGTTTTGTACATTGATTTTTTTAAAAGAGGGAAGTTTTGAAATAATATTTTAAATTTTTTTCCTTATACTGGGGTTGTTTTGTTATTAAGCCGATAGGCTTATATGTCGGAGCTTTACTCCCAAATTTTAAAATTTCTCAGATTTCATATTTTCCGGTAATAATACTTAGCTTTCATTACCCACTTTCTAATTGTTTCTATCTATCTTCTATATTTCTAATTCAAATTATTCATTCTATATATTTCTAATTGAAACTATTCATTATATATATATTTCTAATTCAAACTTTATTTCTATTATCTACCTCCTTATTTGAAGGATTTTATTTAACTATTATCTCAAATTGTGTGTTACATAAGCCTTCCTATTTTATGAGTGTTAGCATTTTATGCATGACATCATAATATTTAATGGCATTTTAAACTTTTAAAATTTACACTATATATTGGGAGAAATAAATTTCTATAAAATTTTTTCAATTAGAAGTTTTCAAATTTCAAATAATGAATTTCTCATTTCATCATTTTTTTCCAAATTTCTTTGTATTAATGAAATAACAAGTATGTAAGGTCTTTGAAATCATGGAGTGCATTTATTTATACTTATGAAACAACAAAAATATAAGATCTTTATGCATTTGATTTAAGATCAAATTGGAAATAATTTAAATGAAATTTGCAAGGAATTTCTCTAAATCAATATTTTATTATTTATTTATTTATTTTATTCTACATTGATCAAATTAGTTTTTTGAACTTGAAGATTATTAAATTACTTAAATTATAAAAAAGAGCAGAATTTTTTTTATGTAGAGAGTTTGTAGAAATGAACAAAATAAGAATCATCAAGAAATTGCCATGTCAATGTTTAGAATAAGGTGAGGCATTCTCTCAATCTCATGATGTATTATTACATTATTAATATTTGATTATTTGACAGTGTGAATTTATTATCATTATTTTAAAGATTTTTTAATATAAAAATAGTATATGTCGGTGTGTATTACAGATGGAGTCAATATTATTTGAACTACTAAAACACATGATTTTAGATGTTCCTCAAGTTCTAATAGGTGATAATTAGATGTCTACCTTTTTAGCAAAATCTAAATATTAATTATATCTATTTTTCTTTCCATTCAATATATTACTTCTATTTCCTTTTTCATTGCACATACAAAACATGCAACTACTAGTTATTTTGTCATCTAACATTTATATTTTAGTGACTTAATGCTCATTATTCTCACTTTGAGCCATCATTTATAAATCTATTTTATGTATTAATTAGGCATTCATCAAGTTATTGTTGGTCTCAGATTGGTTTTGACAATTGAGTGTCAACACACTTAACCAATTCTTAAGTTGATGCCAAGTATAATATAGATGTCGAGCTATAGAAAATGCCGAGCTAGAAATTCAATAGGTGCTAAGTGAACTTCAGGTGTCGAGCAAGATTCAAGTGCCAAGTGATAAGTGATGCCGAGTCACTATAGGTTCTGAGCAAAGTATAGATGCCCAGTGAAACAAAATTACTATAGGAGCTAAGTGAGACAAAATTCTTATATGTGTTGAGCATCAGCAAGTAGAAAGTTCCGAGTAACATAGAATACACATATGAGTTTTTATCTTTACAAACTCAAATGTAAACCATTTTTGAAGCCAACTCAGGATGAATCTCAAAGGATCTTGATGATAAGATTGAATCTTTTGCATTTCCTATGTAATTAGTATGTAGCCAATCAGAAAAATGGAGAAGGCATGCAACCAATAAGAAAAGTGAAAGAATTGAGTGGGAAATGAAGAATGAATATGGATCGAGATTCATACCTAACCCTAAGTCTTCAAAGCCTTTATAAGGAGGACGAAACTCCATTATGAGAGGGTGAGAGAGAGAGAGAGAGAGAGAGAGAGAGAGAGAGAGAGAGAGAGAGAGAGAATGTGAGAAGTTATATGGGTGAATTACAATGAAGTTTAGAGGGGTGTTAAAGACTTAGAAGGAAGAGCAGTATAGCAGTATTCAATTGATCAAGAATAGAGTATCAAAATTTTGAGGAAAGACATATCAGATCAAGCAAGGATCAAAAAAGACAGAGCAAAATGAGGATTTGGAATCAGCAATTGAAGATTGCAAGTCATCAGGTCAAGACATTCTACTATACTTTCTAACCATTGAGAATAGAAATCCTATGTTGATAGGTTGTCTTAGCATTTATATTGGTTTAGCAGCCATATTGTAGATCCTTAACAAGATTGTAAATCCTTTAATAGGGTAACATTCTATGTGAATGTTTGTAAATTCTTTAACTATGTCACTTTTAATAGGGTGTGAAGTCTTTAACAGGACAGGCTTTTCATAGGGCAAACCATTGGAACTGGTCAAACTTTGTAACCTTAAACAATTACATATTGCTATAGTGATACTTTGTGGGTGTCATCCCCACCCCAGTTTTACCTTCTCATTTTGGAGGTTTTCTAGGTTACAAAATCTTGTGTTATCTATTTTTATGCATGTCATTACTTTCATGTTCATTATATAAATTAGATGCATGTGAATGGTTTTAGCTAAAAGATTTTTAAAAAGGTTAAAGTCAGTTACTTCTAATTCACCCCCCTCTTAGAAGTATATCTTCCCACTTGTAAATTCCAACAATTGGTATCAAAGCCAAGTTCTCTCAAGGAGGAGTCTTACAGCTTAGAGAAAAGATCTAGAAATGGATGTCTACAAACTTGGAAGGATCATAGAGAATCAGGTAATTGATATACAACTTTCTCTACACACTCTGGAAGAAGCTAGAGAAGAACTGAGAAAATCCTTAAAGAGAAGAAGAGACATCGATATACCTCAGAATGATACACAATACAAGGAGATTGACACCACAAAATTGTTTGCAAATGGAGATTCCAAAGAGTTTGATGTAACAATAACAGACCTAATGGAGAAGAATATAGCCCAAGAAAAAGAAATCGAAACACTCAAGCTTGAACAAGAATCACAAGCCATGATGCTTTGTGAAGTGACTGAATAGAAGAAAAGAGCCATTGAAGATAAGGCTATGCTTACAAAAGACAAGAGGAATCTTGCCAACTGACTAGAAGAAAATTCAATTGAGCTTGCAAGAATTTCAAACATGTAGCTAGACACCTTAAGCTAGATGATGAATGCACATCATGAACTGAATGTCAAGGACATTGAGATCTCTACACTAAAGATACAAAATGACCTAAAAAGAAGGAAGGAGATTGCAAAAAGTTTCAACAAACCAAATGAGGCCATCAAGTACTTCGAGTAGCTACTAAAATCACCAAGGGTTAGCAATGATACTTCAGGACTAGGATACACTAGCACTGAACAAGGAGAGTCATCCAAGACTATAGAAGAAAGGAGTGTCAAAAGTAAGAACACTAAACCTACTTGTCATTTCTGTGGTAAAAAGGGGACATACCTCTAATGTATGCAGGAGCAAGAATGGCCATTAGCAAGGTAAACCTAAGAATGTAGGTTACTGTCATAAGTGCAAAAAGAAAGGACATCAAGCACATGACTGCATGACTAGGACTATCAAAAAACCAAGATTTGAAGGTCACTACTACAATTGCAAGAAGTATGGACATAGAGCTTTTGAGTGGAAATCAAAGCCTATGTGGACACCTAATCAGCTAGCAAGGGGAAATAACTATGGACATCACTACAATTGGGACTAGAACATGAGGTATAGTTGTCATTACTATCAGGAATATGGACACATTCCTAAAAATTGCATAAGAACACATTTCAGAGGAAACTACAACAGATGGCTCAACCAAACTACATGCTTCAGTTTTTTGAAGACTGGTCATATCAACAAAATTGCCCAACAATGCCAAAGGCACCCAAACCATAGATTAACAAAGGAAAAGAGAAAGTGGATGTTGAAAACATTAGAGGAGGGATGAATAAGACTTGGAAGAAGAAAGATGGGAATGGCACATCAAATGAAGGAATCACTTCACCTAAAAGGTCAAGTGATCACACTTCATCTAACTAAGCACAAGAAGGCATGAGGAACTAGTATACAAAGCTATATCATACATTAGTTCCTAAACAAGCAAGTACTAAAAAGAAGAGATCAGCATGAATAGAGATGCAAAGCTAAAATTTCAAGATTTCATAAGTGTTGCCAAGTTGCCCTCAAATGCCAAGTAAAATTTCAATACATGCTGAGTTGATTACCAAAGTCAGTAGAAGCTGAATGACTAGTCACAACTGAGTTGGTAGTTAATGTCAAGTGACGAGAAATTTCAGTTAAAGCTAAGTGAAGGATACTTTTGTGGATGTTGAGTGGTGGAAAAAAAATGAAAGCCAAGTAATGCAGAAATGCTTAAGAAGCTGAGTGAATAGTTGTAAATGCACTAAGCATTAAATGCAATAGAAATAGGGTATATTATCACATTTTGAATCATTTTTCTTCATTGTGAACAAAGAACAAAGATGAAGAAGAGTGCAGAATGACTCCAAAGTAGAGAATCCAACATTTAAGCTTGTTTCAGCAATGATTCAACACAGTTTCATCGAGTTCAAGTATTTATATTTGTGCCGAGCTACACAATTTCACATTTTCTTTGAGTTCAAACCCTAGATCGCACACATGGCTTCTAGCTCTAAGAAAACATAGGAGAAAGAGTCGTTTGAGGTTCAACTAGTGTCAAATGAAGTAAAACAACCATATTTCTAGCCAATCCCAGAAGTGGCATATAAAAATGACCCAGCTAGAGCCCTATCTATTATACCCCCTAAGGTAGTAATGGTTCAAGATGTTAGAAGATGTTACAATTGCAAAATTGGAGCCATAGGAGATATGGAAATGAGGGAGGCATATGAGAGATCGTGTGAAAATGGAGTCTTGAAAGAGGAATACCAAATTGCTAAGGTGAAGGGTTTGACATGTGCCCTAGAATTCTCCATAATTTTCAAAATTGAATGGATTAGGATAGTACTAGCAGGATTCATGATGGAAGCTTATGGATAGAGGATGGTCCAGTGAAAATAACCAAAAGAATTGTACATAGAGTGACAGGGTACCCAACTCTAGATCAACCAAAGACCCTTAGAAGTGATTCTAAGGAAGCAATTGAGAAGAACACTAGTGCAAAATGGAACAAGAGAGGAATGACAATAGACACTATTCAAGATCCACTTGTTGATTTTGTCATTAGAGTTATTGCACACAAATTTTACCAATCTAGCAGACTTAACAATATACCATGCATTGCAGTGGATTTGGGTTACAAATTAGTAAAGAAGGATCATACTTATGATCTTCTAGAACTACAATTGCAATAGATCAATGAGAATTTAGCAGCAATAAGGAGAACCAAGGGAGCATAGTGCAAGTTTGGTACAATTTCGATTTGCATATTCTTCTATGTGCAAAATGAATTTTCATCCTTTGGAAAAGTAAGCTAGAAGACCAATAGGTTCATAGTAGCTCAAGTCAATGAATATATAGAGACAATGGGAGCTAATTTTGAAACCCTTATAACTAGCTATTTTGAAGACTTCAAGAAGACCATGAAGCAGAGGCTAAGGATACCCGTTTCATTGGTTGAACAACATGTAAATGATGTATGTTTTTTTTAAGATATTGACTACACCCATATACAAGTAGTTGCACCAAGAGTTAGATGGTTAAGACCTCTAGGCTATGAAATAAATATAGATGAGGCATCAACAAGTATAACTGTATTATTAGCTAAGGAAGTAGACAAAAGTGCACCACATCTTGGAACTTTTGATGTGGTGAGATCAAAGGTGGACATAGAGTTGAAGACTACCTCCACACTGAAGAATAAGGACAAATTGGTTAAGAAGTTAAAGGCCAAATTTGGTGAGGGCACAACAGAAGGAGAAGAAGATGATGAAGAAGTTGAGGATGATGAAGAAGAACAAGGATAGGAAACACTTTCTTTGACCCAAGGCATGGGTGAGGATGCATAAGAAGAGGAAGGTGCCAAGCAAGAAGCACCCAAGGCTGAACCTAAGAAGAGAAGGTCACAGAAATAACTAGTTGCACAACCCAAGGGGAAGAAGAAAGTAACAAAACCAATCCCAGCCAAGCCAACTACAAGGGCAAACACTAGGGAAACAACACAAGTGGCAAAGGATCAAGGGAAGAAAAGAGCCATAGAGCAAGGAGGGCCTGTAGAGAAAAATAAAAGAAGAAAATATGTTGCACCCCTAGAGTCAGATGAAGAAAAGACAGAATCTAACAATGATCAATTCAGATTGGTAAGACATTCTACCAAGTCTAAATTGGAAAATGTTTATAATAACATTAGAGATAATGCATATCTAACTGGTTTAAAGACCATTGATTTTAATAAATTCTCAAGAGAAGAATAGAACATAGTGGAAGAGTCCATCTACACTATGATGGCTAAGTTCAAGACCACCCCACTTGAACTAGACAATTCTATGCCTATGGAGCTAAGCTCATTAGTTGAAAATAAATGGCATTACTGTATAAAAATGGAAAAGGAAATAAGGGAGTCAACATTGTCTTGTGTGATGCTAGACCTTACAAGAGGTCAAATGAGCAAGGCTAACAAGAAGCATGGGAGAAAATTTGCACCTAAATACACAGCCTTTAGAATTTTACAAAATCAAATTGAAGATGTTGTGCAAAAGTCCACACAAATGTGGAAATTAATTTATGGATCGACTACTATCAAGGAAGGGTGGGAAGATCCTTTTAATGGAAGAAATGATGAAGAAGAATAAGAAAATGAAAAAGAAGAGGAAGGAGAAAAAGAGAAAGAAGAGAAAACAATGGAGAAGACACAACAAGGTGAAAAGGCAATAGCTAAAGAGTAGCAGCCAAAATAGAGTGTCCAAGACACTCAATTGCCACCATCGAGTCCTCCACATACAACACCTGCAAAAAATGTAATGGTCAAGGATGTTCCTAGCACCTCAAGTCAGAACATCAACCCACTGACTGTAGAGGATCTCAAAAAGATCCTTCACCAAGCAACATTGCAATCACAATTGTGCATAAATCTATTTTGGTGAGAGTAGAAGAATTGCAAAAGGATGTAGCTAATATAACAAACCAGAAGGTGAACACACAAGAACCACCTTCACAATCTCCTACAGCTATAGATGATCAACCAAAAGAGCAAGCAGCACAAGACACAACTACTAAAGTTGATTCTACAGTAAAAGTGACAACAACTGCCAAGGAGTCAGCAAAGGAGAAGATAGGACAAGATGTTCCTATAGCACAAAGACAAGATGTACTTCCTCAAATCATTGTCATTGATCAAGGCAGTAGAGAAGATAAGGAAGAGTAGAAAATCCCTAAAGAAAAAGAGCAAGAGGTAATACAGACACTGGTAAATTTGCCTACCTTAGGGACTCCTACTAAGTAGCCAAGTACTGATGTAGTACCACTGCAAATATCAACACTAGGCTCAAGCTCCACCAAGGTAGCAAGTGTACTTCACTATGGAGACCCTGCACTTAATGAGGAAATAGTCATACCTAGTTATGATTATAAAACAATGAACCTGACCTAGATAAATGAGGTGTAAGAGGCACTAGAGAGGAAGAAGAGGCAAGAGATACTTAGAAATGAGTATAGATAGAGGCAAGCATTAATAGAGATCAAAGACATATTCCTTGATGCATCCAACTTGCCAGTACCTGATGAAACAAAGCCCATCATAGAGCAACTGTCCAACATAGTGGACTAGGTACAAAATGAAGACCTTAATACTAATGTTGAATTATTAGAATGGTCTGAAAGGAAGTTTCAAATGAAAGTTAATGAGAAAATATCTATTGAGATAGCACTATCACAAGTTGAACTAGCTAAGAAGATTGAAAAGGTGAAAATAGTACTTTGGAACATATTGTCATTATACTCCAAATTGTGTGACTCTTCATATTTCACACAAGAAACTAGCTAAAGAATACTAAGCTTGGAGAGGAATCTTAAGATATCTAGCACACAGCTACATAAAGATCTCGCTCAAAGTGAGAAGCATTTTTCCACAACACTTCACACTTAGAAGGAGTTAGCTATATTGACAGTAGAAGAGGCCAATATTAAGGCCAAGTTGATACAAATTCAATCTTCTATTACCCCACATCTAGAAGTACTACATAAGGAAGTGGCCTATGCAGAAAATACTTTAAAGAAAGACCCTAATCTTTCTACTTTAGAAGGCCTTGTACATCTTGCAGTAGAGATAGCCATCTAGCTCAAAGCACTACAAATAGGATTAGACAATTAGGATGCTTCTCTAAAGATGATAATGGAGGTAAACAAAACATATTTGGCTAAATATTCTATTCATTCTTAGGACCCTTTGACATAAGTGTCAAAAAGGGATAGATATTTATGCATATAATAAAGGGGAGGTATTCATGTAAGAATGGAGATATACCCAAGGGGGAAGACAATAACCCAAAGTGGAAGACAATAAAATTTTGAATTTTTAAGGAAAAATAAGGAGATGCAGCCAAAAGGATAAACTGCAAGGAGATGTATGAAAGGGGGAGTACAAATAGAATAGATACAGATCAAACACAGAGTAGACTGGGGCAAAGAGTATCAGTTACATCAACATGAGACAAATTCAATTTACGAGAATTTTGGTTACAGAAATGGCACATCAACTCAAGGGGAGTTACAATTTTTTTGAGGTATATAGTCTTCTACAAAATTTTGAACAAGTTTTGGAGTTTTGTAAATATGCTGAATAGAATGTGTATTATACTCATAGGAGACCAAATTCATAATACTTATTTAAGTGTTTTTGCCACTCATGTCAAAGGGGGAGATTGTTGGTCTCAGATTGGTTTTGACAATTGAGTGTCAACACACTTAACCAATTCTTAAGTTGATGCCAAGTATAATATAGATGTCGAGCTATAGTAAATGCCAAGCTAGAAATTCAATAGGTTTCGAGTGAACTTTAGGTGTCGAGCAAGATTCAAGTGTCAAGTGATAATTGATGTTGGGTCACTATAGGTGCCAAAAAAAGTATAGGTGCCGATTGAAATAGAATTACTATAGGAGCCGAGTGAGACAGAATTCCTATATGTGTCGAGCATCAGCAAGTAGCAAGTGTCGAGTAACACAGAATTAGCATATGAGTTTGTATCTTCACAAGCTTATATGTAAACCATTTTTGAAGCCAAATTAGGATGAATCTCAGAGGATATTGATGATAAGATTGAATCTTTTACATTTCCTATGTAATTAGCATGCAACCAATAAGAAAAGTCAAAGAATTGAACTAGAAATGAAGAATGAATATTGATCATAGATTCATACCTAACCCTAAGTCTTCGAAGCCTTTATAAGGAGGATGAAACCCCATTATACGAGAGAGAGAGAGAGAGAGAGAGAGAGAGAGAGAGAGAGAGAGAGAGAGAGAGAGAGAGAGAGAGAGAGAGAGAGAGAGAGGATGTGAGAAGTGTATGGGTGAATTACAACAAAATTCAGAGGGATGTTAAAGACTTAGAAGGAAGAGTAATATAGTAGTATTTAGTTGATCAAGAACAGAGTATCAAAATTTCAAGGAAAGACACATCAGATCAAGCAAGGATCAGAATAGACAGAGCAGAACGAGGATCTGGAATCAACAATTGAAGATTGTAAGTCATTAGGTCAAGACATTCTACTATACTTTCTAACCATTGTATTGTGAGAATGGAAATCCTATGTTGATAGGTTGGCTTAGCAGCTATATTGGTTTAGCAATGATATTGTAAATCCTTTAATAGGGTAACATTCCGAGTGAGTGTTTGTAAATCCTTTAACCAAGTCACTTTTAACAGGGTGTAAAGTCTTTAACAAGATAGGCCTTTCATAGGATAGACCATTGGAAGTGGTCAAACTTTGTAACCTTAAATAGTTACATATTGTTGTAGTGATACTTTGTTGGTGTCATCCCCACCCCAGATTTACCTTCTCATTTTGGAGGGTTTTTTGGTTACCAAATCTTGTTTTATCTATTTTCATGCATGTCTTTTCTTTCATGTTCATTAGATAAATTAGAAGCATGTGAATGGTTTCGGTAAAAAGATTTTAAAAAAAGGTTAAAGTCAGTTACTTTTGATTCACCCTACCCCTCTCTCAAAAGTATATCTTTTCACTTGTAAATTCTAACAGTTATGTGCCCCCTTCTTATTCCAACTCTAGTACCTTTTTTGTCATCTAACACTCGTATTTTAGTGAATTAATGCTAATTATTTTCACTCTAAGCCATCATTTAGAGATCTATCTTATGTATTTATTAGGTATTCATCAAGTTATGTGCCCCTTCTTATTCAAACTCTCAAGCCTTTTATATTAGATTTATTGTATTTATTTTTTCTTGTAAACTACATAGTTTAAATATTTTTATTTTGAATTGTATCTTTTTTTATTTGGTCTCTTCATTTTATTCAAACCATAATTTTTTAATAATAATATAAGATATTATTTACTTGTTTCATTTAGATCTAATTTTAAATTTTAAAAAAAAATTTAATTACCTTCTTTAAATATTGAATTTGAATTTTGGATGTTATTTTATTTACATTTAATATTATAAGGTAATGTTTAGATAAATAAAAATTTAAATATAATATTTTACATAATTTTATTATTAAAATAGTATATTATTTTAGAAATAAAATAAAATACTGAGTTGATATTAATATTATGAAAGATTATTTTGATTTATTTTGAATATAATTTTACAACTCATAATAAATTTCACAACCTTAAATAATTTTGATTCATTTTCAAGCTAGATTAACTAGTAAAATCTCTACAAAACTTTCTAAAGATATTTTTTCTCTACAAAAAACTATTTTTTACTATACATTTTTTATATAAAAATTAAATTATTTTAGAAAGTTAAATAAAATAGAAATTCTATAAAGGAGTAAATTATTTTCTAAAGAGAAATAGAATAGCAAGTTGATATTAAAATAATAAAAATTCATATTTTATAATTTAAATATTTAGTTATTTTTTATCATTTTTTATATTGACAGATTATTTTAATTCTTTTTTATATGATTTTAGTAAATTCTAAGATTTTGAATAAAAAATATTTTATCCCTTTTAAACTTTGAGCAATAATAGTATCACTCATTTGAAATTACTTCATATTGTATTTTTCATAGGCTATACTAATGTAATACATATGCTTAGTTAGTTACTAATATTTTTTATTTCAATCAATTAGATCCAATAAAAAATATTGACTTTTATTGTTATTTTTTCAGTTTTTAAAAATATGTGCGTGAGTTTATTAATTTTTAAAATCATTTATATTAATTTATTACAATTGGAGTAGCTAATAAATTTGGCACTTATAGGAGTGGGTTTCTAGGAAACACTACCCAATTGTGAGCCAATATTCTAGGATGCATATTTCGATAGTTATGTTGTGTAACTAAATCTTTCAATATTTCATATGTAAATACATGTATTGCAACCATTCTTTAAAAAATATGTTTAAAATGTTCTACCACTTGTGATTTGTAATAGGACCTTGGATATTTGATAAAGATGTAACATATGAAATATTCAAGAAAGATACAACCTCTATAACCATAATAAAAAAGATAGGTATGGACCTATATGCATGTATACATATACATGCATGTACACATGCACATGCATATCAACTTATGTCAAACTCTATCTTAATTTAGATTTTTATATTTAAATATTTCATCCTATTTACACGTAAATATATATTTTTGTACAGAAATATGTCTCACACACTAAAGTACATAAATATTTTGAATAATATTATACATTGCTTCTATATTAGTTGTTATTTGAATAGTTATCTATGATTTTTAGATTCTATTATTTACACTACTAATGATAATTTAATATTTTTCAAAATCTAATTTCCTATCGGTGCATCATTACATTCACAAAAGCATGTGACTTTAGTTATTATTATAAGTTAATATTTTGTTCCTTAGATATCAAGTCTAACAATCCATCTAAAGTTTCCAAAATAAGGTGGTTGCACTGAATAATTAGTTTGTTGTATTAAATGCACTCTTTGAGATCTTCTATTTTGTTGCTATTATTATTAGTTCAAGACTTTCCTTATAATGTATCAAGTCTAAGGATTCATCCAAAGTTTTTAGAAATGTATTAATTTGAATAAATATAGGAATCCATCTAGCCATGAGATGCTAGCATAATGGAGTGGCAGGAAAATTAAGAATTTTATTAAGTTTTTTTTTCTCTTTTTTAATGAAGTGCATTGAAATTGATGGTTTTTCTAATTGTTAGAGTAAATAATTAATTAATTGTTAATTATTTATTCTATATACTTAAGCTTACTTAGATTAATGCATGTAGTTGAGGTTAGTTGTTGAGTTTGTTCCCTTCAGCATACTTATCTTTTCCACCTCTTGTGGATGTGTTCTTAGTTGTCAACCTTATCTCCTACCTCATTCCAGCTTGTTCTACAAGCTTCCATTAGGCATTTTTATTTGGCCTCTCATTCATTGTAAATTCATTCCATTTTCACATAGCAATTCTAATTTCCTATTGTGAAATATTCTCTTGTATGGTATTTGCTTCAAGCTCTTTGCTCCCTAGGTTTCTCTTCAGCAAGCTATTTGCATTGTAGGTGATCTTGGTGCATTTTTGGAGTCAGATTCTCAACTTCTACATGGTATCAGAGCCTCCCTGTTGCTTCTTGTTCGAAGGATTTTTGAAGCCGTAATTTGGAGTTACAAACCCTAGTTTGTTTGTACATTTTTCTTCAAATTAGGGGTAGAGCAATTTTTCAGAGCACTTTGGGGTCAAACGAATGCTTTCATTGGATCTGAAAGGCCATTTGTAGTCAGGTTTCATATAAAAATTTTTGTTTTTGGAAACAAGGCTTTTTTGGGAAAAAAAAAATTTTTGCCTCCCAGGTCGTTTTCGTACGGACGCAGAGAAATTTTTTTAAAATATATATATATATATAAATTTTAAAAAATTCACGCCACCACAGCAGTGCCAACGTGCCACCGCGCGACCACACCCTGGCCACCAATAGCCCCACTCTGCTGGCAGCAGACATTGCCCCATGGTCACAGCGCCACCCGGAGCCCGCTCTACCTAGCCAGCACCTCCACTCCGCCAGGGAGCCACCAACCACTAGCGGCGCTGTCAAGTTTTCCTCCCGGGTGCCACCACCATTGACAGTATTCTTCATTCTGCCTCTCTACGACCGTTCCATGTTTGTGACATCACTTTTTCGACATGCTCACGTCATTTCTCGACAAGCACACATCACTTTCGGCACTGTGACATCATTTCTCGATGTTGACATCATCTTTCTGTCAACTGACATCATCATGACCTGCGACCCTACTAACATCATCTTTCTATTAGTTGACATCATCTTTTTACCTGTTGATGTCATCATTCCAATGACGATCTTCTGACGTTCGTATGGGTGTCAAATTTAACACAGTGTCTGTAATTTTCCAGCAAGGTGCATTTTTGGAGTAGCAGTCAGTTTTTTGGCCATAACTTGAGCATACAGAGGTCTTTTTCTGATCCAAAAGAAGCGTCGAAAAGCTAACTTAGAGATGGAGACATTGGTGCTAGCTTCATGAGATTTTGAGTTCATTTGAGCTCCCATTTTTGGCATCAAAGTAGAGACTTGTGTTTCCTCCTATTCTGCATCAACAAATCTAGGTTCTTTTCCAATTTTTTTTCTTTCCATAGTTGTTTTTGTGGTATTTAAGAGATATTCTTGTACGTTTGTGGGGGAGTGTCTTTGTTTTCTATAATTTACTTTAGTTAAGACCCTTCTACTTCTATCTTTTTCTTTCTCTCAATGGCAGATCCATCTGTGACCCATCTTACTTCGCACAACTATCACACCTGGAAGGCACAAATGACAAGGCTTCTCATGTCAAGAGGTCTATGGTCTTGTCTAGATGAGAATCAACCTATTCTTACTTGACCTTTTGAGGTTCTATAGCACAAGAAAAAAATGGATGAAGCCATGGGACTAATTGCACTCAACATTTTAGATTGTCTGCTATTTCATTTGGATGGTTTGACTACTCCATGGGCTTATTGGCAAAAATTTTAGACTTTGTTTGGACAGGTGAATGAATTCTGAGCACTTTAGTTGGATGCAAAATTGACTTCTTTGTCACCAAGAAACTTTCCCACCATCGAGGACTTTCTAATAAAGTTCAAATCCCTACGTGCAGTTATACAGGGATGTAGGAAGAACAAAATAGATGATGAGTGCATATTTTTGATACTCTCAAAGTTGAAGGGGTAGTATTAGGTTTTTTCTTCTACTTTCTACTCCACCATGGATGCCCTTGGAGACAGACATAGGATTCCTATATTTGAGACATTTTGTGATAGGTTAACTAGGGAACAGGCAAAGATCCAATAGGTGGATGGCTCTAGCTCTTCCAGCCAAGCATTGGTTGCTCAAAATTCTAAGGGGAAATCAAAGAAGAAAGGAAAATAAAAGAAAGACACATCAAAATATAATCCTAAGCCTCTAGCTAATCCTCCAGGAAACCCTCCCAAGGTTAAAGATTCTTCAAAGTTGGGTGAGTCTACCTCCAAGACCAAGAAGAAATCGAGTGAGAACTGCAACTTTTGTGGGAAAGATGGACATTCAGTTTCTAGGTGTTGGAAATGATTAGAGTATTTAGAGGAAGCCATGAAGGAGCATCACATTTCAGCTCCTCAGTCTTCATCTCCACCTACAGGAAAAGGTCATGTTCTTTTTGCACGAGCTACAACTTTAGCACTTTTATGGATTCTTGATTTTGGGGCTTCTCACCACATAACAAACACTCCTAAGTCACTTACGTCACTTTCTCCTTGTGCCACCACACAAATTGCAATTGGGAACTCTTCAAAACTTTCAATTTTGGGTTCTGGCACTGTTACTTTTGCCAGGGGCTTTCTATAGGATGTACTTTATGTTCATAATATTTTGATGAACCTTCTGTCTATCTATCAGATTTGCCACTCTGGCTCTAGGAAGATAGTTGAGTTCTCACCACATGATGTGGTTATTTAGGACTTTCATGATCTAGAGATGATCGTGGCCACTAGGAGTGTTGACTCTACATCTCACCTCTATAGATTTGATGGATTTGAGTCTTCTGATGACACAGGTTCATGCTTAGTTGCACATGAAAATTTAGTAAGCAGACTTTGGCATGAACATTTTGGGCATGTCAATTATAGATATCTTCAGCAAATGAGCACACAGGCACTTTTTCTTGGGCTTCCACAAATTTTTTGTCCAGATGGTGTTTGTCAGGGATGTGCACTTGGTAAGCAACATAGGGATTCTTTTCCACATGGACGAGCCACTAGTGCTTTAGCACCTTTGAAGTTGATTCATAGTGACCTCATGTCATTTCCTACTCCTTTTTTGGGTGCTAGATATGTGTTTACATTCATTGATGACTTCTCCAGATGCACACGGGTGTACTTTCTTAAGTACAAGTCTGATGCCTTCGACTCATTTCAAGTTTTCAAGGAATTTATAGAGAAGCAATTTAGGCTTTCTATTTGGCACATATGCATGAACAATGGAGGGGAGTATGTGAACCAAGCTTTCAGAGATTTTTTTTTTGAGCATGGTCTTTAGCATGCTGGAGCACTTTCATCTATAGAGGCTGATTACAAGGCCACAGTTCTTGCTAGTCATGAGGCTTTATGGCTTCCTCAGTTGATGACTGAGTTTGGATTTCCTCCTGATCATCCCACTATTTTGTGGTGTGATAATCAGAGTGCCATCCACATTTCTTGCAACTTGGTGGAACATCAGCGTACCAAGCACATTGAGTTGCACATGCATTTGATCCATCAGTTGATCCAGGATGGTGTTATTGCATTGGAGTACATTCCTACCGCTGGTTAGGTTGCCGACATCTTCACTAAGCCTTTTGCATCGCCTCACTTTCTTCAGCTACGGTCAATGCATGTACTTATGGAAGTTGTCCTTGGGGGGACTGGTTGAGGCCTTCCTTCCTTCAATTCATGTTTTTTTCCAGCATGTTGTTTTTTACCTCTTTTTGGAGGAGAGTTTTTTCCCATGTGGTTTTCTCTCTTTCACCATTTTCAGAGGTTGCATTTAGTTGCATTGTACTTGGGTACCTAAAATGGTCTCATTGTCGGGACCCATTTTACATTTTTTCCTTTGTTTTGTGAGCTTAAGGCATTCCCCTAAGTGTTAGAGTAAATAATTAATTAATTGTTAATTATTTATTCTATATACTTAAGCTTACTTAGGTTAATGCATCTAGTTGAGGTTAGTTGTTGACAACACAGGAGTTTGTTCCCTTTAACATACTTATCTTTTCCACCTCTTGTGGATGTGTGCTTAGTTGTCAACCTTATCTCCTACCTCATTCCAGCTTGTTCTACAAGCTTCCATGATGCCTCTTTATTTGGTCTCTCATTCATTGTAAATTCATTCCATTTTCACATAGCAATTCTAATTTCCTATCGTGAAATATTCTCTTGTGCGGTATTTGCTTCAAGCTCTTTGCTCCCTAGGTTTCTCTTTAACAAGCTATTTGCATTACAGGTGATCTTGGTGCATTTTTAGAGTCAAATTCTCAACTCCTACACTAATTCCTTATTGATTAGTGTTTAATTTTATTAGTTAAAGATAAGCACTTCATTTTCTCAAAATCTTCATAAAGAGTCACCCTATTAATAGTCCTATAAAATTTTAGAATATCCATGTATATCAGGGTAAAAGCTTTGTTAGATCTCCATAAATCCTAAAGACTTGTGTTTCAAAATTGAACCATGCATTTTTTTGTTGGTAATATGTCCTACACATAATTATTTTTATATGTCCAACAAATGATTATTTAAGTTTATTTTTAGATCCAAGCAACTAGTCTCATTTCCTATTGTCTTATGTTTGAGTTGATTACTTTATTTCAAATGTTTCTAAATTTTAAATTTTATAGGTGAAATGGACAAGTAGTGGCTTGAGGTCCAATAACCATTTACGTTGGAATTATGATATATTTGTCATTAGTTACAACACTTATTTGATTCTGAATGCTTACCGAGCTCATACTGAGCATTCCTTTGGAAACCGAGCATATGGGCAGTTCAGCAGTGTTTGCCAAGTTCACAGTGGTTAGCGAGTAGAATAGTGTTCTCCAAGCAGTTAGTGGTCACCGAGCTTCATAGTGTTTACTAAGTGATCAAGGTAAATGAAGAACTTAGTGTTTATCAAGTGATTAAGGTAAACGAAGAACTTAGTGTTTATCGAGTGATCAAGGTAAACGAAGAACTTAGTGTTTACCGAGTGATCAAGGTAAATGAAGAACTTAGTGTTTACCGAGTGATCAAGGTAAACAAAGAACTTAGTGTTTACCAAGTAAACAAGGTAAATGAAGGAATCAGTGTTTACCAAGTGAAGAAGGTTATCAATGGATTCAATTTTTACCGAGTGACACATATTCACCGAGTCACCAATGGTTACCGAGTTTCAAGCTACTTACAATGGTCAGTATGAACCGTGCCTCTATTCTTACCGAGTGCATGACAATGCGGTGTATTGTAGTGGATGCCGAATATCAGAAGGTCATCGAGTCAGTTTGAGGAAATTAAGTTTTCTACCATCTGGCCGACTTAGTAACATTTTGTTCACTTGTGTTTGGCCGACCTTGTTAAGTAAATATTGGAATGGTATATATGTGATGTATTATATCATTTATACATATATAGGAAATTGGATGGGATTTTATTTTGCAATATTTTGAGAAGAGAAAAAGAAAATCAGTAGCAAAATAGAGGAATATAGCAAGGTCAACATTGGTGCAGAAAAGTTATATCTATCACATCAAGTGATCAGAGCATAAAGGATCTTATCAATAATTAGTTGTAACCAGATCCACTACTTCATTCTAACAGGTGAATCAGTTTGTAAATCCTTTAACAGGGTAGACTTAGCAGTCTTTTGTAAATCTCCTAACAGAGTGCATACTTCATTGTATGTTTGTAAATCCTCTAAAAAGGTGGATCTAGCAATCCTACTTGCTCCTAACAGGGCAGATCATCAAAAGTGATCATTGTAAGCCTTAACAGGCCAACTTTATACTGTAGTATTGAAATTTTGTGGGCATCATCCCCACCCCAATTTTACTTTCTAATTGGAAGGTTTCTGGGTCACCAAGTCAGTGTGTTCATATATGTTTATCTTTTCATGCATACAGTAGATTAGATGGATGGTGAATATGTTATTATGCAGAATTAATTTAAGGTTTTAGAGTTACTGATTCACCCCTCCCCTCTTAGTAACCTTGTTAGTCTTGATTATTTCCAACAATTGGTATTAGAGCATTGTGGTTCTCAGGATAAAGTTTGACAACTTGAGCAAAGATCAAGGACAATAGAGATATTCAGACTTGAAAAATCTATTGAGAATGAAAAGCTAGATCTAGAAATGGTCATGGCTCAACTCAAAGAAGCAAAGGAGCATCTTTCTCAATCTCTAAAAAGAAGGAAGGAACTTGCAAGACAAATGAATGATCATCCGTATATTGAAGAAAAGATTGAAGACCTTTTACCATCAAGCAGTTCAAATGAAGCCAATGAAGCAATCAAGGAACTCCTAGCAAAGAATGGTTCTCTGTAGGAAGAAGTAAGAAAGCTTAAAAGAGAACAAGAAATTCAATCCATTAGGCTATGTGAAGTTTTGGAACAGAGAAACAAGGCAAATGAAGACTTAGAGGTAAGAAATAATTAATCCCTTTAGCATGAAGATCTTGTAGGTCAGTTATCTAATGCAAATGAAAAAATTATGAATCTAAGATTTGAGAATGAAAGTTTGAGAAATGATTTAATAATTGAAAGACAAATCAATGCAAGCTTACAAAGTGATCTGAGATTTGAAAGACAAATCAATGAGAGTTTGGAAAATGACTTAAATGTTGAAAAGCAAGTCAATAAAAGGATGATAAAATCTCAAGCAAATATGGATCAATTGAATCAGCAAAAGGAGCAAAATCTTCATAGACAAAAAGGTAAAGCTGGTCTTGGATACAAGGAAGAAGGTGAAACCTCCAAAAAAGGTGCTCAAAGGAATGAAAGACCCACTTGCAATCACTGTGGCAAGATAGGACATACATCAAACAAATATTGGAGCAATGGTAAAGGAAAATTCAATGGTAAATGCTACAACTGCAATCAGCATGGTCACAAAGCAAATGAATGCAAAGAGAAACCAAAATTTGAAGGCAAATGTCAAAAATGCAAGAAATAAGGTCACAAGGCATCTGAGTGTAGATCTAAATCATTCAATCCAGCAGAACAAATTGTTAATGCATTATTTGGTTGGGACTACAATACTTGGTGCAGATGTCATTATTGTGGAGAATATGGACATATTGGAATTAACTGTGCAAGGTATCACCTAAGGAAGAAAGATACTACTATAAGATGTTATACATGTACCAAACTTGGTCATATATCCAAAAATTGCATGAACATAGGAAGAATTGAAGATGAAAAGAAAGCCAGAGCTGACAGCGAATATAGATGAGACAACAGTGGATTCCTAAATCTACCAAGCTAGAAAGTTCAAATAATGGCAATGTCACTCAAGAAGTGGGTGACTTCACCATTTCTAATTAAACTCATCAAGGAAGATCAGGGACTGCATTTTCAAGAAATATCCTAAGCAGTTCTAGAATGAAGGAGTGCAAATGGAAAGTCATTATATTAGATACAAGACATAGTTCACTGTGGTGCATCTACCGAGCAAGGTTGGTTTTAGACTTAACCGAGCTAGGTCGGGAATATGAAAAGTTTTGTTTATTTACCGAGCTGCAAGGTTTATCGAGTAAGTCGATGACTATTTGACAAACCCTAGGTCATCTCAGCTACCTTTGTACCTGAGCATTAATGGCAATTTTTTTATCAAAAAGGAAGAATTTGATCTCATTTTTCACCGTGAATTTAGAATATGCAGAGCGAAGAGATCTCCAAGAGCACGAAAGTGAGTTCAAGTGATTTGAAGTAATTTTCTAGCGAAGAATTTTTTTTGCAAAATCATTCACTCACCAAGCAACAATGGCATCCACAAGCACCAACAACAACAAGGCAAAGAGAGGCTCTAAAATGCTTATGAAGGGAGTGGAATGGAAAGTACCTAGTTTCAAGCTCATTCCCGCCATAGCCGAATCGCTCATCCTGCATGGAGCCCAATCGCAGATTCTACCAAAGGTACTACTTATAAATGACATTCGTACTCATTTAAAATGCACTGTTCAAGAAATAGGGACACTAGATACGGATAATGCCCTAGCCGAGTTATATGTGGATGGAACCCTCAAACCCGAGCACAAGCATCTGGAAACCAAAGGTTTGACCCATATCCCGCACTTGCCAAGGAATTTTCAAATGAAATGGATAAGATACATTTTAAGCCATGTGCATAATGGTCAGTTGTGGTTAGAGCAACCTATCCTAATAACAAAGAAGATGATTCATAAGATCCAAGTTTACCTATGTTAAGCAAATCCAAAACCACTAAAACCCTAAGTTGGGATGAACTTCAGAAGTTAACCCTAGCTGAATGGGACAGCAGAGGATTGAAACTTAACAATGTATCTGATGTAGAGCTAAGATTTGGAATTCATTTAATTGCATATAAGATGTATAGTTCTAGCAGATTGAATAGTGTGCCTTGTGAGGCTATGGACTTAGCCTATAAGATTGTGAAGAAGAATATGGAGTTTGACCTAGCAGATGTGCTGTTGAAACAACTAAATAAGAACATGGACAGTATAAGAACCTCAAAAACCAACTCTTGTAAATTTGGTTCTTTGTTAGTTTGTTTATTTTTCTATGTACAAAAGTTTTTCCCTTCTAAAGGTACAGTTGTATGGAGAAAAGATATTCTGGTTTTGTATCAGATAAATGAGTTTATTGCAAAAATGGGTATAAATTTTGATAAGGTAATGGATAACTATTTTGAAGACTTCAAAGAGAGGATGAATAACAGATTTAGAATTCCTCCCAAGCTTTTATAAGATTATAAGGATGATGTATGCTTCATGGTTGACTGTGACAAGGTATACATTCAGGCAGTCAGACCCCAAGTTGCATGGGTGAAACCTCTTCCCTATGAGGTAAATATTGATGAAGCTAGAGAAATTATAGAAGCACTGGTAAATGAGCCAGTAGACCCAAGGCAACAAATTTTTGGAACCTATAATGAAGCTAAGGCCAGAATTGAGCTTGAAATCAAGCTACCATAGGCCATAAGTAAGGGCAAGAGGAAAATAGCCAAATTGAAAACTTCGACTGGTCCTCTTATGCTCACCAAGGGAAAAGGTGAAGATGAAATAGGTGAAGAAGAAGAAGGAGGAGAAGACGAATCTGCAAAAGAACAGCCAAAGAAGAAAGGTAAGGTAATCATTACCAAACCTAAGAAAAAGCCTAGTGCAATATTCACTAGAAGAACCAGAAAAGGTAAGTAGGAACCTATACTAGTCAGGCCTACACCCACATTCGAGCAAAGGCTCAAACAATTGGAAGAAGGAGATGGCATCACAAATTTCAAGGCATTGACATTTGAAACTAGAACAGATGCTGAGAAAATGCAGATTAAGGAACTGGTACTCAATAAGATGGGTAAATGGAAATACTCCCTAGACCAGATTGCCCCTCAAATCTCAAAAAAACTACTGGAGAGATTGCAACCAAGATGGGAGTTAGCCACCCAAATGGTAAAAGATATTTATGAGCAATCCCTGAAAAAGCTTCGACCAAGTCTCACTAGAGTAGAAGTAAAAATTGAAATGAAAAGCCATGAAGGTAAAATGATGATTAGATTCCACACCTGTTTGATTTTGATTAAAGACATTAAACATGTTGTAAATGATGCTACAAACATGTGGAAAAAAATCTATCATCTACATAAGCCCAGTGAAGACCCAGTAGAAATCAAAGATGATGATAGCAGCAATGATGATGAGTTTGAGAGCACTTAATCCATCACAGTCTCACCAGGAGAGCTGCAAGCATTGATGGAAGATAAAGAGGAAGAAGACAAGGAGGAAGAAGCTGAAGATGGAGATAATGAGGAAGATGATCTGATGAAAATTGCAGCAGCAGTGATTGCATCCCTTCCTCGCTCTCCACCTAAAATTGTGACATCATCAAGGTTGGAGTTAGCTTCAGCAGGTTTGATAACATCTACATCAGATTTATCATCTGCACCTACCACATCTCAGCTCCAGGTATCATCAATGAAAGTGTCTACCACTTCACCTACCGAGCTGCATCCCTCTTCTTCAGCTACCAAGCTAGCCTCCTCAGCTCCATCATCATCAGTCGATATAGCAGTAAGTTCCACAATTTTGTCAATTCCAATTTGTTCTACAATTTTGTCAGCATTATCTGCATCTACTTCAGACCCAGTTAGTTCAGATACTGCATTACCGAGTGTATCACCATTTTTGGCAAGTACTCCAATTTTTGATTCGGTATATACTCCTATTGGCACTCAACCCTTAAGCATCCCAGTTTCACTACCAGTCCTTCTATCTCTGCTATTGTGTCTATTCCTAAGGTCAAACCAGTCATCACAGAAGTCAAACAAAAGCAACCATTAAGGGTTATGATCACTGGAAAGGAAATTCTTGAAGATATTGACTTAGACACAAAGATAGTAATCCCAAAGATTGACTATGAAAATGCTACCATTGAAGAAATGAGGTATGCTAGTCAACTAATTGAGATGAAGGCTACACAGAAGTAGCTAAGGTCTAAAAGGGATAAGGAATATAGAATAATTGAGAATTCTCGAAATATAATTACTGAGGCTATAGGTGTTGATGTTGATACTTCTCAACACATTTTGATACAATTAGAAGAGGCAGTCAATAAATTCAATGAGGATACCTCCGGTCAAGAAAAGTTGATGAAGAAGGCAAAAAAGAAGTTTGATAATAAGGTGCTTGAGCACATTGCTCAACATATAGCAATAAAACAGGTTGAATTAACCACAATTTTGGCCAACACTGAAAATTATTTTAATAATGTAACATCTCTTTTTGCTAAGCCTTGTGATGTTACCGAGTATACTAAGGAGATAAGAGAGAAATTGAATAAGATAGATGAGGATCTGAAGGCAAGCACACAAAACCTGAAGCTTGACCCCAAATCAAGCTCATCTCATCACCTCAGGATCAAATTTTTGTCAAAGAAGTAGGCAGAATTGTTGAGAGAAGAGGCAAGGATCCGTTCTACATTGTTAGATATTCAGAATATGATCCTTCCCATCATGGACACAATGCATAAGCACATTGCACATTCAAAAACATTGATCCATGACAACAATTTTTGTATTGCAGAACATGTGATTGAACTCTCTACAGAAGTTCAAGTAGCTCTATCCACATGTAAAATCCTACAAAAGAATTGGGATAAAACTCTGCAACTCATTCTCCAAGTACATTCTAAGTTTATCTCACATTTTGGTGTCTCTATGTAAATACATTATTTTATTCTTTGGCATTATTGTCAAAAAAGGGGGAAAAAGAGATACTGAGGAAGAAATATTGGTGAGATAAATGTACAAAAGGGACAACGAGATACTATAAATAAAAGTCATATAACTCATGTAAATACCTTGTGTATATTTTATGGGAGAGTTATATGTAAGGAAGCCATGTATATTCAGCAGAATCAGTCGTCAGTATGTCAGATGTTGTATATAATTTAGGCTCATAAGTGTTTTTGGTCACTAATGCCAAAGGGGGAGATTGCTGGAATTATGATATATTTGTCATTAGTTACAAAATTGTTTGATTCTAAATGCTTATCGAGCTCATATTGAGCATTCCTTTGGAAACCAAGCATATGGGCAGTTCAGTAGTGTTTGCCAAGTTCATAGTGGTTACCGAGCAGAACAGTGTTCTCCAAGTAGTTAGTCATCACCAAGCTTCGCAGTGTTTACCAAGTGATCAAGGTAAATGAAGAACTTAGTGTTTATCGAGTGATCAAAGTAAACAAAGAACTTAGTGTTTACCGAGTGATCAAGGTAAATGAAGAACTTAGTGTTCATCGAGTGATCAAGGTAAATAAAGAACTTAGTGTTTACCGAGTGATCAAGGTAAACAAAGAACTTAGTGTTTACCAAGTAAACAAGGTAAATGAAGGAATCAGTGTTTACCAAGTGAAGAAGGTTATCAATGGATTCAATTTTTACCAAGTGACACAATATTCACCGAGTCACCAATGGTTACTGGGTTTCAAGCTACTTAAAATGGTCAGTATGAACCATGCCTCTACTCTTACCGAGTGCATGACGATGCAGTGTATTGTAGTGGATGCCAAGTATCAGAAGGTCATCGAGTCAATTTGAGGAACCCGAGTTTTCTACCATCTAGCTGACTCAGTAATATTTTGTTCACTTGTGTTTGGCCGACCTTGTTAAGTAAATATTGGAATGGTATATATGTGATGTATTATATCATTTGTACATATATAGAAAATTGGATGGGATTTTATTTTGCAATATTTTGAGAAGAGAAAAAGAAAATCAGCAGCAGAACAGAGGAATACAACAAGGTCAACATTAGTGCAAAAAATTTATATCTATCACATCAGGTGATCAGAGCATAAAGGATCTTATCAGCAATCAGTTGTAACTAGATCCACTGCTTCATTCTAACAAGTGAATTAGTTTGTAAATCCTTTAACGGGGTAGACTTAGTAGTCTTTTGTAAATCTCCTAACACAGTGCATACTTCATTGTATATTTGTAAATCCTTTAACAAGGTGGATCTAGCAATCCTACTTGCTCCTAATAGGGCAGATCATCAGAAGTGATCATTGTAAGCCTTAACAAGCCAACTTTATATTGCAGTATTGAAGTTTTGTGGGCATCATCCCCACCCCAGTTTTACTTTCTAATTGGAAGGTTTCTGGGTCACCAAATCAGTGTGTTCATATATGTTTATCTTTTCATGCATACAGTATATTAGATGGATGGTGAATATGTTATTATGCAGAATTAATTTAAGGTTTTAGAGTTACTGATTCACCCCTCCCCTCTCAATAACCTTGTTAGTCTTGATTATTTCCAACAATTTAGTCATGTTCATGCAATAAAATCACCAGTAGTGGACCATTTATATACCAATAGTTGATCATTTTTTAGCTTTTTTTATTCATAATTGGTCAATTGGTGCACTCTAAAGATTGTAAGACACTGGTAGAAATATAAGGTAGGCTAGTTTACTAAGAGGGGAGGGGTGAATCAAGAACCAATAAAACTTTAACTTGCTTCACTAATTAATCATTCATATATTAATCTAATCTAATTGCATGCATGAAAAAATGAAAACAATAAAACATTCATAGCACTTTGACACAACATATGGTGACCCAGAAACCTTCCAATTAGAAAGTAAAATTGGGGTGGGGATTATATCCATAAGTTTTAGTATTACAGTATAAAGTTAACCTGTTAAGGCTTACAATTGACCAATTTTGGTGATCTACCATGTAAGGAGCAATAAGGGCTGTGAGATCCACCTTATTAAAGGATTTACAAACATACAATGAAGTATGCACTCTGTTAGGAGATTTAGCAAAAGATTGTTAAGTCCATCCGCTTAAAGGATTTAACTGATACACTTGTTAGAATGAATTAGTGGTTGATCTTTGATCTACAACTTTGATTTACTAAATGAGATTCCTTGAATTGCAATGATCACCTTGTTGTGATAGATGAATCTTTGTTGTCCCTTATACTACTTGTAGCCTTCTTCAATTTGCACTCATACACTTCATATTACTTCTCATTGACACACTTGGATATGATACAATGAGTTACATATATATCAATCAAAATAAGTAGATAATGGAGTCGGCTACAATACCAAAATCATCATAATTCACAAAGTTGGCCCAACTACTATAACTCAAGTGGTTAAGTCAACTCGATGATGTTTTGACACTCAACAAACATTATCAATGATTGAAAAACATTGGCACTCAGTTGAAGTGTAAACTTGGTCCATATTGATCACTTTGAGTAGCTCAAACTTGGTTAGCACTATGTGACTTGGTGAACACTGAGAAACTTGGTAGATAAAAAATCACTCGGTTGACACTACATGACTTGGTCAACACTAGATTCTCTTCATTAACATGTAATGCCCCACCAAGGGATCCAAAAGAATTAACCTAAAGTTTCACTAAGTTTGCTAAACATTTTTTTTTTTAAAAGTAAGAATGTATAACATACACCTCAAACATATAGTAGCGGAAGCACTTACACATAATCAACAACAAACATACATCACAAGTTACATTCCTTAAGGATCCCAAGACGTTGAGTCACATTTAAATTTAATTAATTCTAAGTCTAACAACTACCACATACATATGAAAGAATAATCAGAAAGTCCAATGTCCATATTATACATTTGCTCCGAATGCCTCTTGGAAAATTAATTTGGAATGCTCAATCATCCACTGTACATGTCACGGGGTATGAAAGGCTTAAAAGAATATACATATGTAAAGATAAAGATACATCATCCTCAAATCCATGATACAAAGTACAGTAAAATAAATGGAACTAATAACATACCTGATACATTCATACATCCATAATGATAAAACATCTATCATAAAATCTAACCATCCATCATAATAATCCAAGAACATAGTGAAGGTAAATGCCAACCAAGAAAGCTCTAGCCATGGTGACCACAGATGGATCTCAATGGTAAGAGTAAAAAGCACTACCACCCGACCGCGTGGAACCTAAATGGTCCACTCCCACCGCGCTGAGGAGATAGTCTCAAGTCCCAAACAAGGTATCAAACACAAAACACAAGTACTCTCTAAGTCTGGGAAATCCTAAAAGTATACTAACTCAAAGGTTCCAACATAGAAAGACATCTAGACCCAGAGGCACCACAAAGACACGTAGGAAACCTGCTATGCAAGCGGGAAAGTGTCATCACAAAAGTCACGTAGAAGTTACTCGAGCAATCCCTTAGGAATCTCGGGTCCCTAGTGATTCTTGCGGCCACTAGTATCCTCTCGTACTGACGAGGCATACTGCGGAATGCAAGGTTGTAACCAAGCATTCTCTCTACACCATCCTAGCCTATACTAGCACTCAAAGTATGGGAGAGAACATACAATTATCTTATTAGGTTCATTTAAGTCAGTATTTAGGTGAGATGTTTTCACTTGTTAAAAAAACTTACAATGGGTTACTCCAGGCAGCCTCTTAGGGCCCCGATCCCCATTGCAAGCCACTTCTCGATACTACACATAGATAACCTACCTTAGGCTCATGAAATCACAAATCAAAGAATCATAATAAAATCACCTCAGTCCTATACAAGCAACTAAAAAACATCATAAAAGATAAGCCACAAAAATTACATCAGTTCCTCATGAGCAACAGGTAAGCATCAAATAATAATCATATGATCAAAACAGTTCTCTATCAGCAACTGAAGGCATCAATGATAAATCACAATACTGATCAAAGACTCCAAAATGGTCAAGTCAACACATGACATCATCAAGAACATAACAAACACTTCAGTCCTCTCAAGCGACCGAAAAGAAATCCAAGTATAACTGATCGAGACTCAAAAATGGTTATCAAATATAACTGATCGAGACTCAAAAATGGTTATGCAATATAACTGATCGATGACTCAAAAATGGTTAAGTTAGGTATCTTATATACATACACTTCAGCTTCACACCAGGAAACTAGAAAGCAATAACAAACAGTAGTCACAAACATCTCATAGAGCATGTCAACACATCACCAGGGTTGGGTTTAAAAGATCGAGATCAAAACAACATAACATCACATTCACATAATCCCCGAGCCTCTGGTAACAACCTAGGATTGGTCAACACTAGGACAAAACCTAAACACCCCATAATAGAGATAACACATAGAAATATAGAATAGTCTCACAATTTGATTTAATCTTAATAATATAATGTTAATTCAAATGTACGGGTTTCTATTCTCGTTTCCAGTGTATAATCCAAGTACTTATGATTTACAATATATCCCTTAACCTATTCTTATATTTAATTAGGATCAAGCTAAAACCCTAATTTGGTTTTAAAACAATTTTCTAAAATGATCTAAAGACAAGATACTTATCAAAATAAATAAGTAATTTATAAATTTACAATTTTCTTTTAACTATATTCGTCAATGGTTAATTTTAATTAAACTAATGTTTAATTAAATTAACTGATGATAATCAACTAAGTTCTTATATTACCAACTCTAGAATTATCAATTATTAATAATTAATATAATTACTAATAATTTTATTAAATAAAATAAACTTATTTTAAATACATTATTATTTAAATTAATTAAACAATAATAAAACTTATCAATATTATTAAATAATATCAAAGTTCACATTATGAACTATATTAATAAAATATTATTAACTTATACTTGATTTAATATTAAAATCT
The DNA here is from genome assembly GCA_028749045.1 of Cupressus sempervirens. Taxonomy (NCBI): domain Eukaryota; kingdom Viridiplantae; phylum Streptophyta; class Pinopsida; order Cupressales; family Cupressaceae; genus Cupressus; species Cupressus sempervirens. The sequence continues at coordinate 915,910,991 of CM053789.1, read as the reverse complement.
ATTAATAATATTAAATTTGTTAATAATTATTATTGTTTAAAAATAATAATTATAAATTAATATACATATATTAAATTAACTATTAACAACTTTTGCAATTTTTAAAATAATTAATTAAAAACTTTATAAAAAAAATAAAATATAATATAACACAAAGCATTATATAGGCCGCCGGCCTTTTAAATAAGCCAGCACGACAGGCCTGTTGACGCAGGGCCTGCGGCAGCCTGGCTGACGCAGTCCCTGCGCCAGCAGACTGCCGGCGGCAGCAACCACAAGGTGGGTACGGGGGGGGGGGGGGGGTGGGGGTGTGTGGGTATTCCCGCCCCCTTCCATAAGCATATATAATTTCTTCTTTTAATTATATTATATTTTATTTTATTTAACAAACCCCCATCGCATGCAAACTGCGATCCATGCGGGGCAGGGAAAAATATGAAGCCGCAGGTAAGTGGGGGGTGGGTGAAACCCCTCCCAACATATATATATATATATATATATATATATATATATATATATATATATATATATATATATATATATATATATATATATATATATATATATATATATATATATATATATATATATATATATATATATATATATTTCAAAATATATATATTTTTCAAAATATATATATTTTTTCTTTTTAATTAAAAATAACTTTTAAATACGTTTCCTCCAAGTATTATATATATATATATATATATATACTATTTTTAAAAAGGATCCTTGTTTATTACATAAACAATCTAATCACTAAACATGTATAATTAAACATTTTATTTTATTTTATTTTATAAACTTTTATAAATATAACCTGAATTTCCAATCAAGATTTTCTTTTCTTTCAAAAGCTCTCCCTAGTTTAATTTGTAAAATTCTATCATCTAGAACGAGGGTTTCAAATTGATTTATTCTTCCAATTCTATTATATAGATGAAATACAATATAGTATCATAAGGTTCAGAACAAGAGAGCGAAAGGATCAAACAGTGGAATCCAGACAATTCGGATTTATAATCCACAAGCACGAAGAAGACAGGATTATCAAATTGCATAGTTAAACCCGTGATCAAACACAAGACCCTACCTCAACCTGATGCTATTATGCAATCTCCAAAAACTGTAAGAGAATTCGCTCCTCTTCGATAACCTTTCTTCTGAAAATCTTCTTTAGAATTCGCCTTCTGAAATTTTCTTCCAAAAAGGTGTCTCCCCCCAATTCCTTGTCCCAATTTTTGTGTCCCCCAAAATGAACCCCAAAGTTGTGATAAGGAGTTTTCTCCTCAAATCGGGGGACTAATTATGCGTTCACCCGAGAGGACTCTTTGCTCAACTGAGTTAACTCAAAATTATCTTTTATTAATCTTTGCTTTATCTTTTTAATGCATATTAAATGAATCATTAAATAACTTTATTTAATTTTTCCACTTGACTTCTATTTTTAATCTTTATTACTTTTAATCCCATGCGCACTTTATGAAATTAAAATAACATTATAATTTCCTCTTATTTTATCTTTTTAATTAATTTCTTTATTTTCAACACATGCTCGCATCATGCAATCTTACAACTTTTAATAATTAATATATTTTCACTTTTTAATTTATTTTAGAAACTTAATTGATAAAATATTTAATTAACTTAAATAACAATAATATTTAGCATTTATTTAAAAATGAGCTCTAAATATATTATTATTAAATTAAATAAATATTATAATGTTCTAAATTATCCTTAAACTTTTATCTCAAAATTTAATTCTTTTTATTTAATTAATTTCTCAATTAATTAAATATAATCAAATATTAAAATATCATAATAATCTTCTATTAAATTGAATCATTAATTAATCATTTTAATTAATTTCTTTTATATTTAAACTCATGCTTAGATCATGGGATCTAGAACCCTTTAATAATTTAATATCTTTTCCACTTTTAATATATTTAAGAAACTTTAATTGATAAAATATTTATTAATTCAATTAATAATAATATTTAGCATTTATTTAAAAATGAACTCTAAATATATATTATTATTAAATTAAATAAATATTATCACATTCTAAAATTATACTTAAAATTTTTATTTCCAAATTTAATTCTTTTTATTTAATTAATTTCTCAATTAATTAAATATAATTAAATATTAAAGTATCATAATAATTTTCTATTAAATTAAATCATTAATTAATCCTTTTAATTAAACTTAATTAATAGAAAATACATCAAGGACTCAAAAAGCAACATACGAAAGCCCATCATAGAAAAATACATACTAAATCAAACAAAAAGGGGTATAATCATGAAATAACATCATTTGATGCATTCGAAGGGTACTTAACTCAGATACTTGCCCTAATTATCAATTAGGACAATTGGCTAAAAGGGTTTAGGAATTGGACTTAAGAGTTTATCTCCCCTCTCTTACCATTGAGATAATGTGATAGGGTACACTCATCCTGGCAATTCAGGGAAGTCGATACCCAGTACCTACAACCTGCATAAAATCCATGCATGTACAGACACAATATTCTAAGCTAAACAGACAATGGCAAGAAGTGGTGCATTGTGTAGATCCCGACTAGCAGGTGACTACGACTCCCTTCCTTAACCATATCAGAAACACCATACATAAAAAAAACAAACACACACACCATACACATGCAGTATGGGGTAAGTATCCATAAGAAAGCACATGTGATAATAAACCATCTAACTAATCATCATCGATAATTGAAAATATTGAATAATCATCATACATGCATGAAATATAGAGTACCAAGTCATCTCATCATATAATAAATTGAGTGTAAAACAACAACTGATAATCTGAAAGTAATGCTACTAAACATTAAGTATAAAACTAGCCTAAAAGAGTTTGGCAATTAAAACAAAATGTGAACTAGGGGTAGGCACTACATAACACTATGAGCTTGGTAAACATTGTAGAACTTGTTAATGTGGTTAGATTTCCACAATCCATCATAGTTATGTAAATTAGTTTCTGGATTAGATTGTGTGGAGATTTTTACCATCAACGTTTTGAATCACACTATGTGATCCATCACCGGGATGAGAGAGCAAGAGATGCCAAACAAAGTGTGATGATGGATCACGTAGAGTGATTCAAAACTTTGTTTGACATCTCTTGCTCTCTCATCCTAATGATGGATCACATAGTGTGATTCAAAACATTGATGGTAAAAATCTCCACACAATCCAATCCAGAAATTGATTTACATAATTGTAGAACTTGGTTAACACTAAGATCTTCATCACTTCTACTGAATAGCTCAGTATAATCTACTATGCTCAGGCGATAGAATGAATTGTCTCCTATGCTCGCTAGACACTGTGAAGCTTGACATGAACTACATTTAGACTACATAGCTTGGTAGAAACTAAAAAACTTGGTTAAAACTTTTGGATGAGAGATAAACTTGGTAGCAACTGTAGAGCTCAATAGTAATGTAACCAATTGACTAAGTATTGAGGCACTAATAGATAAATTGACCTTAATATCGACAATCTCCCCCTTTGGCATTAGTGACAAAAACACTTATTAAACCAATAATCTGAATTCTCAAAATTATTAGTCAAAAAATTCCTTTATTAACATTTTGTCTCTTCAACTCAATTTTTACTTACTGTTGTTGTAGCTCAGTAAATTACTCTCTTTTTCTGATTTCCCAAATTGCTTTTGTAAACATTTTATTACTACATGTACATGTATCTATATATTACTACTCCCCCATACATATATATCTCCTATAAACAAATAATATTTTTCTTTCCTTTCATCAATAATATTCTCCTCATTATTAATAAGCATATTTACTTCTCCCATACTCTATATGGATAATCTTCTTCTCCCCCTTTTTGAGATAAATGCCAAAGGTGTATAATATCTACAAGTTAATACCAAAATATGACAAGAAATCAAAATTTACCTTCAAAATTAGTACCATAGTCTTGTCCCAATTTTCTTGCAATACATTACTTGCATGCAAGGTTATCTATACCTCTGCTGATAGTTCCATCATGTGGTTAGCTATGGAGAAGTTGTTATCATGGATGAGTGTCATTGCATGTTCAATGTACATTTGTAGTGCATCCATGTTTGGAAGAATCATACCCTAAATTTCTACAATTCTGGCTTATTTCCTCAATAATTTTGGTTGAAGATTTGTCAGATATATGATCTTTATGAAATGTGCAAAACTAGAACTTGGATCAAGTGACAACTAGTGTGCACTTGCCTTCATATCCTCATCTATCTTGGATAATTTATCCTTTATCTCCTTTTTAAATATAGATGTGTAACTTAATTTGACAAATAAAGAAACAACATTATTGACAAATGTTTCTAGTGTAGTAAGAATAGTGGACTATTCTACTTGATCTATAACAATCTTCTATGCTACTTGCTCCAACACTTTATTTTCAAATTCTCTCTCAACTCTTTACATCATCTTTTCTTGTCCATTTAGTTCTTCATTATACTTGTGGAAAATTTTAGCTAACTAATCTAGAATAGGTTGTTTACCATCAACCTCAATATTCAGAGAATCAACAAATATGCTCTTTATGTCCTTAAGGACCTGATTAATCCTTTTTGTCTCTTCTCTAAGCTTCTTTTTCTTAGCCTTTTTCTTCCAAAGTTCTTCAATGATATTCATCTATTCTGGAGTGAGGTTAGAGGTATCTCAATTTTGAATAACAATGTCCTAATCCAGATCAATTTCTTCCTCTGAACTTTACCCTTAATCTTTGGAATGGTAGAATTAACAATTTATTTTCCCTTATTCAGAACATCAGTGCTTGGTTGAGATTAATTCTCAACTGCCATTGCACTATCCATGATGGAAATAATAGTTGGAAAAGTAGTAATTATACCAATAGTACTAATAGTAGAAATAATACTAACAACAGGAATACCTTGTTGTTTCTCAGTCAAGCCTGATGCTAGGAAGACTCACTACTAAGCAGATAAATTGCTACCCACTTCAATCATTGAAATACTTGGCAGAGTAATTCCAAAGATTGGTTGTGTGCTTGGTGTTGCAAATTTGACCTCAACCAACTCAATAGAATATTTCTATGAGCTTGATTGCACTAAGGCTTTACTCAGAGAGTAAGGAAAGGAAGTCATAATTTGTTCTACAATCTTTTTAGCATCAAATTCTTCAATAATATATATTTTTGGAAGACCAATGGCTTCTTGCTCTTCCTTCTCATCATCAAGATTAACATCATCTATCTCATCATCTTTGATTTATACTTCTTCTTTAGCATCATCATCTTCACCATCTTTGTCATCAACATGCACACAAAAAACACTAGGCTTTTGCAGCCCATAGATATTTTTCCATGTGGTGGTAGTAGACTTCACCATAGATTCAATGTCCTTATGCAACATCAGACATGTATTGAATTTGGGTGTGAACATCTTCTCATTCTTATTCAAAGATCCCTTCACCTCTTTCTCACTAAGACTCGGCATAAGTTGTCTCAAGGTTTTTTCACTAATGTCTTTAACAACTTTCACTTCACTATCCCATTAAGGTTTGATTGTTTTCAAAAGTACATCAGGAACTTGTTGTGTAAGCTTGTCAAGTGAATACTTCCACTTATCCAATTTTGTCACAAGGGTATCCTCAATTTTATTTTTTTCTTCTTCACTTCTAGTCTCATAATTAAGAGAATTGAAACATGTCATACATGTTCCTTCTTCCATCTTTTTCAATCTTTCTTGAAGGGTAGGGGAGAGCCTCTAAAAGATAATCTATTCTTCACCCAACTTCAACTTCTAAGATTTTGCAGATCTTCTTGTAAACATAGTAGGGAAGACTTGTCATGTTTGGTTATTATACCCTTTCCTTTCTCCTTGGGAGGCTCCTCTTCCTTAGGTTTTATTTCCTCTACTTCATCCTCTTCATCTTCTTCTGCCATATCATCTCTTTTTCCATTTGTCAGCATCAGAGGAGATCTTAATTTGATGGAGACACAAAAAAAGACTAGAATGAACACACAGGAAAAGGGAAATATTATTATCAATGAAAAATTCCCTATGGGCTTACAATAGTATGATTTTGGAGAAAGAAATCCTCCGCATAGTACCTTTTCTCAAACTCCACCAAGAACTGCCTTTACAATGCCAGAAGTGTTCTTAAATGAGCCCCAAATGATTTAGGGTTACGAATACATTCTAGAATATGCTAATTGGAATCCACCACCAAAACAAAAGGTTCTTGAAATCATGTTAGAAGTCAGTGTAAAATTAGAAGAATCCTGAAACGGTAGTCCAACTTCTAGGAGGCATAACTTTTGAACTGGGACTTTGATTGATAAACTGTTTACATTTTTGGAAAGCTCTCAAAGTTCTCTATATCCTTATTAACAAGCTTTTCCCCCATTCTTGTCCCTGTAGGAGGCTATTTAGTGCCCCAAATCTAACTTTGAAGCGCTTTGAGTAGGTCTCTAGGAAAATTAAAACTGCAATAACTTTCTAACTGTAAAACCTTTTGACCTGATTCATTTTATGGAGCGCTTTAAATTAAAAGCATAATCATCCCTCCAACTTACACCCTCTAACTCATCATAATCTTGGCTCAATTACAAAATAACTCATTTTCTACATTTACACATATCCCAAGGTGCTTAAGGTGCTTTAAAACTCTAACCCAGAAGACTAATAGTGGAACTATGAGAGTTGGAACCTTTATTTGACCCAAATGGGTATCCAAAAATGAAAACACATTAAACAAAAACTATCTTTAAGAATTTTTTTGGGTGATACAAGATTGCCCTTACACCACTAGATGCTCTTGCATCAGACACCCAGGGTAGGTTGAAAAGTGACCCTATCACTTTATGGTAGAGCAAAACCCAAATGGGCAACCTCAACTACTGATATCCAAGTTGAGTCCTCTATTGGTCATCCTTTCCACTTCACCAAGTACTCTTCATACTACCTATTTTTGGTACTCCTACCCACATGACTATCCAGAATCTCTTCTATCTCCTCCTTCTTAGAAGTAGGAATTGGACATGGTTCCAGCATCAACCCCTCATTTGCACCATCATCATGATATTTTGTTAAGTCTACAATGTTGAAGATAGGAGATGTGTGAATCCCATCTGGAAACTCCACCTCATATGTATTTCCCGATTCATGTTTCTTCAAAATTTTGCAATGGCCAAATTTCTTCATCTTTAGCTTTTTGTAAGTACCCACTGAAAAATGTTCCTTTTGTAAGTGTACCACAACCGAATCCCCTACTTGAAACTCCTTATGTCTCCTCCTTTGATCTGCCCTAGCTTTATATTATTGATTCATCTTATTAATGTGTGCATGGACCTCCTCATGTAGGCTCTTCACATGTTCAGAAAATTATTTTGCCTCAGCGCTTGTCCTCTCCCCTTGTTCCATCTTCCTTAATTCTAGTGTAGTCCTTGGGCTACTTCCATACACAATTTGGAATGGTGATCTACCAGTACTCCTATTTATAGAATTATTGTAAGAAAACTTTGCATGCGGTAGAATCAAATCCCATCCCTTGGGCTTATCTCCCACTAAACACCTTAGAAAATTGCCCAGACTTCTATTTACCACTTTTGTCTATCCATCAGTCTGTGGATGATGTGTAGAACTAAACTTCAATTCTATCTTCAACTTCTTCCACAAATTCCTCTAGAATCACCCTACAAATTTAGTATCTCTATCAAAAAAAATATTCTTTGGGAGACCATGTAGTCTCACCACCTCTCTAGAAAAAAAATTTGCAATATCTACAGCATCATAAGTCTTGTGGCATGGAATGAAATGTTCCATCTTGGAGAACCTATCAACCACCACAAATACCAAGTCATTACCCCTTTGTGTCCTCTGTAATCCAAGAACAAAATCCATATTTATGTCCTCCCATGGCTTTGATGGAATAGACAATGGCTGATAGAGTCCAATATTATGACTAAATCCTTTGGCTACTTGACATACTTAACAAATCTACACAAACTTCTTCACATCCTATGACATTTGAGGCCAAAAATAATGTTATCTAAGAATGGAAATGGTCTTATCTAGACCAAAGTTTATTACCATTCCTCCATTGTGTTTCTCCTTAATCAAATTTTCCCTCATGGAATTTCTTGGAATGCATAGACTATCCTTGAACAACATACCATCCTGAATCAAATAATCTTGCCACCTAGTTCTTTCTATAGTAACAGGTTCTTTACAAGCCTTCCATGCTTCAACAAAATTAGGATCCTTAGGATATAGATTCTTGAGTTCATCAAATCCAACATCTTCAACCTACATTACTGCCAGCAACAATTATCTCCTATGCAATGCATCTGGAACCCTATTAGACCTTCCACTTCTATGTTTCAACGAAATGTATAGCTCTGCATGAACTCTACCAACTTCAAATGTCTCTAGTTCAATTTACCTTGGCTATTTAGGTATTGAGATCCTTGGTGATCAGTATACAAGAAAAATTGTTTTGGCAATAAATAATGCCTCGATTTCTTTAAGGCCTGAACGATTGCATAGAACTCTTGATTATAAACAAAATACTTCTTCTTTACATCATTCAATTTTTCATTAAAATATACAATAGGCTTACCTTCTTGGCTCAATAAAGCCCCAATAGCACTGCCACTAGCATCACAATCTACCTGGAACACTTTACTAAAATCAAGAAGCACAAACACAGGTTGTTCTATCACCTTCTTCTTCAACAATTCAAAACTCCTTGCGGCTGATGTAGTCTAGTTGAACTCTTTCCTATCCCCCCTTATTGTTTCAATTAGGGGTGCACATATGCCACTAAAATTCTTAATGAACTTCCTATAAAAACTAACCAGACCATGAAATGATCTCACCTCAGTAGCAGACCTTGGAGTAGGCCATTTCAAGATGGATTTTACCTTCTTTGGATCCATTTTGAGACCTTCAGATGATACAACATACCCAAGTAGACTAACTTTTTTTTACAAAGCTGCATTTCTTCAAATTAATCAACATTTTCTCTTCTCTCAACCTTTCAAAGACTCTATCAATGTCCAATAAATGTTCATCCAAAGTCTTGTTAAAAATTAAAATATCATCCAAATAGACAATAACAAATTTTCCCAAGAATTTCTTTAGTACCTCATTCATAAGCAACATAAAGGTGCTTGGCATGTTGGTCAATCCAAAGGGCATAACTAACCACTCATATAGACCCTCATTGATCTTGAATGCAATCTTCCACTCATCTCCCTCTCATATCCATATATGATGGTAGCCACTCTTGAGATCTATCTTTGTGAAGTACTGACCTCCACTCAAGAATTCCATAAGATCATCCATTCTTGGAAAGGGGAACTGATACTTGATGGTTATTCTATTTATAGCTCCAGAGTCTATGCACATTCTCCACTCTCCATCCTTCTTTGGTGCTAGTACTGTAGGTGCTACACATGGACTCAAGATCTCTCAAATCAAACCCTTCTCAATAGCTCCTAAACTTGTGTATTTAGTTCCTCAGTTTTAGTAGGAGTCATCCTATGAGCAGCCTTGCTAGGAAAACTAGCTCCAGGGATTAAATCTATCTGATGACTGATCTGCATTATTGGTGGCAACCCTTATAGAACATTATCAGAGATGACATCTCCATACTCATTTAATAGGCCTAAAAATTCAGCTGGAATTTTACTATTACCTTCCTTATCTTTTCTAGGAATCAAAGTATAACACATATGCTAATGTTTCATACCATCCAAAAAAATTCTTCCATCAACAAGACATATCCTAGCACTACTGCATACCTTTTCACCTTCCTTTAAAAAGGGCTTCAATTTGTGGTGAACTTCATCCTCTATCAGAGAGTATGTATTTTCATGACCATCATGTACAATATGCCTATCAAACTGCCACAGTCTTTCCAACAATAAATGGTAGAAATCCATTGGAATAATGTCACAGAGAAATTCATCATGGTAACTCCCAATCTTGAACTTCACCAAACACTGTTCACTGACTAGGACCTTATGATCATCCTTCAGTCAAGCAATCTAATAGGGTTGGGAGTGGTTCTCCCTATTGAGCTTTAGCTTAGAGACCATCTCCTCAGACACCAAGTTGTTTGTGCTTCCACCATCAACAATCACATCACAACACTTATCCTCACACTTGCACCTGGTATGAAACAAACTCCTCCTTTGTCCACGTTCAGTCTCACTACTTAGTAAGACCCTTTCATTTACAAGAATCCCTCCTCTTTTTGTGTCCTTTGAATGTGGTGACTATGCATCCTCATCCACACGAGCAACCCTTGCTTGACTATCAGCTCTCCTATATGTCCTTCCTTGTCATTCATGGCATTCAAATGCACGATGACCTTCTTCATTGCAATGAAAATAGGTACCATGGAAGCCTCCTCTTCCTGATCTTTTTCCATGTCCTCTACCTCTTCCTCTTTGATCTCCAAAGTTTTGATCATGGGAGCAGTTGAAACCCTCATTCCTCTGGCTCCTACTAGTACCCACATCTTCATTTTTCTTTTAGGTCTCATTTTGGCCTCTAGATGACCTACTGCCGCCACTTCCTCCTTGACCATGCCCTCTTTACCTTCCTTCAAACCTCTTATTTAGCTTCTCTTTGACTCGCAGGGAAAACTAGTATGCATCTTCAATGCTAGTCACTCTAACCAGACTTAACTCTTCCTGAATGCTAGGTCATAACCCACTGAGGTAATGGGAAACCTTCTCCTTATTTTGTTTTCATGCCCTACCCTAATAAGAAGTTGATAAAATTCCTCTATATATTCCTAGATAGATTTTCTTGCTTGCTTTAATCCTTGCATTTTCTTGAACAAATCAAGCTCGTAATCAACAAGAATGAACTACTTCTTTAGTTTGTCCACCATGCGATCCCATCTTGTGATTTTCTCCTTTTCTCTTTTATTTCTTTCCAGCTGAATCTCTTGCCACCAAATTTTGGCATGGCCTTTCATTTTGGCCTTTGCAAACTTAACTCTATCTAGATCCCTAATATCCTCATACTCAAAATCCTACTCTAGTTCATTGATCCAGTCGATCAACTCATTTGGGTTTAGATTTCATGGAAACATGTCCACATCAATTTTATGTCTTTTTCCAAGCTTAGAAATGGCCCTAAAAATCCTCTCTTCTACTTGATTTAGGACTTTCTATTTTCCTTCCCCAATATTTTCTTCTTCTTCATTTTCTTCCTCACTTTCATTGCCTACGACAACTTTCAATCCTCTACGGATCTCCTCCTACAATGCGTTTACTTGTCTCTAGAGGGCTCTAACCTTAAGAGTAACAACTCTAGCCCTTCCACCATGTTCCCTTCATGGAGACATCTTCTTATCTCAAATCCACAACCTCACAATCCTGGTGCAAACTGCCTCACAGTCGGCACTTTGTCTACACACTTAAGAAAATCTGCTCTAATACTACTTGATGGAGACACAAAAAAAGACTAGAATAAACACACTGGAAAAGGGAAATATTATTATCAATGAAAAATTCCCTATGGGCTTACAATAGTATGATTCTGGAGAAAGAAATCCTCCACATAGTACCTTCTCTCAAACTCCACCGAGAACTGCCTTTACAATGCCAGAAGTGTTCTTAAATAAGCCCCAAATGATTTATGATTAGGAATAAATTCTAGAATATGCTAGTTGGCATCCACTGCCAAAACAGAAGGTTCCAAAAATCATGTTAGAAGTTGGCGTAAAATTAGAAGAATCTAGAAATAGTAGTCCAACTTCCAGGATGCATAACTTTTGAACTGAGACTCTGATTGACAAATTGTTTACATTTTCGAAAAGCTCTCGAAGTGCTATATAGCCTTATGTACAAGCTTTTCTTGTCCCCCATTTTTTTGGTCCCATGTGAGGCTATTTAGTGCCCCAAATTTGACGTTAAAGCACTCATAGGAGGTCTCCAGGAAAATTAAAACTGTAATAATTTTCCAACCATAAAACCTTTTGACCTAATTCTTTTTTTTGGAGCACTTTAAATTACAAGTATAATCACCCCTCCTACTTAAACCCTCTAACTCATCATATTTTTGGATTAATTACAAAATAACTCATTTTTTGCATTTACACATATCCCAAGGTGCTTACGATGCTTAAAAACTCTAACCCAAAAGACTAATCATGGAACTATGAGAGTTGGAACCTTTATTTGACCCAAATGGGTATCCAAAAATGAAAACACATTAAAAAAAAACTATCTCTAAGCATATTTTTGGGTGATATAGGATTGCCCTTAAACCATTGGATGCTCCTGCATCAAACACACAGGGTAGATTGAAAAGTGACCCTGTCACTTTATGGTAGAGGAAACCCCAAATGGGCAACCTCCACTATTAATATCCAAGTTGAGTCCTCTATTGGTCATCCTTTCCACTTCACCAAGTACTCTTCATACTGCCTATTTTTGGTACTCCTACCCACACGACTATCCATAATCTCTTCTATCTCCTCCTTTAAAATAGTAATTGGACATGGTTCTAGCATCAACCCCTTATCTACACCATCATCATGATATTCTATTAAATCTGTAATGTTGAAGATAGGAGAAATTTGAATCCCATGTAGCGACTCCAACACGAGTTGTTTTATCATCATCTTCTTCAACAATTCAAAACCCCTTGTAGCTGATGTAGTCCACTTGAACTCTTTCCTATCCCCCCTTATTGTTTCAGTCAAGGGTGCACATATGGCATTGAAATTCTTAATGAACTTCCTGTAAAAACTAACCAGACCATGAAATGATCTCACCTTAGTAGAAGACCCTAGAGCAGGCCATTCCAAGATGGATTTTACATTCTCTGGATACATTTTGAGACCTTCAAATGATACAACAAACCGCAAGTAGACTAACTCTTTTTTTACAAAGCTACATTTCTTCCAATTAATCAACATTTTCTCTTCTCTCAACCTTTCAAGGACTCTACAAATGTGCAATAAATTTTCATCCAAAGTCTTGCTGAAAATTAAGATATCATCCAAATAGACAATAACAAATTTTCCCAACAATTTCTTTAGTACCTCATTCATAAGCCGCATGAAGGTGCTTGGCGCGTTGGTCAATCCAAATGGCATGACTAACCACTCATATAGACCCTCCTTGGTCTTGAATGTATTCTTCCAGTCATCTCCCTCTCGTATCCATATCTGATGGTCGCTAGTCTTGAAATCTATCTTTGTGAAGTACTGAGCTCCACTCAAGAAGTCCATAAGATCATCCATTCTTGGCAAGGGAACTGATACTTGATGGTTATTCTATTTATAGCTCAAAAGTCTGTGCACATTCTCCATTTTCCATCCTTCTTTGGTGCCATTACTATAGGTACTGCACATGGACTCGAGCTCTCTCAAATCAAACCCTTCCTCAATAGTTCCTAAACTTGTCTATTTAGTTCCTTAGTTTCAGTACGAGTCATCCTATGAGCAACCTTGTTAGCAAAACTAGCTCGATGGATTAAATCTATCTGATGATTGATCTACCTAACTAGTGGCAACCCTTCTGGAACATTATCAAAGATGACATCTCCATACTCACTTAATAGGCCTAAAACTTTAGGTGGAATTTCACTACTTCCTTCCTTATCTTTTCTAGGAATCAAAGCATAACACATACGCTAATCTTTCATACCATCCAAAAAATTTCTTCCATCAACAAGACATATCCTAGCACTATTGCATACCTTTTCACCTTCCTTTACCAAGGGCTTCAATTTGTGGTGAAATCCATCCTCTATCAAAGAGTATGTATTTGCATGACCATCATGTACAACATGCCTATCAAATTGCCATGGTCTTCCAAACAATAAATGGTAGGCTTCCATTGGAATAATGTCATAGAGAACTTCATCATGGTAACTCCCAATCTTGAACTTCACCAAACACTATTCACTAACCAGGACCTTATGATCATCCTTCAACCAAGCAATCCGATAGGGTTGTGGGTGGTTCTCCCTCTTGAGCTTTAGCTTAGAGACCATCTCCTCAGACACCAAGTTTTATGTGCTACCACAATCAACAATCACATCACAACACTTATCCTCACACTTGCACCTGGTATGAAACAAACTCCTCCTTTGTCCACATTCAGTCTCACCGATTAGTAAGACCCTTTCATTTACGAGAACCTCTCCTCTTTCTGCATCCTCTGAATGTGATTACTATGCATCCTTATCCACATGAGCAACCCTCTCTTGACCATTAGCTCTCCTATCTATCCTTCCTTTTTGTTGAGGGGATTTAGATGCATGATGATCTTCTTCATTTCAATGAAAATAGGTACCATGGAAGCCTCCTCTTCCTGATCCTTGTCCACGTCTTCTACCTCTTCCTCTCTAATCTCCAAAGTTTTGATCATGGGAGTGGTTGAAACCCTTGTTCCTCTAGCTCCTACTAGTACGCACATCTTCATTTTTCTTTTGGGTCTCATTTCGACCTCCAGATGACCTACTATCACCCCTTCCTCCTTGACTGCATCCTCTTTTCCTTCTTTCAAACCTTTTATTAAGCTTCTCTTTGAATCATAGGGTAAATTGGTATGCCTCTTCAATGCTAGTCATTCTAACTAGACTTAACTCCTCTTGAATGCTAGGCTGTAACCCACTGAGGTAATGGGAAACCTTCTCCTTATTTGCTTCTGCACACCCTACTCTAATAAGAAGTTGATAAAATTCCTCGATATATTCCTGGATAGATTTTCCTACTTGCTTTAATCCTTGCATTTTCTTGAACAAATCAAGCTTGCAATTAACCAAAATGAACTGCTTCTTTAGTTTGTCCACCATGCGATCCCATCTTGTGATTTTCTCCTTTCCTCATTTATTTCTTTCCGGTTGAATCTCTTTCCACCAAATTTTGGCATGGCCTTTCATTTTGGCCTTCGCAAACTTAACCCTATCTAGATCCCTAATATCCTCATACTCAAAATACTCATCTAGTTCATTGATCCAGTTGATCAACTCATCCAGGTTTAGATTTCTTGAAAACATATCCACATCAATTTTAGGTCTTTTTCCAAGCTTAGAAATAGCCTTAAAAAGCTTCTCTTCTACCTAATTTATGACTTCCTCTTCACCTTCCCCTTCCTATCCAATATTTTCTTCTTCTTAATTTTCTTCCTCACTTTCATTGCTTGCAACAACATTCAGTCCTCTATGAATCTCCTCCTACAATTCTTGTACATGTCTCTAGAGGGCTCTAACCTTAGGAGTAACAACTCTAGCCCTTCCACCACATTCCCTTCATGTAGGGGTCTTCTTGTCTCAAACCCACAACCTCACAGTCCTAGTGCAAACTGCCTCACAGTCGGTGCTCTATCTACACACTTAGGAAAACTCACTCTAATACCACTTGATGGAGACACAAACAAAGACCAGAATGAACACACTAGAAAAGGGAAATATTATTATCAATTAAAAATGCCCTATGGGCTTACAATAGTATGATTCTGAAGAAAAAAATCCTCCACACAGTACCTTCTCTCAAACTCCACTGAGAACTGCCTTTACAATACCAGAAGTGTTCTTAAATAAGCCCCAAATGATTTAGGGTTAGGAATTCATTCTAGAATATGCTAGTTGGCATGCACCACCAAAATAGAAGGTTCCAAAAATCACGTTAGAAGTCAATGTAGAATTAGAAGAATCTAGAAATGGTAGTCCAACTTTTAGGAGGCATAACTATGAACCGAGACTCCTATTGATGAACCGTTTACATTTTTGGAAAGATCTCAAAGCACTCTATAGCCTCATGGACAAGCTTAGCTTGTCCCCCATTTTTTGACCCTGTACAAGGCCATTTAGTGCCCCGAATTTGACTTTGAAGTGCTCTTAGGAGGTCTCTAGGAAAATTAAAACTACAATAACTTTCTAATTGCAAAACCTTTTGACCTGATTCTTTTTCTAGAGCACTTTAAATTATGAATTAACTCATTTTTTGTATTTGCATGTATCGCAAGGTGAGTAAGGTGCTTTAAAACTCTAACCTAGAAGACTAATAGTGGAATTGTGAGAGTTGGAACCTTTATTTGACCCAAATGGGTATCCAAAAATGAAAACGCATTAAACAAAAACTATCTCTAAGCATATTTTGCATGATACAGGATTACGCTTACACCACTGGATGCTCTTGCATCATAATTTCTTAGAGTTTTTGATTATTTTCTCTATCATTTTCCTTCCTTTATTTACTACTTGATGTAACTTGATCTCAAGCTTAATTCTATCCTTAGCCTCTTCATAAGTACCAAAATATGTTTCCTTAGGATACATAGGCTCATTCAGTAGAGCTTGAACAATATCTTTGGTGTCATCAATGTTAACCACATATTCTAGAGGCATAACCCATGTCACTCTAGGTCTGATTGCTTGAGTGTAAACCTTGTCACAGTCAATCATGAAACATATATCTTCCTCACAATCTTCTACAAGTTTCTTGGGTACCCTAAATATGCTCTGTATCTTCTCTTGAAATGTCTCAAATTAATTATCCATGATTTTTTCAAAATTTTCTCCCATCTACATATTTTTCTTTAATACTCAAATACTCTCATATTCTTGCTCAATTGATTCAATAATAGCTCGGCAAGGTCAAAGGGTATAAGTTGTTCTTCACCACCTTGTATTTTAGGTCAACTACTTCACATGACACATTGTTCAACCAGATTGAGCTATAGATTTTGTGAGATATTACATGAATGCCAAAATTCTATTCCATGTCAATCACACCACTAAGCTTCATGACTCTTCCATCCTATTCAACAAGAGTCATCTTTATCAATTCGAACTGACCTAGGGTTTTAGTGGTCTTAGCTTTATTCAACATGGGAAATATAGTAATCCTATATATCATCTTCTTAGTTGTCAAAATAGGATGATCTAACTATAGTTTCATGTTATGAACATGACTTAGGATGAATCTAATTCACTTACATGAAAATCCCTTGACATATGTAAGATATGTGTCAAACCCTTTTTCTCAAAATGTTTGTGCCCAAGTTTCAGAATGTCATCCACACATAATTCATTAAATTCTTTGTTCATTTCTAGGGTTCAAAGCTCCTGAATAGAATAGTGATAGAATGAACAAATGTCATGCACAAGATGTACCTTGGGTGGAATTTGAGATTGTGCTCTAGTGGGGTCTAGTGCCTATACAATTTTTGGACACAATTTTAATGTGGGAGCTTTACAATCTACTCCACAAACCAACATTTCAGAACCTTTCTTAACCTTTCTTCTTTAAGATGCCATTGCTTGGTAAGGTTTTGAAAATGGGAGTAATCTTCAACATCAACTGCTTAAATTTCTCAAAGGCTTTGAATTCACTCTTCACTTTGTGCTCTAAAAATTTGTTGTGAAACAATACATTCAATTTTCTCCTTTTAATGAATTTTAGTCTTTACAATAGCCATTAATGCTTCATACACATATTCGCTCAGTGATAGGTTTTCCTCCACTCAGTTTGGTCTTTAATGCTCAGAAGACACCTTCAACTTGGTAAGGTCTCCTAACTTGGTAGGAACTACCAACTTGACATTTGCATCTTGAAAAAGATATGCAACCCAACCTTGCTCAGTAACTTCTTGAATTTCCATCATTACTCGATGATCCTTGTGCATCTTGAATGTTGATATGGATCTTTTTGCTTACTAGCTAGAACTAATGTTAGATGAATTCTTTTGAATCATAGTTCTAGTGATCTTGATAGGGAACTAAGTTGAAATGGTTGAGCACAATCAATTATCACACTTTTATGAAGGAAATGGTTAACAACGATAAAAAAAATAAACTTCAATGACCAAAATGTCATATTTTGGTTAGAAAATTCAAGATGATGTAAACTGATGAAATGTTTTAAATGGTATGAAGATTATGAATATAATTTGTTTTTTTTAATTGAACAAGAATTGACAAGTTTTAAAAAAATTTAAAGCTTGTTTTTCTATTGCTGAAAAATCCTAAAAATTAGGAGTTTCACAACACAAAACCATATGCCAAAAAATGTGTTTTTGATCTAAGTTTAAAATATATGTTAGAAGACATGTATATCTAGTGCAAGAGAAAAGAAGGATTCATTTTCTAGCTATATTTTGTGGTCTATAGTTTTTCAAAGTCAAAGTTTTTAGAAATTGATATTTTTCATTTCCCACCATTGTTGGCCTATAAAATCTATACCAAACACAAAAAAAAATTATATATTCTTGAAGAGAACTCTCTCCTCTAGTGTAGAATATAAATTTTCTATTTATTTTAAATAAAATTTACTATTGTTCTTTCATTTTTTAATCTACCTCTTTTCAAAAGATAACATACCTACTTTCATTATTTAATAAATTAAACATTATAATTGTAATCCAAACTATATAAAAACTATATGGTCAGATTCATGATTGAGAGATCTATGAAACAATATTTTTGGTTGTATATGTTTGTCAATTTTTAATGGGAAAATTGGGCCTTAACATCCATAATTTCAATAAAACACATATTTGGTAGATGTGGCTACCCCATGGGAAGCCACACTAAGGTGCTCGATTGAGCACCCTCAGTTGAGTATCTCTTGGTCGAGCCTACAACCAATCGACCTAGCTTTGCATGGTCACCTTAGTGCTAGTGGATCATATAAAAGAAAGATGAAAATTATCATTTTGAAAGAAAATTAATCTAGTAATTCTCTTCTACCTATTGTTTGGCTATTTAATTCACACTTTGGGATGAACTAGTGGAAGATTTTTTTTATTGACACGACTAGAATTGATACCAAATTACCATGGCAAGTCTGTCAAAATTTTGGCATCGCAATCTATCACCATCACAATTCCTATGGCTTAAATTATACTGAATTACCAAGGTAGGTTCATCACAATTTTTGCATCGCAACATATCATTGTCACAATTCTAATGGCTTACCATCATAATTGTGATGATGACAAGTTGCTATGACAAAATTATGATGAATTTTTCATGATAATTTGCTATCAAATGTAATAGTGTGAGCAGTAGCAAAGCAATTTATTTAAATATTTAAAATTTAATGTGAAGTCAAAGATAAAGATCAAGGAAATATGATTGAAAGAGGGATGACGAAATGAAAGGACATACAAAGCGTGCTTGAAAAGTTTTTGAAGAAAGAGAGGTACCTATTAATGTTGAAGGTGAAAAGATACCTCTTAATGTTGAAGAGAATACAAGTCAAGATCATAAAGATGTTGGTACTAGTAATTGAAATATTTTTTTAGGCATGGAACACTTGATATAATTGAACAAGAAGATTCTCTTTTTAATCAAGTTTCATCTAAAGACATGGTACTTAATAGCACAATCAAATTACATCTTAGAAATTTGTGGGAAGAATATTTTGAGAAAAAATCTTTGATAGGAAAAGCACAATTATTTGTTAGATTATTCAGAAAAAGATAAATGACACTAGTTTTGGAGTTGTTGGGTATCAACAATAAGAAAACATCAAAAGATCAAGTAAAAGAAATAGTACTTGAAAATGTGCTTCATTCTGTAAATGCTCTCAAGAGTCACTAGTAAATTTGGACCTATTTTTCAATGCAAGGTTGTCAAAAGTTTGACACTTAAACATCCAAAATCAAGGTCAATAGAAGTGCATTAAAATTTTGACACACTCCATGGCTATCAATTTATTGATGGAAAGACCCATCAAAAGTTATCCCCATCTATGTCACATGGTGGCGTTAGAAAACTAGTTCAAAACATTGAAATATTGATGCCAACCATAGATGATTCAACGGGTTTTCCACACCATCGATAGAAAGCCTCCTCAAAATATTGACACTAGCCAAAGATGATTTGACGAATTTGTCATACCCTCGATGGAAGGCCTTGTCAAAATATCAATTCCTACCAGAGATGAACGACAACTAGAGATAATTTGACAAGTTTTTCATACCATCGACAATAGGAATCCTTGAATTATTGACACCAGCCATAGATGATTTGAAGGAAATTTTCATACCATCAATGGTAGGTCTCATCAAAATATTGATGACAGCTAGAGTTTTTTTTTAATCAAATAGTCTCACTGTGTATCAGGCTAATAATAGTCATATGAAGTCAAGAACCCTTACTACATCAGCAAGTTTGTAGACTTGTTATCATTTTACTATAAAAATTGAATGCTCACATATTCCTACTACCCAAACCAAAGGCTTCAAAAATTTCTATGAAAGAGAAGGTGGGAATATCAAAACTAAAGTTTTAGAGTTACCATTTCTATTGAAGGACTTACCATTTGTTGTGGGCTATTTTTGTAATAAGCACATATTAGGGATACCAAAAGTACTTAATCAATTTTTCATTCGCCCAATCAAAGTGCCACAATTTCTCGCATGACATTATTTTGAAATCATGTTATGTATAAGTTGCATATATTTCTTATCTAAAATATTAATAGAATTATTTTGGCTACACATTAGCTTGCTACAGTTATACACAAGACTTTTTCACCTAACTTATAGAGTTATGTGTGAATTCTTGTTGGTTTCTAATGACATCAGTGCATCTGATAACCAAGTCTTACATAATTTGCACCAATATTAGGAATAAGAAATCCTGACAATTTCTTACCTATGTAGCTCCCTAATCATTTTGGCAACCCCCATAGTTGAGTTCTATATAGAGGCCATTGTTGATATTTTGAGTTGTAATAATAATTCCATACCATGTAAAACACAAATTATTTAATATATTTATTTTCAAAAGTACAAATCAAGTGAAGGGCTGAAAAGAGTTTGTATTTTGGTGAGATTGGAAGCTCAATTTTCCTTCCAATATTAGAATCATGCCATGGTAACCCACACAATCACCCAGATTTTTCACTCTAAATTACAAAAAGGAAATGAAATGGATTGGTTATTTTTATTTGATGATTTTGTGCACAATTTTAAGTATGTTTATCTTCCTTGGACAACCACTAATCTAATAAAATCTCATTATAATGTTTCTAAATAAACAAGGTGAACAAATGAGTTATAATGTTTATAATCTATAGCATGCTCTATTACATTTTTTGGAAATCCTTTTTGTTCCTCTATAATGTTCCTATCTTCATTAAAATAATATTATCTATTTTGTAATATTTGTTACTAAATAGAAAGAAATGGAGACCTCTTCTCAACCCTAACTTCCAAAAGGAATGATCCAAATTGATTAAGCACAAAAAGTGTTCAATGCAAAAATGGATCAAGTGATGGAAGAAAGGGAGAAAGGAGGTTATATGATCTTTCTATTGTGGGGGAGTATGTGCTTAAATCCTAAAATATATTAAAGACATTTATACTAACCTTGAATCTAGAAAATACTAATTTCTGATGTCTGTGTGTAATTTCTAGAAAATCTGCACCCTGTCTTGGATAGGGAAATGTCGAGATGGAGAAAACCCAAAAATATTTTATCTTTTTCTAGGAAGGTCAACCTTAACCCTTTTGGCAGGGAATAATCTTATCCCATGGCACAACTATACCCCAAAAATTCAAGCTTGACCTACACTACTTTGGCAAAAATTTTGTTCACAAATCTTGCAAGTTCTATGAAAAGGGTATCCAAATTTGCTATCCAATTCACTATTCCACACCTTTGTCTATAAGAAAAATGATTTTTTTTTTTTGTATGGGGGGTTTGCCTTAGTTAAACCCTAGTTTGGAATTAACCTCAAAATATAAATGAAATTATAATATGCATAAACAAAGTAAATGGAATTATTCATCTTGTTTATGTGGAAATCCTTATGGAGGGTTTGAATCCTTGAATCCACAAGTACAGATGCTCCAAATGATGTAGAAATGTATGTAGGATGTCTCAAATCAATGTCATTATATCTTAAACACCAATCTTGAATGTATCTTTGCATAGAAGAAGACTTGGATGAATGTGGATGGAGAAATCTTCAGCAAGAGGGTTCCATAGAGATTGAATCCTTCAATGGCTAACAATGGACCTCCTTGATGAATTGGATGTTTGAACATTTGAATGATTGAATACTCGATAGATAGTAGAAATTCACTTCATAAATTTTAGATAGTGGATGTGCTCATGAAATTATGGATATCTTGTAGATTGATTGTGCATAGATTGTAGATGTCAAAATGAGGGAAGCAGTGTAGAAGTTGTGAAAACCAACTTCATAGATTGCCAAGATCACCTGCATGCAAATAACTTGCTGAAGAGAAACCGAAAAAAGAAGGAAAAAGTAGAGCTTGAAAAAACTCAACAAGATGAGAGAAAAATTGTATTCCAAGATTGATTGAATGAATGCTTGAAAAAATAATTACAAGAGTTCAACCTTAAAGGTGAACGAAAGCCCTAAAGCCTAAAAAACCTAGGTTGCACAATATAATTAATATAAAATATTAATTATATGCACCTAAGAGATAGCTTAAGAAAACTAGAGTAATAGGCAACTTATTTAATTAAATCAAAGTGATTTAATTAATAAGTATAAATAATTAATTACTCTAACACCCCCCTTAAGCGAAGCTTGAGAGGTAAGCTAACCTAGCACAACTAAGAAAGAAGAAAAAAATGGGTCCCGGCAACAAGGCCTGATCAGGTACCCAAAACAAGGAAATCTTTGTAAATCGAAGACAAAGGAGAAAACTCAGTCCCCTCTCCAAAAAGAGATAGCAAAGAATGTTGTAGAAGATAGGAACAAAGAGAAGATCATGAAGAAAACCACTAAAGCAGAAGAAGTCGCAAACTCTGTCAGAAAGAAATTGTTGATCTGAAGATCCTTGATGGAAATAGAAGGCATGGACTGAGAGTGTCTATATGGTAGGTGATCCATCTTACTGAAATGCATAGGTAGCTAGCCACTACAATCGCCTAGTATATAGGATCAAAATACTAAATACATAGCTCACTCCAATGAACCATCAAACCAAAGAAGCATTAGAACCAACAATATAACCCCCCCTTAATGTAGATGGGGTGAGGTGACAGACAACTTAAAAGATGGGCCAAAAATCTCCTACAACATAGGAACCAAACACATCGAGAGTGAGGTACAAACACCTATAAAGGTAGGTGTCACCAACACTGTATAAGGCAAAAGAGGAAGAGGGCACAAAACTGGCAAACAACTATCCCCCCCATGGCACTTTATAAAATGGTTTGAGTACAACAAACCACAATGATGAAAAGGATCCTAAAATGCAAGAGTGGCACTTTATCTCAATGTGTTAGCATAAATATTCTTACAAATGATATCAACAATGATCAAAATAGGAAAAAAGTTGATACAAAAGATAGTATAGCCCAAAAGAAGATATCCCATGCTGAGAAAATGATCTTCGGACATGAAATACCCAAGATATCCATCATAGAGAAAAAATGCCAAAAACATGATAGAAAGAGAATGGGGAAGAATTTGGAAGAAATTACATCATTTCTAAAAAGTAGATAGAACCAGCTTTGCAAAAATATCACATTTTCAAAAAACAGAGATGGGATGCACAAGAAACGCTCGTTAGAGTCAAAAATAGAACTTCGGACTTTAACTGCAAAAATAGGAAACTAAACTACATCAAAACAAAAAAAATCCTACACCACTCTCTTTGTCTTGGAACCAGCTTTTTGATGCTTCTTTCGGATCAGAAAAATACCTCTGTATGCTCAAGATATGGCCAAAAAGGCACGAGTAGGTCAAAAAGGGACCTTGGAGAGCCTGCAAGTGTGCTGATGTTGTGTTGATGTCATGCTGATGTCAGCATTTTGGGGAAAAAATTGACAGCCACGGGGCCCTCACAGCAAAAAAGGGCCACGTGGCAATGCCACATGGATGCCATGTGGCAGAGGCTAACATGGCAAGTGCCAATGTGGCACCCTTGGCCACGTGTCAGCTACAAACTTGGCCAAAAATGTCATGTGGGCTACTGAGTAGGAAGGTCCACAAGAGGGTAGTGGTTGCTAGCAGCAGTGGTCACTGGATCCAACAGTGCCGCCTAGAGGATGGAGGGCCGTAGTGGTGCACCGACGGCAGTTGCGGGTAGGCCGAGTGTAGGTGGTCCACAGGTGGCCGCTGGGCAAAGCAGCCCAAAAGAATTTTATTTTATTTTTAAAATATTTTTTTGCAATAAATGTGTCTGTACGGCCTCTTTGGGGGGGGGGGGGCCTAAAAAATTTTCCTAGATGCCCGAAAGCCAAAAAGGACAAATTTTATATAGATCCTGACTGTAAACAACCTTCTGGATCCAATGGCAGCATCCGTTTAGGCCCAAAGTGTCCCAAAAAGTTTCTCTTCCTCTCAATTGAAGAAAAAAACTTCCAAAAAGCTGGGGTTTCTAACTCTGAATCGTGGCTTCAAAAATCCTTCGAACAAGAAGCAATAGGGCAGCTCTGATACCGTGTAGAAGTTGTGAAAACCAACTTCGCAGATTGCCAAGATCACCTACATGTAAATAACCTACTAAAGAGAAACTAAAAAGGAAAGGAAAAAGTAGAGCTTGAAAAAACTCAATAAGATGAGAGAAAAACTATATTCCAAGATTGATTGAATGAATGCTTGAAAAAAGAATTACAAGAGTTCAACCTTAAAGGCGAAGAAAAACCCTAAAGCCTAAGAAAGCTAGGTTGCACAATATAATTAATATAAAATATTAATTATATGCACCTAAGAGATAGCTTAAGAAAACTAGAGTAATAGGCAACTTATTTAATTAAATCAAAGTGATTTAATTAATAAGTATAAACAATTAATTACTCTAACAAGAAGGCTTCCTTATATAGAGATCTAGGGCACTAACTCCTAGAGAAGGCTGAAATAAGAGCATTAAATATCATTTAACCTTAACCCCTAGGAATAGACCTATATTAAATGTAATTTAAGAGTCTACCATTCTAAAACTTGAAATAGCTGACCTGGAAGTGAGAAAAGAAACTTTCTGAAGCTTGAGTTCCTAAAACTCCCAAAAATTGAGAATGGGACCTAGGGTTAGGGATGAGGTCAACTCTACCCTAGGTTAGGGTTGAGAACATCCTTGACCTAGGTCAGGGTTGAGGTCAACCTTGACCCAGAAGGTCATCCTTGACCTAGAGGCCAAAGTCCTCAGTTTCATAGAGAGAAGTAGAACAAGAGGAAAATAGTCAGATCCATGCAAAGACTCATTCAAGGTGCTTGACATGACCCTAGACCACTTACTTAGAGGGATAAATGCTCTTAACATGGAAGTGCTTCCATTTTGAGAAGATACATTAATCTCCCACTTTAGCAAGAGCATGGACTCGATGCAAACTCTTGGTTAGGGTATTTTTCAGTGGTGAATATTAATAATTTTGTGAATTTTAGAATTATTTAGCTAGTAATTTGTCTAATAATTTAAGATTTAATGCAACCTAAATTACCACATTTTTATTATATTTAGTTCTAAAATATTTAAAATTGCTCAATAATCTATTTTATTTAAAAATATAATCTCAAAGTTTCACCACAATAATTGATACATGATTAGATTTGATTCACCTAAATATTATATATTATCAAAGAAGTTGAAATTAATTCACCAATAATTATCATAATTATTAGTTACTTTAGGGATATATTAGCACTATTTAGTTTTCACTATTGATTTAAAATATATTGTAATTATCCTCATATTTCCATGAGATAAAACATGTTCAATTTTTATTTGTAATATTCCATGATGATTAGCAAACTTCCTATTATTAGTAAGATTTGCCAATATTTTCTACTCAAAAATTATGATTCCAAAATAATTGCCTATGAAAATAATATTTAAAATAAAAAATTTGACAAATTTGTAGATAAAAAAAGTTTTGTTTTTCAAAATAATGAAAGATTTGCCAATAATTTATATCTTTTTCTAAAGGGGGGTTTCTTAAATTTTACCCTACTCTTGGTAAAGTAGATCATAATGAAAAGATAATCTTATTAAATCAAAGAGACAAAGAGATCATCAAGCCCCTAGAGACTCAAGTCTTTGTCAACTCCAAGATCAAAATAAGAGAGACATGTCTAGAAAAAGAGAAAAAGAGAAAGAGTGTGATTATCTCACCCAATAAGAACTTATGTCCCATTGTGAACCACACAAGGAAAATACACAACTAGAAAGATGGAATTGAATTTCCTAGTGAATGTGGCTACTCACTAGTCAACCCATCTAGGATTCACTCTCAAGAATATTCTATTCTATAGGAGTAAAACCAAAAGAGATCCAATCTTAAGGATACCTTTGACCTTAAGGGATGAAAAATATATTTGAAATTGGAGGGATAAAGAGATCCTAAAATATAAATCCATGCTTTAATGATTAGTCACTAATCCTAAAAGGGAGAAATGGTATCTTGAAAAATAATATATATGTATTGAAAATTGTGTGTGCAATAAGTGAGCAGAGTGTATGCCCCCATGTTAAAGTCATTGCTAACACTTTAGTAGGAGCAATGGCTTTGATGAAAACATTAAAAACTTCACTAATTATGTTTTCACTATGAGATGCCCCCAAACAAAGAAAAATCAAGAGAAATACCACATAAAAATATAGAGAACACAGAAGGGATCTACCTACTGTGGGGTCAATATGATCATATATATATATATATATATATATATATATATATATGATATTATTGCAAATGAATTGACATCATTCTCCAAAGAAAGTAGAACTACAATCACAAAGGAAGAAAGATCACATTAGAGATACAAAGAAGAATATTTTTGGACCATAACCTAGAGACCAAAAAGAATCAATGCTACCAAGTTGTAGATCCAAGCAGATTATACAAGGAAATATGAACAAACAATAGCATAGGTACAACATATGTAAGGATAGAAATACAGGTTCAATTCTTTTATCACCTTGCACTGACGAAGCAACAAAGATCATATAAAAGAATCTAACAACATTTAGAAAGTATATCATAGGAGAAGCATATTACAACAGAAAAACACACAACAAAGACTAGCCTGAGGACTAGCCAATCAAGCATGTCGCCTACTCTCCCCATCTCATCTTTTATTATTCCAAAAAGGTGGGTAACTCAAAAGAGGGACATATCCAACATAGTAGGACTGATACCCAGTTGCAAACAAGGATCCTCTTGAGATTCACAATGTTCAATACTAGGTGTAGGTGTTAATTGTGAGGAAAGCATATTAGATAAATCAATGTCAATGTCAATAGTTTCATATTCATCATTAACATCATCAACATCATCAAGAGTATCTTTACCATCTAGATTAACCATGATATGATCTAAGATACTAATAGAATCATTAGAATAAGATAACTTAACATCATTATTAGTAACTACTTCTTCTAACACATCATGCATAGTTGTATCGAAGGAGATAAAAAAATTTGAATAATAGAATTATGAGCTTTAGCTTAAGCATGATGCTTTTTACAATGTTCATTAGCAAATTAGTTACATTTTGTCTTACTTAAAATTTGTTGAGAACTAGGAGTAACAACTATTGAATCTTTCATAGGTTCTATAGGAGGATTAACAAGATGACTACTAGACTCATGAGCAATATGAGGAACTTGATTAATAGTTGTAGAAGCCATAGATAAAGGAGCTATAGAAGCTATAGGAAAAAGACCATTATTAAAATCCTTAGAAGGTAAGCTTAACTCAAGAATTTTTCACTGCTTATAGACTTGATATGAATAAACAAGATGATGAGGTCAAGCATGACCTGAATTAGTTAATAAAGGCCAAAAGAAATCAATGGTATCAACATCCGTGGGCCTAGAAGTATGATATAAGCTATGATTAACCATTTTCATTTCATTGTCATAAACAAACTTAAGACATTTATGAATAGGTGAAGCAATAAAATGCATGGTATTTAACCATGGTAAACCAAGCTTAAGTTGAAATTGAGTGGAAGTAGGAACAACAACAAAGGTGGTGTTCACAATCTTTCCACAAAGTTCAACTAGTAAATCAATAGAACCAAATGATGGATGAAAAAAAACCATTACAAGTTTGAATCCATACATCTGATTTATCATAAAAATCACATTTCAAACTTTTCATAAAAAGATTTTCTTCTATAATAACATTGACTAAGGAGGTAGGATCAACAAGATAACCATGAGTAGGTATCTTAGCAATATTACCATTAATATAAAGGGGACCATCAAGAGCTTTAATAGTCTCATAATCATCAAACATAATCAAATGTTCTCGAAGGTCATTTTTTCTTAGGTTGTTGTTGAGGTTTAGGTTGAGGCCTCAATTTAGGCTTAGGTTTCAATTGAGGTAGAGCTAAAACTAGAGATTGAAGTGGAGATTGAGATTTAGGTAGAGATGTAGATTGAACCACATGCTCCACTTGATTAACAACATGATTAAGATCATCCATCTTTGAATCATGCACAATATCCATGGAAGATGGCTGAGCAATACTATTAGTATCATGTGTAGGTAAAGGATTTGTATATATTTGTAAATTTTGATTAGGAGGAGAAATTAATTTATTCCCACTACCATCAAAATTATTGATAGATAATGCATTAGAATCAATTAAGGCCTGAACCTTATGTTTTAAGGAATAACATTTTTTAGTATCATGACCATTCTAGAGATGATATTAACAAAATGTTTTTAGAGAAAAAGATTTAGCTATCATTGTAGCAAGTAAAAGAGGACGAATAGAAGGTAAAGTAATCATATTAGTAGTTTACAACCTATTTATAATATAATTTAAAGATTTAGAAAGAGGATTAAATGTATGATTCAATCGAAAAGTAGTGGATGCAGAAGAGGCATTATGAGATGCAACAACAACTTGATCAACAACTGCATTTTCTTGTTTATTTATCTTGACATAGTTGTTGAGTTTTTTAATTTTATTTGCATTAAGAGAAGCATCACTTTTATCAATATGAATAGGAACCATTGGAGTGGTGCTCTCAAATTGACTCACTTGTAATTGATAATGATGAAGTGCTACACAAAGTTGTTGAAAAGAAGTAAATTCAGTAAGTAGAATATTATCTCTAATATCCTTTTGCAAACTTGAAATAAACATACATTAAATATCAATATCAAGAATAGGATAAGGAATTTGAACATGAAAATGCTTATATCTACCAATAAATTCGATCAATTTTTTCTTGGAGTTTTGTTCAAAATGTATCAAATCAATCAAACACACTTGCGGGCCAATTTTTGTTTTGAAATTGTTGAATAAAAGCATTAGCAAGTTGAGGAAATGAATGAATAGGATAAGGAGTCAAAGAAAAAAACTATTGTAAAGCCTTGTCACAAAAAGTTCAAGAAAATAACTTCGCTAAAACCCTATGATCATGACCATAATCACTACAAAGGATTTGAAATATTTTAACATGATGAATATGGTTTCCCTTACCATTATAATTCTCAAGATGAGGCATGTCATCTTGTTGAGGCATGAGAGTATGAATAATATCCTAAGACAAAGGACTTCCCATATCAAAAGTAAGGATACTAAACTTGTTTTGAGTCAAGGATGTAATTTTTTGTTGTGAAGATGATAGAGTTGTGCCAAACTGATAACTATAGAATCATAAGAGGAAATAGGGGAACTAGCAATGTTAGAAGCACTAGGTAAAGTGTACAAATTTACAAGAATAAAAGACACAATCATATGAACACTAGGAACTACAACTGGCATAGGAGTAGAATAAGTAAAAGGAACATTATGATAAGAAGCTTGTGAAGTAGGAAAGGGCACATGAGGAACACTCATAGGAATAGAGGGAACTATCATAGTCACCAAAGGAGTATAGGTAAGGACACTAGGGAAAGGAACATAAGAAGGTTCTACACTAGTGATAGGAGGAGATAACCCTAAATCTTGAGCTTCTTGAGCTAAATTTTTAACATTGGAATGCACAAGGTGAGTAATACCACATGAGAGATTAACACCTTGGTCACTATCATGAAGAATTTTCATAAGAGCCTCAATAGCTTGAATAGAATCTTGATTATGGTTTTCTTGAAGAAGTCAATTGCCCATTTTATCAAGTTCATTTGAAATTTTTTGGACTTGTTTAGGAGGAAATCTTAAAGAATCATCCTCATCATGAGATGAGTGAGAAGAGTTTTTCTCCATAAGAGGATTAGAATCAAGAAGAATCAAAGTTTCATCCAGAATCCTAAGGAAAGGAGAAGAAGACTAGGGCTCAAAGTTACCCATAAGTCTATGATTGCATCTAACCCTAATATTAGAAGTAGGATTAGAAGTAATAAAGCTCATAAAAAAATACAAGGAAAATAAACAAAACTATAAAACAATAATATTTTGTATTTTGAAAGAATTTTTTCAATTTTTTTGTATTTTTGAATTTAAAATGCAAGAGCATAAACTAAATCTAATATTAATACAAGAAATCACCCAATGAAATGAAAGGAAATATAACACCACAAAACATAATAGGGCATCTAATTCCACAAAAGATAAGGAAATCTAATGCAAGATTTTAGATCTAACAACAAAAACAAAGAGTTGTGTATCGTGGGTTCACCAAAATGAATAGAAAGGTGAATACACAATATAATATAAAGGGAACTTGAAAATATAATAGGGCATCTAATTCAACAAAATAAAAGAGGGTAAGCATGTTAGGTTCACCAAAATGAATTGAAAGAAAATGGAAGCCTCTTCTCAACTCTAACTTCCAAATTGATTAAGAACAAGAAAGTGTTCAATGCAGAAATAGATCAAGTGATGGAAAATAGGGAGAAAGGAGATTATATAATGTTTCTATTGTGGGGGAGTATGTGCTTAAATCCTAAAATAGATAAAAGAAAAATACTATCCTTGAATCTATAAAATGTTGATTTCTGATGTCTATATGTATTTTCTGGAAAATCTACAATCTATTTTAGACTAAGAATGTTGAGACAGAGAAAACCCAGAAACCTTTTGTCTTTTTGAAGGGAGGTCAACCTTGACCCTATTGGTGGGACACAATCTTACCCCAGGGCACAATTGTACCCTAAAAAGTCAACCCTGACCTACACTACTCCAATGAAATTTATGTTCATGAATCTCACAAGTTTGATGAAAAGGATATCCAAATCTACTCTCTAATTCATGTTTCTACGCATGTATCTACAAGAAAAATGATTTTATTTTTTTGGATTGGTGGTTTGCCTTAGTCAAACCCTAGTTTGCAATTAACCTTGAAATATAATTAATATTGATAAACAAAGTAAATGGAACTATTAACCTTTATTATGTAGAAATCCTTGTAGAGGACTCGAATCCTTGAATCCACAAGTATGGATGCTCCAAATGTATGTAGAAATGTATATAGGATGTCTCAAAACAATATCACTGAATCTTCAACACCAATCTTGAATGTATCTTTACATAGAAGAAGACTTGGATGAATGTAGATGGAGAAATCTTCAACAAGAGGGCATCATAGAGATTGAATCCTTCAATGGCTAACAATGGACCTCCTCAATGAATTGAATGCTTGATAGATAGTAGAAATTCACTTCATAAATTGTAGTTAGTGGATGATTAGGCTAAATATTGTCTCTATTTCATGATAGTTTTTAAATACTTTGTTAATACTCTATTTCATTTTCATCAAGCCTAAACCAATGATTAACCTATGGGTAGAGAGTATGTCATCTTTTTCCAATATCATATATATGATGTAATATTTCATATAATTATCAAAATGTGTGTTCTTATATTTGAATTTAATTTGAAAATGCTTATTTGCAATTATTTCTACATTATAACTAACCTATTGGCAATAAAGTTGAAGATGATTGAAAGAATCCAAAGATGAATGTTGAAGACAACCAATACATTCAAGGAGAAAAGAATGTTGAGATGTAGCCATAGTGGAGAAAAGTTATAACGGTTCCAGAGGACACAACAACGAGTATGGAGGTGCTATGAAGACTTGCTAAATTCTCTACATTTATTATGGCAAGCAGTTGTTTAGACTTTATTATTCCCACCTCAAGCCATTATTTCTTCTTCCCACCTTGAGTTGTTAATTTCCTTCTTTCTCTCTTGCAAGTTTATAGCTAGGTTGTTTACTTTCCTATTTCAAAATAAACGTCGATCTCCTATACATAGGAATCAGACCAAGTGTGTTAGTTTAGTCAGTTAGAAGGAAAAAGTTTATGAGAACAAAATGTTAACCTTTACAATGAGTTGTGTTTTTATAGTTTTGTGTGTTGTTTCCATGTAATGAATTTCTAAAATGTAATGAAATAATTTTTGGCTTCTATTCTGTGTTAATAGATTAGAAGAAACCAACCAAGGGGGCCCACTTGGGAGGTGAATTAGATTAGATTAGGATAGTATAGATTTATTTCGAAGCATTTTTAATATTGCAAGTAGAAGTTGTAAGTTCCTTCTTGTAGCATCATACTTAGTGAATGTTCTTGCAGCATCTATGAGAATAGTTATAGTGGATGAACTGAGTTGGAATTTATGTTAGCCTTTCACTATGTTTCTAGTATTCATAGAGTAAGTGTGTTAATGTCCTACAACATTAGTGTAATTTCTTTTCCTTTTATTTTAATTTCCTATAGCATAAGTGTAGTGACTCATTAAGAGACCTAGTGCACATATTATGCCAACCATTTCAAGTATATGTCCTTGAGTTGACAAGATTAAATGCAACTCATAGTGGGAAAAATAATCCTTAGATTGAATACATTATTCCTAAGTATGGCCTAGAGCATGATTATTGTATAACTATTGTGAGGTGGGTCATTTTTGGCATTGTTGTTGGGGATGGTGTCAAGCTAGGAGCATTTTTGAGTCATAGTTCTTAGATAAAGTTTTCTTTTTAGAAATTTTTAGTTTTGAAGTTTCCTTTACCAGCATGAAGAGTTCAATTGCATGCATTGAAGAGGAAGACAATGAGATGAATATGGTAGATTTCTTCCATGGGAGTATGTTAATCTAAACAAAGAAATTGAAGAAGAATGAGTTGAGTTTCTTTTTGAAGATGCAAGCCCTATTTTTCCTACAGAATCATCTTCAAGACTGGAACCTATAGATGCAAGTGGTTTTCAACCTTTTACTAAAATTTTGGCTAGTTTCCTTGATAATACTACTTTAAATCCACCAGTTGTTAATCATCTAGTACTCGATGTTCCTTTTCAGTAGCAACCCCATAATCTAATACCTCCAGTAATGGCACAACCTACTTTTCCATTTCCTCTCCCAAGCCTCATAAATACTAATAATCTCAAGAATATACCTATAGCTACCCTTCCAAAGTTCTATGGCCTTGCAACCGAAGACCCTGATACTTTCTTGTTTGAACTTGACATAATTTGTCATAGTTTTGACTACAATACTAATGCCCATAAGCTTAATTTTTTTCTAATAACATTGAAAGAATTAGCTCTATGATGGTTCGTGGGCTTAGGAGCCAATGCAAAATGAACTTGGGATGAAATGAAAACTTTTTTTCTAGATGAGTATAAAGAGTATTGCAAAGCATCTGTTTCAAGAAGAGATGATGTCTTCAGGATATCATAGAAGGAAGAAGAAACATTATAAGACTATGTTTCATGTTTCTTATATACACTGTAGAAGAACCCTCAGCATGTGTTGTCAGAAGATTCACAAAAACTAGTCATTCTAAGAGGTGTGAATGATGACTGCCTAGAAGCACTAGACCTGATGGCTAGTGGTGATGTATATCAAGCTTCCTAGGATGACCTCAAGATCTATCAAAACTATTCAAGGTCAACAATGAAGAAATACCAAGAACCTTGTTCCACAGTCACCAAAGGAATCAACCAAGGTATAGCTTGAGATATCTAACCTATTGTTAGATTTCAAATAGGAGATCATCAATGATGTCACTACACATCTTGAGACAATGACTAGAAAGAAGAAGCATACAGAAGATGAGTTACAACTAGCTGAATAATTCCCTCATTTCTGAAAGCAAAAGAAGAACTACCAATGTAAATTGGTTGCAAGCATGGAGAACCAACATCTTCCAATTGAGTACCTTAAGATAGATGGAGATGATGAGCAAGTATTTTTTTTTGCTCAATGCTAGCCATGGGCCCAACGTTAAGGTATGCCTCAGGACCTTTTGCAAAATCTAAATTCATATGGTAATCAATGGCAAAACCCTAATCCCCAAGGTCCTCCACAATATCAACCCAATTGGAATAATATTGGGCAAAACAAATCACAACAACCTCAATGGCCTCAGAATTCCAAACCATCCTAGAATAACCAATAGAGTAACCAATGGAAGAACCAATAGAACTACTGGCAAAACTAGTAGAACCAATGGAAACCACCCCAAGGGAATTGGTAGTCTACAAAGCAATGGAGGGGATCTCAATAGTGGCCTAACCAAAATACTAGTACTCCACAATTACCACCTCCAATTCAACAACCTACTATAATGCCACCACCTACAAATCCTAGACCTTAGAAGCAAACATAGTTACCTACACAACCTCAGCCAAATCCAAATAGCTAATAGCCAAAGCAACCCATGTATAGTGTTGATGCTCAAAAATATTCTACTTACACTCTAAATGTTGTAGATATACATCTGAGATCTAGTACAACTTTACCAGTGCTTAAACCACCTCTTATAACTGAAATACAAGATACTCCTATAGCATCAGAACCCTTAATTGCTGAAACCATTGACCAAACTAATGTAACCATGTCAACCCAAGCTCAATCAGTAGCAGAACCTCCTTTTCTAGAAAAGTTTATACAAAGCAAACATATACAAGTAGAGGAACAATCTTTTGATATTTGTTGACTAGTTGAAGAACATACATGTTCAAATACCCTTGTTCCAAGCCATTAAAGATGTTCCAATCTATGGAAAAGCTATTAGAGATGCTTGCCTAAAGAAGCTTGGAATGAAAAAAAAGGACCCCACCACAGTTCATGTTGTGGGACAATTGGCTAACATTATGTTAAGAAAATTGATCACACCAAAATGTTTTGATCCAGGTAGTGTAGTAGTGAATGTCAGTACAAATAGTCAATCTGTTAAGAATGCCTTAATAGATCTTGGTGTTGCTATCAATGTCATGACCAAGGACATTATGAAGAAGTTGAAAATAGAAGGATTAAGACTAATCCAACAATTTTGCAACTTGTAGATAGTTCTACTGTCACCCTTGATGGGATGATAGAAAACATAGTTGTAACCTTAGATTCTCTAGAATATCCTCCAGACTTTATGATCCTATCCCCCAAAGTTAATTTATCTTCTTACCATATCATCTTAGGCTAATCATGATTAGCCATAACTAATGCAAATATAAGTTGTAGATCTGGGAACATGAACATATCCAATGGCCAAGCAACAAAGAAATTTGATTTACATCCTCTAGCCCAACCATTACCAGATTTGAGCACATCTATTTGCCTAGATCTAGGGGATGAAGAAGAAGAGTTAAATTCTATAGTACAGCTCATGATGTTGCATAGACAATCATTTCTAAAGCTACAAGAGGAAGATTTAGTACTTCAAAGTATCCTTACTAATATTTGTGTGGTAGAAAAAGATGTATCTAAAATTTCTATGTTGGAATTAATCACATATGAAGAATGGGATGAGAGTTGTAGTCTGCTTAAGGAATTTGACATTCTTCATCAACTCTTACCGAGTGAATTAGAAGCAAGTCCAGTCTCTAAAGCTACTATACTTGAGTCTACCACTACTATTAAACTGTCTAAAGGTCATAATCTCCATGTCAATCCCAAATTAACACCCACATAAATGGAACAGTTACAAGAATTGCTTCAAAGGCATGAAAAGGCCTTTGCATGGGATTATAGTCATATGAAAGGATTAAGTCCTACATTGTGCACCCATAGGATATACATCAATGAAGGGTGTCTACCACTCTATCAACCCCAAAGAAGGATAAATCCAAGCCTTAGAGAAACAGTTAAAACTGAATTGCGAAAATTGCTTGATGTTGGTTTTATTTATCCTATATTTGATAGTAGATGGGTGTCATCTTTGGTCATAGTACCCAAAAAGGGAGGAAAATGGAGAATTTGTGTAGATTATAGAGAATTGAATAAGGCCACAAAAAAGGATCATTTTCCTTTACCATTTATAGACCAAGTTCTGGACACTCCAGCTGGAAAGAAGTATTTCTCTTTTCTAGATGGGTATAGTGGTTATAATCAAATCAGTATTGCTCCTAAAGATCAAGACAAAACCACATTCACATGTCCATGGGTTACTTTTGCATACTTTGTTTTACCATTTGGTCTATGTAATGCTCCTGCAACATTCCAACGAGTCATTATTAGCATCTTTGTTGATATATCACATGATTGCATGGAAATATATATGGATGATTTCACAACATTTGGAGTCACTTTTGAGGAAGTAATGATGAATCTTGAAAAGGTTTTGGTAAGATGTCAAGAACATAATTTGGCACTTAATAGTGAAAAATGTTTAATGCTCATGTAGGAAGGTGTGGTACTTGGTCATTTCATATCAGCTGTAGGAATACAAGTGGACCCAGCTAAGATAGAGGTAATTCAAACATTGCCCATACCTACAAAATCAAAAGATGTAAAATATTTTCTATGTCATGCTAGATATTACAAATGTTTTATAAAAAATTTCAGAAAAATAGCTAGTCTCTTGTATAAGTTACTCACAAAAGAAGCTAAATTTAGTTGGACATCCAAATGTGATGAAACCTTCCTATAGCTTAAGAAACTTCTCACTATAGCCCCAATTTTATAAGGCCCTGATTGGACTTTGCCTTTTCATATATATATATATATATATATATATATATATATATATATATATATATATATATATATATATATATATATATATATATATATATATATATATATATATATATATATATATATATATATATATATATATATATATATATATATATATATATATATATATATATGCTTCTGATTAAGCTATAGGTGTAGTTCTAGCATAGCTATCTCAAAATCTTGAAAATGCAATATATTATATTATCAAGAGCCTTCATGGACTAGAATTAAACTACATAGTTATAGAAAAAGAATTGCTAGCAGTAGTTTATGCCCTAAACAAATTTCAGCATTACATAATTGGCTATTCCATATTTGTTCATACTAATCATGTAGCAATTAAATATCTCATGAAAAAAATCTGCTATAATAGGCAGGTTAGCAAGATGGTTACTGTTGTTGCAAGAATTTGATATAACTATTGTTGACAAGCCTGGAAGAGCCATTATGATGACACTGACACTACTTTGGTAGATGATACATTTTTAGATGAGCATTTATTTCATATTTTTGTTCAAACTCCATAGTATGCAGACACTACTAATTACCTTGTAGCCAATAAAACACCAGAACATTTTTCTTACAAGGAAAACAAGTTTCTTGTAGAGAGAAGTTTTCATTTCTTTTGGATAGATAATCTTTTGTTTTACACTGGACCTGACCAAGTTATGAGAAGATGTGTGAGAGAGGATGAGACATATGACATTCTCCATGCATGTCATAATGAACCATGTGAAGGACACTTCATAGCAAAAGGAATAGCCTTGAAAATCTTGACAACTAGTTATTATTGGCCTACACTTTACAAAGATGCAGTCAAATATATACAGAAGTGTGATAAGTTTCAAAGGATGGGTCGACCAACAAGAATAGATGAAATGCCTTTTAACCCATAGATGGTGCTAACACCATTTGAAAAATGCGGCATGGAATTCATTGGACCAATTGATCCTCCATCAAATGGGAAATCCTATATTCTTGTATGCACTAATTACTTAACAAAATGGGTTGAAGTTAAAGCTATGAAGCATGCTTGTGATGAAAAAGTTGCTGAATTTCTATATGAAGAAATTTTTACCCACTATGGTGTATCCAAAGAGATATTCACTAACCAAGGTGCACAATTTGCCTCTAATTTGATCTCAAAACTGATGAAATAGTATAACATATGACATCAAAAATCTAGTCCTTATCCCCCTCAAGCTAATGGGCAACCCAAGGCCACCAATTGTGAGTTGGAGAACATCCTAACTAAAATAGTTTATCTACACCTTAGGGATTGGACTAGTAGATTACAAGAAGTAGTTTGGGCCTATGAAATAACATGGAAGACTACCATAGGATTCACAGCATTTGAGCTCCTAAAT
The DNA here is from genome assembly GCA_028749045.1 of Cupressus sempervirens. NCBI lineage: Eukaryota > Viridiplantae > Streptophyta > Pinopsida > Cupressales > Cupressaceae > Cupressus > Cupressus sempervirens. The sequence continues at coordinate 915,872,771 of CM053789.1, read as the reverse complement.
GGGAAGGTAGCAATGCTCCTTATTGAATTTGAACATAAAACTTTGAGGACTACACTAGAGGTAGACATTGAACTTCCTATAGCATAAAGAGAACATCTTCTACATCTTGACTCTTTGGATGAGATGTGCAAAGCTGCTTTGGAACATATTGAAATTATACAGAAACAAAGAAAACAATGGCATGACTCTTATATTATCAGTAAACAATTTCAAGTTGGTGACTAGGCTATCCTCTATGATTCCAAATTTAAAGATATGTCAAGTAAGCTGCAGATGAGATGGCTGGTCCATATGAAATTAATCATGTCTTTGATAATGGAGTTGTTTAATTAACTACCATTGATCCAGTGCATTTTAAATTATTAGTCAATGGTCACAGACTCAAGTTATATAAATGACCGCAAACCAAAGAGGACTTCCTACAACAATTCTAGTGGCCAAATTCAAATACAAACGAGGTAACTCTTCCTACAGCTGAAGGTGTCAACCTTCCACCTGCCGCTCTTCAATACTAATTTCTTTGTGCATGTTCATAATAAAAACTTTATGTCCACATAAAGTTCCAAACTTCTCCATTCACTTTCTCATTCTCATTCCATCTCATTTCTTTACCTTCCACCCATCCACCTCATCTCATTTCTTTACCTTCCCTCCACCCACTTTCCACGTCACCATTTTCTAATGCTTTCAATAAACCTCATGAGATGCTAACGGATGCTATCACTACTGATATCACTTACCCCACCTTTTGGTATGTGCGAAAATCAAGTAATAGGTATAAGGTTTTTAAATTATAATTGATTTATAGTCCACAAATTTTGTTAATTATATTAAATATTGTAAATTTTTATATTATTAAGGCATTATGTCAATTTTTTGCCTCATACTAAGTCTAACAAGTGTGGATACTTGTCCTCATTTTGTAGGGGGTAGAGAAGGTTGCTAAAACCCAATGACTGCATTTATTCATAAAAAAATTCCAAATCTTCATATTCCTTAAGTACACAAGTGTCTATGTGTCATACCCCTGAATTTTGAATGATTTTATTATTAGGTTGTGATGTGACTTGTGTTTAAATTTTAAGTGATTTGAACCCATTTTTGGATGATTTTAACACACTTCCATGATATACCCTCATTAAAGCCATATTACTGCTCATAAAAAATCATTATGACATTAATTACCTATCAAATGAAATGTGAAATGGTCTATAAAACAACAAAGGAAGCCTATTGTAAGGGGGAAATAGTGAAGTAGTGCAGACAGTGAAAGTGTTAGAGAAGAATGGGTGGATAATTTTAGAGGCAAGAACTAGTGGAGCATATTGTTTTTCTCTCAGATGTAGAAGTTGTGAGGATATTTAATGCATGCGACTAGTTAGGGTACTTTTAAAGTTTGATTGCATATGATGAATAAGAAACCATTGAATTCATATGAACATTTGATGAAGGGGAAGCTTTTATATGGGCCTTAACAGTGGTTGCTACAAAAGAACATATAGCAAAAATTACTGGGTTATCGGTGATAGGAGAACATTATCCCAACACTCATGATGTAAGATCAACCCGAGCTCAATTTGTAATACCAACCGACCCTCAAATGGATATTACCAAGTAAGATTGTTAAAGAATGTCTCTTCTACCACCATACAACAAGCTGGCCATGCACATTATCTGGTATCTCACATGCAAAGGAAGATTTTCAAATTTACATGCACATCATTTTAAATTGCCTAGTTGTATAAGACATAATCATCCTGTTAATGTTCCCAATTTCTTATACAATATGTTGTGTATTAGTGTAGATGAAACTTAAAAGGGAAAAGAAAATTATGTCACTCATCATACCCTAATTAAACTAATCATAGAAATGTCACTTAGGGATGTTTCTCCCCTGTCATGGATGGAATTTGTCCAAGCTAAAACGTTACCACCCTAGGCTGCCCTTCATGAATAGCCTAGTAAGGAGAATGTAGTTCCAACTAATAAACCTACTGAACAAAGAACTCAAGAGGTTGAAGAAAAAAATGTGCAAGAAAATGTACAAGAGACAGTGCCTTCACCTATTCAAGAAACCTAGAAACCTACCTAGCTAAACTAAGAGAAAATGAAAATTACAAGAAGAAATATATGTTCTAGCAAGAGAAGTGCCAAACCCTGTAGTAGTGAGGCAAAAGAGAACTAAGAAGGGTCCTACAATAGTTACTCCTATAGCAAAGACACCAAAAGGAAAAGGTAGGTAGAAGGCTATGATATTAGAAGAAACCCCTATAAGAAGAAGTCTGAGAATGAAAGGACAAATTTCCAATGAATCCCCCTCATCCAAGATATCTACTAAAGAATCCTCTGTACAAATTGTTCCTAATCACTCTCCTCCTTACCTTGAGACTAAAAACATTCCTAAAAACCCTAACAAGGAATGTTGGGTTGAGGTTAATGAAAATATGAATGATACCCCAATGGATTAGCCAGGTACTTCGAGCTGTAGAGATAAAATAGTTCTTGAACAAATTTATCCAAATACTGCCCTAGGTCCCTATAAATCAACATGGTTTATTAATGTTGTAGAACAATTATGGAGGGAACAGAGAAAGAGGAAAAGAAACCATGAAGAAGAAAATGGTTCTACTACCCTGTAGAAACTCCTTTTTTAGTTGTTTGGACAACATATGTCTATTAAGCCCCTATGGGAAGAGGAGAGGAAAAGAATGAAGAAAGGCATAGTGTCTCTGAATGCAAAAATTATAGATTTGAAAGAGCAATTGGCGAATCAAAAATAGAGGATGGACCATGCCCTCAAATTGGTTGATCAAGCACTTGCCTATAGACTGCCACCACAAATTTATGCTCTCTGTTTAAAAGAACAATTTCTCTTATTCCAGCTCATGCTAACCCTTAAGAATATAAATGCAAAGTTTAAATCAGCCCAGGAATTTTATTGTTTATATTAGACTTTGCCATCCTGGCAGCAAAATTTTCTTTGTGAATTATATGTGAATAATTTTGTTGTCCCTTCAAAAACCCAATGGAACCCTTTACTTTATATAGGGGATATACATTTAAATGCTTTGATGTCTTGAATTTCTAATGAAGCAAACTATGATAGGCAACTGAATAACTATAGAGATGAGAAAAGGACAGAGCCCCTATCATTGAGAGCCAAAAGCATCAAACTAGAAGAAGTTCTTAGGACTAGTTTAGTTTAACTTATGGGGATAAAAAAAAGGGAGTAAGAGATAGAATCTTTGCTACCAGAGCCAAGGCCTATGCTGATTATGAGAACTTGCCCTACTTTTCTTTCTAGAGAGATATGACTAGCATTAGAATTAGATGGGCTAGATTACCTGAGTCACTTAAAAAGTTAGAGCCACATAGTCCCATTAACTTGGAAGTTACCCTTCATCAAGCTCCAAAGTATCTGGAGTTAGGAAAATAGGCTAGACCTAAATTATGGTGCCCACTCACTATGCAACCTCCAATGCTCATGTGGCCTTTATATGACATTAACATTGACAGACTTGACAAACTATAGGAGGAAAATAGAAGGGAGGTTTGGGAAAGAACATGAGGATTTATTATACCTTGAAGAGTAGCAGGAAAGGAAGGGTAAAAGTGGGAGAATTTAGGTCACTAACTAGGAAATGCCATGCTTGAGGACAAGCATCAATTTATGAGGGGGTAGATGATGAGGCTAAATATTACCTCTATTTCATGATAGTTTTTAAACACTTTGTTAATACTCTATTTCATCTTCATCAAGTCATTTGTGAACCTATGTTTACCTAAACCAATGATTAACCTATGGGTAGATAGTATGTCATAGTTTTCCAATATCATATATATGATGCAGTATTTCATATAATTATCAAAATGTGTGTTCTTATATTTGAATTTAATTTGAAAATCCTTATTTTAAATTATCTTTGCATTATAACTAACTTGTTAGCAATAAAGTTGAAGATGATTGGAAGAATTCAAAGATGAATGTTGAAGACAACCAATAGCATTCAAGGAGAAAATAATGTTGAGATGTAGCCATTATGGAGAAAAGTCATAACAGTTCTAGAGGACATGGCAGAGAGTATGGAGGAGCTATGAAGACTTATTGCATTCTCTACATTTATTATGGCAAGTCGTTGTTTAGACTTTATTATTCCCACCTCAACTATTATTTCTTCTTCCTGTCTTGAGTTGTTATTTTCCTTCTTTCTCTTGTGTGGGTTTATAGCTAGGTTGTTTACTTTTCTATTTCAAAATAAATGTCAATCTCCTATATATAGAAATTAGACCAAGTGTGTTAGTTTAGTTAGTTAGAAGGAAATTTTTTATGAGAATAGACTCTTAACCTTTATAGTGAGTTGTGTTTTTACAATTCTGTGTGTTGTTTCCATGTAATGAATTTTTAAAATGTAATGAAATAGTTTTTGGCTTCCATTCTATGTTAGTAGATTAGAAGAAGCCAACAAAGAGGGCCCACTTGGGAGGTGGATTAGATTAGATTAGGATATTATAGATTTATTTCCAAGAATTTTTAATATTGCAAGTAGAAGTTGTAAGTTCCTTCCTATAGCATCATACTTCGTGAATGTTCCTCCAGCATCTATGAGAACAGTTCTAGTGGATGAACTGAGTTGGAATTTATGTTAGCCTTTCATTGCATTTCTAGTATTCATAGACTAAGTGCATTAATGTCCTGTAGCATTAGTGTAAGTTATTTTTCTTGCATTTTACTTTCCTACAACATAAGCATAGTGACTCATTAAGAGACCTAGTGCACATATTGTGCCGACCATTTCAAGTATACATCCCTAGGTTGAGAAGATTAAATGCACCTCATAGTGGGAAAAATAATCCTTAGATTGAATACATTATTCCTAAGTATGGCCTAGAGTATGATTATTGTATACCTATTGTGAGGCAGGTCAGTGGATGCACTCATGAAATTATGGATAGCTTGTGGATCGATCATGCATAAATTCTAGCTGTCAAAATGACGGCAAAAGGCTTCCTTATATAGAGATCTAGGGTAGTAACTCCTAGTGAAGGTTGACACAGGAGCAGTAAATCCCATTTAACCTTAACCCTTAAGAATAGACCTAACTTAAATGTAATTTAAAAGTCTACCATTTTGAAACCTAAAATAGCCAACTTGGAAGCAGGAAAAGAAAATTTCCAAAACCTAACATCCTAAAACTCTCAAAAATTGAAACTAGGACCTAGTGTCAAGGACAAGGCTGACCCTGCCTTAGGCCAGGGTTGTGGTCATCCGTGACCTAGGTCAAGGTTGAGGTCAACTAGTGTAGGACCAGACCTAGGCTACCTTCTACGTTGAAAGTTGTTGGTGTGTACTTGATTCTAGCCAAGTCAAGAGCTTAGGTTAATTTATTTTTAGACCTTAGAAGGTCATTTGTTATGTGGGCTAAGTGAGTTAGTCATTGGGACTAAGGTCACACAAATAGTCATTGTTTGTAGCATTTCAATTTCTTAGGCTTAGAAGTTTAGTTTTGGACTAGAGCCTTAAATGTGTGCTAAACACATATAGGTGGTGAGAAAGATGCTTAATGGACATAAATGAAGTTGGTTCCTTAGAATATAGAGGTTAGATATCCTAAAAATTAGGATGGATGCATAATGGCAAAGATGCCAAATGTTATCAATAATTTGTCATGACAAGATTTATAATTATTGCAAATGTTGCATGCAACTTGGTTACCTTGGATTCCCTTAAGGATAGGGAGTGGTAAATAAACCAATAGGCCTAGAATGGTGGAGATAGTATCTAAAGGAGAAAAGACTTGAATCTAGAAGGCGAAGTATGCATTGTAATAATTTGAGGTGTGCAATATAGCTATACAAAAGCATTCCCAACAATTTATGAGTTTTAGTGTTGAAAGTGTGTTAAGATGGATTGAATAATTCATTTTGTTGATTTTATAATATTTTGATATTATTTGTAAGAGATTTTCATTTAGTAATCAGGTTTATTAGATTAGTTTTGAGGGTTAAATAAATTTTTTTTGGTTCTAAGATTTCGGTGGATCTATGCTGACTAGTTTGTAAAGAAATGGCTCCCCCATGAAATCTAGCCCTAGGAAATACCTAAGGGCAGATGAAAAATCTAGGGGACTCATTAGTGTACATATGTTTAGGACTAGGAGTCATGGAATTATGGAGAGTTATTTTTACTATGAAGCCCTAGGCGACTAGACAATGTCCGGTTATAGGCTTAGGATAGGAGAAAGTGAAGATTTCTTGCAGGGTCAAGAAGTACAGTACAAAACAAGTATAGTTCCAAGTGGGATGTGAACATAACTTGATATTTTATAAGGATCTTGATATTATCAATCAATTTTTGAGGGTTTTGAACAAGAAACCAGTGAGTGCCTAAGAAATAGGTATTTTTAGCCCTATTAAAGCTACATAATAAGAATCACTTGTATGGACAACTTAGGAGTCTAAAAACTAAAAAATAATTTAGGGAATCCAAAAGGGTGTTCGAATCTAGGATTTATTTTTTTAGGTTGTTTTGAGATTTTTTGCAAGAAAGATGAATTAATCAATTTTAAGGGCTAATTGGAACTAGGCCTAATTAGGCTTCTTAGAGACAAAAACTTAAAATCATTAAGGAAGAGGTCTAAAGATATTTCCAAATGGACACAAATGGAAGGAGATGGAGTGATCTCATGTTGATAGATGACCCTACAATGAAGGATGAAATTTGTGAGAAAATTGCACTTAGATCCCTCTAAGTGTGTGTGAAGAAGAGTACTAAACTACTGTGTTAATCTTCTGAGGATAAGCATAAAGAATCAAACTCTTGAAGAAGAGTTTGTATTGGTGTTAGTTAATAATCTAAGCCAATCAGGGGCCTAGGTGGACTAGGTGCCTAGAAGGGACAAGTAGGATCTCTTGAGGAGCAATGTAGCATCCCTTGGAACACTCATACCATATTTGTGTCAGAGCTTGAGTTTGATCAAACTTGTAGTGGATGTTGCATCCTAAAAATTCTTTGGGAGAAAATACAACAAGTAGAGCAATAGAAGAGACAACCATGGTGACTAACATTGAGTTAGCCAAGAAGGTTGAAGAATAAGAAGAAGATAACAAGTCATTAAAGGAAAGAATAGCTCAAATGGTGTAACTTTTGGGTGAAATCCAAGAAAAAGTTGATAGGGTCAAAGAGAAGATCGACCTAAAGAAAGAAAAAGAAGCAAGGGAAAAGGAACTAGAGTTGGAAGAAGAAGCACCAAGCCCTAACCTTGTTCTTCCTAAAGAGCCATTTTTAAAGGCATTAAAAGCATTGAGTGGCAAAGCTCTAGTAGGAGTAACACTATTTAGTGGAAAAATGGCTCCAAATTCAATTGTGGACTAGATTGATAGCATTGAGAAGAATTTTGAATGTGATGGTATCTATGAGGCATAAAAGGGTTTGGTGGCCAATTCTAGATTAAGAGGTTCAGCTCTTAATTGGTAGAAGTTCATGCAAACTAAAAGAGAGAAGGATGGGAAAGGTCCTATAGTTACATGGAAGGGCATGGTAACTAAGGTAACGTAGACCTACCTACCTAATGACTATGAAGTTAAACTTCATAGGAGGAGACAAAACCTTAGAAAAAAAGATTTTGATGTCCAAAAATATACCAAGGAATTTCAAAATTTGTGTTTAAGGTCCAGGGTAGTTAAAGAGGAAAGCAGTAAGCTTACAGTGTACTTGAATGGCCTCAAATGATCTATTCAAGAATAGATGAGCCTAGTAAATTTCAAATAACATTAGGTAATGTTATCAAATGGCCTTAAAAATTGAAGAGAAAAGCAAGAGGAAGCAAGAAACCTCTAAACATAAAGCTAAGAGCAAGGATAATAGAAGTAAAAAAGGTGGCTATGGTGGAAAAATTTCAAATTCAAGGGCTCAAGGAGAAGTAAAATTCACTGAGCAACAAAAAAAAATCTCAAGTAGAGGTGGTAGAGGAAGAAATTCTAATTCTAGAGGAAGGAGTGGTGGACAAGGAGGAAGAGGCAACTAATTTTCTCATATGAAGTGCTACCATTGTAACAAAATGGGGTACCCTACTTATAGATGTCCAGAGAAAGATGTTTCATCACAAGGAGGTTACATGAGGAAAAACTTAGTTCAAGATGAGTCTAATAAAATAGAAAAGCATTCTAAAGTACCACTGAATTCAGAAGGAGAGAACCTCATGATAAGCAAAAATTTGATCAAAGATCTAGTGAAGGAGGAGCAAAGCCAAAGAAGATCTATAGCTAGGATAAAGTGCATAATGATGGGTAAAGTTTGTAGACTCATCATGGACTCAGGGTCTATTGACAACATAGTGTTAGAGGAAGTAGTTAGCAAGCTAAAACTAAAAAGGACTCCCCACACTAATCCTTATAAGGTCACATGGCTAAAAAAAGGCCAATATATGTTAGTAAATGAGAAAGAATGGGTGGAGTTCTCACTTGGAAGGTACAAATATAAAGTTTTATGTGATGTATTACTTATGGATGTATGTCATTTTCTCCTAGGTAGACCATGGAAATTTTATTGCCAAGATATCCATGATGGAGGAAAGAACTCTTATGCATTTAAGAAGGGCAATGTGGCTTTCAAGATTAAAATAATTTTTGGAAGAGGTTGAAGCAAAGACAACTAGTTTAAATGTACTCATGGTGAGTAAGAAGGAGTTCCTACAAACCATGGAAGAAAGTGAAGGTGTAGATTTTGTATTGGTTTTGAGACCAAAGGAGAGAAATGAAGATAAGGAGACTAAGAGGGTAGAGTTACCTAAAGAGATTCAAGGGATGCTACAAGCTTACCAAGGTATTGTAAGTGATGGAAAACCATCAACCATACCCCCTAAAAGAGCTATAAGCCATAGGATAGACCTTATTCCAAGAGCTACCCTACCTAACAAAGTAGCCTATAATATGACCCCTCAACAAAATGAGGAAATAGCAAGACAAAATCAAGAACTCCTAAACCAAGGCCTAAGTAGGAAGATTATTAGTCCATGTTTCATACCTACTATACTTGCACCAAAGAAAGGAGGAACTTGGAGGCTTTGTACATATTCAAGAGCCATAAATAGGATAACCATTAGGTATAGGTTTCCTATTCCTAGGATTGAAAACCTAATGGATTGTCTAAGTGAAGCCAAGTATTATATAGCAAGATAGAATTGAAGAGTGGTTATCACCAAATGAGGATACATGAAGGAGATGAGTGGAAGAGGACTTCAAGGCCAATGAAGGGCTGTATAAATGGCTTTTCATGCCATTTGGATTATCTAATGCCCCCTCCACATTCATGAGACTCATGAATGAAGTTCTCAGGGACTACAGAGGCAAGTTTGTAGTTGTACATCTAGATGATATACTAATGTATAGCAAGACAAGGAGTGAGCACCTACAACAACTTGACATTGTTTTCAAGAAGCTACATAAGGATAAATTGCTAATCAACTTGGAGAAGTGTGAGTTCCTCAAAATAGACCTAGTATACCTTGGGTTTGTTCTAGCACATGGTCAACTAAAAATGGATACAAGAAAAGTTGAAGCTATTATGAATTGGCCTACTCCAAAGTTAGCAATAGAAGTAAGCAGTTTTCATGGTCTTGCATAATATTATAGGAAATTCATAAGACAATTTAGTGCAATTTGTACTCCTATCATAGATACTATCAAGGGAGGAATGACAACCAAGTTTGCATGGAATGATCATGCTAACAAGAGCTTTGAGTTACCAAGGGAGAAGATAGCTACTCAACCTATTTTAGTGTTATCAATATTTAAAAGGCTTTTCACTATTGAGTGTGATGCTAGCAATGTAACAACTTGGGTTGTTTTAAGCTAAGAAGGAAAATCAATAGCTTCACTTTGACAAGTTGAGTGAGGCCAAGAGGAAATAATCATCCTATGAACTATAAATTTATGCATTGTTCCAAGGTCTAAGAAAGTGGAGGCATTATTTTCTTCCCAAGGAATTAATAGTGTATTTAGAAAATCAAGTACTTAGTTTCTTGAATTCACAAGAAATGTTAAGTCACAAGCACATGAAGTGGGTTGAATACTTACAAGAATATACCTTAAATATGAAACACAAGAAGGGTGCTCTAAACAAGGTGGTAGATGCATTCTCTAGAAGGAAACTCACACTCCAAGAAATTTAGTTGAAGAGAATGGGGATAGATCATTTGAAGGATCTATATGCAAATGATGAGGGCTTTGTTGACATATATAAGGTATGTGTTGAATACAAGAATGATTTTCATAGTAGGTATGCTGAATATATTTTGTAAAGTGGTCTTTTGTTCAAAGGGAATTAGTTGTGTGTTCCTAGAGGCTCTATTAGACAAAATTTGATAGAAGAAAAACATAATGGATCTTTGAGTGGTCATTTTAGGATCACTAAGACTCAAGACCTTGTTTCAAGGTTTTACTATTGGACTAGAATGGATCTTGACGTTAGAACGTATGTGGAAAGTTGTGTCATATGTTAGAAAGCTAAGGGAACTTCTACAAATATTGGTCTTTACCAACCACTACCAATCCCTACTAGGCCATGGGAATGTCTAAGCATGGATTTTGTAGTTGGGTAACCCAAGACAAGAGGAGGCATGGATAGTATCTATGTGGTTGTAGATATGTTTAGAAAAATGGCTAACTTTGTGACATGCAAGACCACTTGTGATTACACTTACATAGCTTCCCTATTCTTCAAAGAGACTATGAGAATCCATGGGTTACCTATCAGCATTATGTTAGACAAGGACACTAAGTTTATTAGTCTTTTTTGGAAGACTCTAGCAAAGATTGGGCACCAAGTTGTCCTTTGGATCAGCTTTCCAGCCCCAAACTGATGGTCAAACTAAGGTTGTTAATAGGAGCTTTGGAAATATTCTAAGATGCTTGACAAAGGAGTATAGACAACAATGGGATCAAGTGATTGGACAAGTTGAATATGCCTACAATGAAACCTTAAATAGATCTATAGGGAAGAATCCATTTGAGATAGTTTATGGACTACATCCTAGGGGTTTCTATGAACTAAGATATTTTAAAGATGGAGTGAAGGAAAATGGGCATGCTGATGATTTTTCATATGCCATGAAAAAGGTTCATGAGATAGTAAGATAAAATTGATAGAGAACACCATAAAACATAAGGCAAAGGTGGATGAAAGTAGAAAGGTAGTTGAGTTCAACATTGGTCAACTTAGTCATGGTGCATCTTAACAAGTCAATAATGAATAAGGGAGCCCCTCACAAGTTGCATATGAAGAGGATGGGACCATGTCTTATATTGGCTAAGTATGGTGATAATGCATTCAAGGTTGAACTACCCAAAGATAGTGGACTATCACCAATATTTAATATTAAAGACTTAGTCCATTACAAGGGACCACAAAAACAAGTGGATTAGAATCTTCATGAAGTGGTCAAAGATGTAGAGGATCTCCATTTACCTACTACTATAGCTACAAGACTAGACAACATACTAGACAAAAGAGTCCATAAAAAGACTAGAACAAAGGAATACAAAGAACACTTGATAAGGAAACAAGGATAGATGGATGTTGATGTAGTATAGATAAACCAATTAGAGTTCAAGAAGGTGGGATTAATCCAAACATCCTCAATCCAAGGGTGTATTGATCTTTTCATTTTGGGGAGGATGGTGCAGGGGCACAACTAAGCTACCTCCTATGCTTGAATTTCTTTGGCTTGTACTTGACTCTGGCCAAGTCAAGAGCTCAAGTTAGTTTTTTTTAGACCTTAGAAGGTCATTTTTTATGTGGGCTAAGTGAGTTGGTCATTAGGACTAAGGTCACACAAATAGTCATTATTTGTAGAATTTCAATTTCTTAGGCTTAGAAGCTTAGTGTTAGATTAGAGTCTTAAATGTGTTCTTAACACATATAGGTGGTAAGAAAAATTCTTAATGACCATAAATGATGTTGGTTCCTCATAATATAGAGGTTATAGATCCTAAAAAGTAGGATGGAGGCATAATGGTAAAGATGCCAAATATTGTCAAGAAGTTGTCATGACAACGTTTGCAATTATTGCAAATGTTGCATGCAACTTGGTTACCTTGGATTCCCTTAATAATAGGGAGTGGGAAATCAACCAATAGGCCTAGAATGGTGGATATTTCATCTAAATAGGAGAAAAGACTCGAATCTAGAAGGAAAAGTATGCATTGTAATAGTTTGAGGTGTACAATATAGCTCTGTAACATCATTTCCAACAATTTCTTGAGTTTTAATATTGACAGTGTGTTAAGATGCAATAAACAATTCATTTTGTTGATTGTATAGTATTTTGAGATTAGTTGTAAGATTTTTTTAATTCAATAAGCAAGTTTATTGGATTAGTTTTGGAGGGTTAAATAAATTGTTTTTGGTTATGAGAGTTGATTGGATCTATGCTGACCAATTTGTAAAGAAATGTCTCCCCCATGAAATCTAGCCATGAGAAATACCTAAGGGTAGATGGAAAAGATAGGGGAGTCATTGGTGTACATATTTTGAGGACTAGGATTCATGGATGTAAGGAGAGTTATTTTTACTACTATTCCCTAGGAAAGCAGACAGTGTTTGATTAGAGGCTTGGGATAGGAGAAAGTGAAGATTTCTTGTAGGGTAAAGAAGTACAATATAGAACAAGTATAGTTCCAAGTGAGATGTGAATATAACTTTCTATGTTATAAGGGTCTTGATATTATCAATCCATTTGTGAGAGTTTTGAACAAGAAACCAGTGAGTACCTAGGAAATAGGTCTTTTTAGCCATATTAGAGCTACATATTGGGAATCACCTATACAAACAATATAGGAGTCTAAGACCTACATAATCCTTTTGGGAATCCAAAAGGGTGTTTGAATCTAAAGTTTAATTTTTAGGTTTTTTGGAAATTTTTTGAAAGAAAGAGGAATTAGTCAATTCCAAGTGCTAATTATAATTAGGCCTAATTAGGCTTCTCAGAGACAAAAAATTGAAATCATAAAGGAAGAGGTCTAAAGATCTTTCCAAATGGACATAAATGGAAGCAAATGGAGTGATCTCATGTTGATAGATGACCCTACAATGAAGGATGAAATTTGTGAGCAAATTTCACTTAGATTCCTCTATGTGTTTGTGGAGAAGAGTACTAAACTAGTGTGTTAGTCTTTTGAGGGTAAGCACAAAGGGTGAAACTCTTGGAGAAGAGCTTGGATTTTTTTTAGTTAATAATATAAGCCAATTAGGGACCTAGGTGGACAAGTTCCTAGAAGAGATAGGTAAGGTCTTTTGAGGAGTAGTGCAACCACCTTTTGGAACACTTATACCATCAACCTTGATGCAGAAGGTTATCCTTGATGCAAAGGCCAAAGTCCTTAGTTTCATAGAACAATTTATCATAAATGTTGAGACCATGTGTCTCAGCCTTGCAATATTCTTTTGGAAAATTCTACAATTTGTTTGTGGAAGGTTTCCACTTGTTTATACATTGGAAATTGGTTAATGAGTTGTCAAAAATGAGTCTTGTCCATAGTAGAATATAGGTAGGTCATTTTTAGAGCCTCGATGACTCATTTTGTGACTTTTATGGGGGTCTAGACTAAGAGACAAAATTGTGAACGGGATTACTATTTTAACCTAGTTGTTTTTCCATATTGGAAATGTAAATGTCAAAAATAGGTAACATGTGGCATTGTAGCTTTTCCCATGGTTTTGTAAAACCACAAGTGGTTTCTAGGTTGTAAAATCACTATAAAAGGAGGGCTTGGGGAGGTGTTTGTGTAATTGAGTTTAATTTGCAAGACTGGTGCTAGAAGGAGTCTCTTTGAGTTTGAGTTGTCATGATGCGCTTCCGTAAGAACTTGCATTGCAAGTGTATTGTAATCATCTTGGTTTGATAATACATTGTGTGTAGGTTTTGGAGGGTGGGTTTTTTTTCCTGGAAGGGTTTCCCCATGGTACTTACTGTATTATGTGTTCATTATTATTTTGATTATGTTGTTATGCATTTCTTGAGATCTTTTCAATAGTTAGTTAAATTTGCATAATCATCCTCTCAAAGATTATGTAGGAAGTGATTCTACACACATTTGCTTCCTTACAAGTGGTATCAGATCCTGGCTAGTTTTGGTTCTATTTGTTGGCTATAGGGTTTTTTTGAGCTAATCAAGGCTTGAGTGTGAGCTTGTGCAGAGTATTTCATTTCTATGTTACAAGATTGAAAATATGGCAAGCATGTCAAGGAGAATTGATGTTGAAAATATTTCTAGCACAAAATTTGAGATGTGGAAGTTGAAGATGGAAGATCTATTGACTGATCAAGATCTATGGGATGCGATTGATGAGAAAAAGTTGAGGCCCATAGATTTGATTTTAGCCACACAATATGATGTGATAGACAAAAAAGCTAAAGGTCTCATCAGATTGTGTCTTGCAAACTCAATTCTAATTAATGTCCATGAAGAACCTACTATGAAAAAGGTTTGGAAAAAGCTAAGTGAGATCTATCAAGCAAAATCACTTCTGAACAAGATTTTCTTGAGGAAGAAGTTGTATTCCTTGAGAATGGAAGAAGGTGAACAAATTTTTTGAGCATCTCAAAAAATTTAATATGTTGGTGGCTCAGTTGACTTCAGTAGGGGTGCCAATGGATGAAGAAGAAAGGTGTCAAATGCTACTATGTTGTCTCATGGGATGGCCTTGTGATGGCTATAGGGAGCACTTTAGTTGTCTTGAAGATAGAGGACGTTGTTGGTTCTCTACTTACTAAGGAGATGAGAAGGAAGGTCTCTTTGAATGCCAAAGAGGCTTTGAGTGTTTGCGGAAGACCAAAAAAAAGAGGCAAGAATGAAAAGTAGCATGGCCATTCTAAGTCCAAAAATAAGGGGAGATCAAAATCTCTCGGTAAGTCCAAGGCAATCTGCTAGAATTGTGGAAAACCTAGACACTTTTGAAAGGACTGCAAAGAGGAGAAGAAAAAGAAGAAGAAGAAGAAGCAAGGTTCCGATTCTGAGTCTAAGAAGGAAGATGGAGATTCTTTCATCATAGCCTTGGCTACTCATGCAGGTGAAAATGCATGGTTAATAGACTCAAGTGCATCTTTCCACATGACTCCTAATAGAAACTAGTTTAGTAAGTATGAGAATTTTGATGGTGGTAAGGTGTATTTGGGTGATAATTTAGTACTTGATATTGTTGGTTGTGGAAGTATTCATGTGAAATTTTCTAATGGTAGAATTAGAAGATTTGATGGTGTCTTGCATATCCCTAGACTAGCAGGGAATTTGTTATCTGTTAGTAACCTAATAGATGCGAGTGTGCATGTACAGTTTTATGAAGCATGTGTAAAAATGGTGAGAGGTTCTATGGTAATAGCAAGAGGAAGTAGATTTGGTACAATGTACTAGCTTGATGCATGTACAATCAAGTGAAATAGTACTTCTAATAAGATTATGAAAAAGACTACTCAATTGGAGAAGGAGAAGATTTCTCTTTCAAAATATGGTCATGGTTTTTGGGTACCCAAGGGTGGTCTATCTATCAAATCAAAGTTTGTTGTAGAGAAGACTATGTTATGGAACTAGAGACTCGGCCACATAGGTGAGAAGGGTCTATGGACCTTGAAAAATAAGAACCTTGTTGATGGGTTAAATGATTGTAATCTTGAATTTGATTTTTGTGAGCATTGTATCTATGGTAAACAAAACCGCATTCAGTTTTACTTGAGTTCTAATAAGTCTTCATGTATTTTGGATCTAATCCATTCAAATGTATTTGGTCCAATTGATTTTCCTTCTATTGGTAGATCAATTTATTATGTTTCTTTCATTGATGATTTTAGAAGAAGAATATGGGTTTATTTCCTTAGTTGTTTCAAAGAATTTAAAGCAATGGTTGAATTGCAAACTAGAAAGAAAATAAAATGTTTGAGAACTAATAATGGTGGTGAATTTTGCTCCAATGATTTTGACACATTTTGTAAAGATTGCAGTATTAAAAGAGAGAAGGCAACTCTGTATTCTCCACAACAAAATGGATTTGTAGAAAGAATGAACAGGACCCTAATGGAGAAGGCTAGGAGTATGCTGAGTGGTGCTAGACTAGAACAAAAGTTCTAGGCTGAAGTTGTAGCCACTTCCTGCTACCTACTAAATAGGTCTCCTACATCAGATCTTGTTGATAAGACACCAATGGAAGCATGGTTGGGCCATAAGCCTTCACTTAGACATCTAAGAGTGTTTTATTGTGAGGCATATGCTCATGTGCCAAAGGAGAAGCAGAAAAAATTAGACAAAAAAGTTGTCAAATGTATCTCCATTGGATATAGTTATGGTGTGAAAGGATACAAGCTTTGGGATCCTGTAGCATAAAAGGTATTTTATTCCAAAAGTGTTATTTTTAGAGAAACTAAGCCTTCTTCTATTATAATGCAGCCAAAATAGATTGAAGAAAAGAAAGATGTGATTCAACTTCCTGCTACACTTGAGAAAGTTGAATCGAGGCCCTTAGAAAGATGAGATGTTGAAGAGAGCTCTACAAGTTCTAAATCATCAGAGGAAGAGGGAGAACCTAATCATGAACCTGAACTAGATCTTGTTCAAAGATCTACTAGACAAAGGAAACCACCTGAAAGGTATGGATATTCTCCTGATGATTAGAGGTGCATATTTGCATTGAATGCTTAAATTTATGAACTGAGATTTGTACAAGAGGCTCTTGGTATGAATGATTCAGAGTCCTAGAAAATAGTCATGGATGAAGAAATGGCAACTCTTAAGAGGAGTCAAACATGGGACCTTATACCATTGCCTGAAGGATGAAATCTTGTTGGTTGCAAATGGGTGTTCAAAAGGAAGATGGGTTTAGATGGAAGCATTGAGAAGTATAAAGCACGTTTGGTTGCAAAAGGTTACTCTCAAGTTGAGGGAGTAGATTATGGTGAGATTTTTTCTCTAGTAGCCAAAATGACATCCATTAGATTTTTGCTTTCTATTGCAGCAGCTTATGATCTAGAGATCAAGCAAATGGATGTGAAAACTACTTTCCTTCATGGAGATTTGGAGGAAGAAATTTACAGGTCACAACCAGAGCACTATGTGGTGAAAGGTAAAAGTCATTTGGTTTGTAAATTGAAGAAATCCTTGTATGGTTTAAAATAGAGTCCTAGGATTCGGTACCAAAATTTTGATACATATGTGTTGAGTTTGAGATTTGTGCAATCTAAATCTGATCACTGCATATATTTCAAATCTGATGGTGATGGTTTCCTAGTTATTGCCTTGTATGTCGATGAATTATTGTTTATTGGTAAAGGAAAAGGTTTGATTGCAGAGTTAAAATATCAACTCTTGATAAAGTTTGAAATGAAAGACCTTGGTGTAGCTAGGCACATTGTGGGAATGGAGATTATAAGAGATAGACAAAATAGAAAACTTTGGCTAGGCAAAGTAAGTATGTCAGTACTATTTTGAAAAGTTTTAATATGCAGGATTCAAAATCATTGAGTGTTCCTCTTACTATGAGAACAAATATTTCTAGCTCACAATGTCCTACATCCCCATTAGAGATGGAAGAGATGAGTCGAGTACCATATCAAAGTGTTGTTGGGAGTTTGATGTATGTTATGGTCTATACAAGACTAGACATTACCCAAGTAGTGGGAGTACTTTCCCATTATATGTCTAATCCAAGAAGAGCACATTGGGATTCAATAAAAAGAGTTTTTAGATACTTGTAGGGTACCTCAGAGTACTCGATATGTTGTCATGGAATAGGAAATGAGCATTCCTTAGATATTTGAGGCTATGTGGATTCAGACTGGGCTGGTGATATTAATAGAAGAAGATCCACCAATGCATATGTGTTTAAATTATTTGGTGGTCCAATCAGTTGGATGAGTAAGCAATAGGATATGGTCACTTTGTCCACTATTGAGGCAAAGTATATGGCAACTACTCATGCCTGCAAGGAAGCCATCTGGCTAAAGAGATTGTATTCAGATATAGAGTTCAAACAGGGTGCAGTGACAATTTATAGTGACAACCAGAGTGCAATATGCCTAACAAAGAACCCAACTTTTCATGCGAGGACCAAGCACATTGATGTACAATATCATTTTGTGAGAGATATGGTTGAGGACGACAAGGTGAAGCTAGACAAGGTAGAGACTTTGCTAAATGTTGTTGATGCATTAACTAAGCTCGTGAGTACAAAGAAATTTAGATGGTGTTCAGAGTCTATGGGCCTCTCAGCCCCTAGCAATTAAGTCCATGATATTTAGGATCCCCTAACTCTTGCAAGGTGTTCGACAAGTGGGAGAATGTTGAGAACATGTATTTGAACCTTGCAATCTTCTTTTAGAAAATTCTAGAATTTGTTTGTGGAAGTTTTCCACTTGTTTATACATTGGAAATTGGTTAATGAGTTGTCAAAAATGAGTCTTGTCCATAGTAGAAAATAGGTAGGTCATTTTTATAGCCTTGATGACTCATTTTGTGACTTTTATGGGGGTCTAGACTAAGAGACAAAATTGTGGACGGGATTACTATTTTAACTTGGTTGTTTTTCCATATTGGAAATGTAAATGTCAAAAATGGGTAACATGTGGCATGGTAGTTTTGCCCATGGTTTTGTAAAACCACAAGTGGTTTCTAGGTTGTAAAATCACTATAAAAGGAGGGCTTAGGGAGTTGTTTGTGTAATTGAGTTCAATTTGCAAGACTGGTGCTAGAAGGAGCCTCTCTGAGTTTGAGTTGTGGCGATGCACTTCTATAAGAACTTGCATTTCAAGTGTATTGTAATCATCTTGGTTTGATAATACATTGTGCAGGTTTTAGATGGTGGGATTTTTTTCCCAAGAGGGTTTCTCTATGGTAATCACTATATTATGTGTTCATTTTTATTTTGATTATGTTGCTATGCATTTCTTGAGATCTTTGCAATAGTTAGTTGAATTTTCATAATCATCCTCTCAAAGATTAGTGTAGGAAGAAATTCCATGCACCTTTGCTTCCTTACAATAAATAGGTTGGAAATAGAGAGAGAAGTAGAGTAGAGGAAAATAGTCAAATCCATGCAAAGACTCATTCAAGGAACTTGACATGAACCCATACCACATACTCGGATAGATAAACACTCTTAACATGGAAGTGCTTCCATTTTGAACATAATTTCCAAAATTTTGAACACAATGCTCTTAAAAATTTTGAGCACTGCTCTATAGTGTATTAGTGACCCTTTGAAAAAATTTGGCAAGTTTGATATTAAATATTAGTATTAGTTATGAAAGTATAAGGTAGAGTCATCAATTTATTTTTATATTAACATTTCTTTATTCTTAGTAAAGTAAAAATTTCTTGAGTACTCATCCATACACCTATTTTGGTTAGAACTAAAGTTCTGGAGCACTACCTATCTTAAAATGTGAAGCAAATCATGAGGAATTTGTATGTATTCTATTCATTTTTAGTTGACATGTGAAAATGGAAAATAATGAATGGTGCCTATGCTAGTAAGTGGCTCACAATTTCTAGAGTATGATCTTTGACATGAACATGATCCAATGTTCTCCTTGTTCTTACATGAATCTCACCATGGCCAATATGACATTGGGAGTGACTTTTTTCCTTAATAGAAAATATTGAAAGTCCATTGGTAAAATTGTTGGTGTAAATAAGTATTTACTTATTACACTTAGTTAAGTTTACTTAGGTTATTGCATTATTTAATTATTTTGCATTATTTTATTATTATTTTAGGTGAGACACTTAGGAGTTTGTAAACTCTCATTGAGTTATGCAAATCTAATTATGCACATGGTGTCTACAACATATGAGTATGCATCATTCATAGAGTTGTCATATTGACAACACAGTTGTCTGCACTCCTCATTTAGCACATGTTGTCTACACCACTGATTTTCATTCTACACCATTGTAGGCTTATCCTCACATCATCGCACTTAATCCTGTGCTCAATGGAGGATAACCCATATCTGGCGGACATGTGCCTAGTTGTATGACATATCATGATGCTACTTCTATGCATTCTAGAAGCTCTCCTGAGGCCTTTATATACAACCACTCCTAGTGTACTCTTAAGTTGGCTAAGCTAGCATATTGAATGAATATCATCATTGTGATCATGCTTTGTCTATTTTTGTTTATTGTGTGCTTGTGTTGAGTTCTTTAGTTCTTGGGTGAATTATGTCCTAAACCAAATTCTTACATGGTATCAGAGCTGAGGGAGATTCTCTACACGTAGCCATTTGAGACCATTCATGCTTCAACACCTCAATACAAATCCAGAGGATCCATAGAAATTGGGAGTTTTTAGAGCCAGATCTGACTTCACCATTGCATCTAGAGCATCAATTCGATGAAGATCGACTATAAATTTGCCTATATTGGGTGAAAGTTGATCGTGAGGCAAAAAAAAATTTCAAATCGAAACCCAAAGGCCCAATTTGCAGTTCGATGTGATCATTCTATTGATCTAATTATTATTTTTTCAGATATAAATTATTTCAACTCTCTGTTATTTTCAGATTAGCACAGCAGAGAATTTTTTTTTTGGCTGAACTGGGTAGTGACACCCCGGCTCGACTCTGTCATTTTGGTGGTGGATTAATTTATTTCATAGGGTTTTTAATTTAATTTTCAGCTTCAATAATTTTGCAGCCGTAGACCTACGAATTCAACCATCAAATCTTTGTTCAACAAAGCGGCCCACCCACCCTGGCCAACCCTTTATTTTTCGACATGCAACACAAGCCCACGACCGAGCCCTTCATTACTGGCGAGGATTTGTTTGTTAAAAACTCATGATAGTTTATTTTTAAAAAGCACTTAATGTGCTCATCCCATGCACGTGGGACTAATACTCTAAAATCCCAACCACCTACGTTGTGTGCTTTCCAACAATGGAAAGTAATTTTTGGCCAACTACTCTAAAATTTGACTGTCTCTACCACCTATACTACCATGCAAGTGCCACTTGCACATGAATACAATCAGCAGTACATGTCACTCTGCCATGTGGGTTTTTGTACGATTTTGTATAGTATGATGGACACATTTTCTTCCACGTCATCTGAGGGCCAAATTTTTTGCTGACATCATCAATCCACTGTGCTAAATTTGATGCCTATTTGGACATCATTTTAGGGAAAATTACAACTACTCTGATGGCCGTATGACCATCAAATTTAAACCCCTTCATTTGCTGATGCAACCCCTCTCCAGATTGATTTTAAATTTTGTAGTCCGTCTTTAGGAGGCCATAACTCGCACATTTGGACTCCAAATCAGGTGCAATTCTTTTTGCAATTAGGTAGAATTTCCTAAATTTTTTAGTGGTGCAAATATTTTTTAGTTTTGGTGCACAGATTGTTCAAAAATTGTGTTTTCTGGCAACTGTACCTACATAATCCTGCATTTTACAACTTCAAAAGCTCCGTACGGGCACGTCTGGAGTTGAAAATAGGTTCTATTTTTTTTAAAGTGCTTATTTTTCATCTACTTTCTAGATCTAACATCAAATTGTAGGGTTGTGTGGACAATATTGTCACTTTCAACAATAGAGCCTTTCTTTGCTTTGTAATGCTTCAATATTGTAGCACATTGTAAAGTTCTAGATTTGTATATCATATAAAAGTTGTAACAAGAAAAATCAAAATTCCATGAAGGCCAAAATTGGCAAGTGGCCCATTGTAATTGCACTACTGATAAAGTGCCTAAAGCATCTATTTTGGGGGGGTTTCTTGATTTAGTGAAAAAGGGGGGGTGTTCTTGGTGTTGTGTTCTCTCTTTTTTGCACTTTTCTTTCATTTTCTACATTATGGGAAACTTTAAGTTTCCTAAATTAACTCCTAATAACTATGCTATGTGGTCAATCAAAATGTGGTATCACTTAATGCATAATGGAGTTTCACAATATGTAGATGGTACTCTTTCTAAACTAGTAGGTGATAATGTATCAGCAAGTGAAATTTCAGATTGGGTAGCCATGGATAGGAAAGCCCTAGGTGATATATGTTTGAGGGTAGATGATAAGATCATGTACCAAATTAATAAATGTACTACATCCAAGGAAGCTTGGGATACCCTCAAAAGCCTTTATGGGAAAGTGTCTGAAGAGGATGTGTTCAAAATTGAAGATGAGCTTGTTTTCTTTGATCCTAAGTCATATGACACAATTCATGATTTCATCATCAAAGTGAATGAACTAAGGAAAAAGCTTAGTGATTGTGGGAGTTCTATCAAAGATGATAGACTAATCTATCTCATACATAACAAGCTGCCATCAAAATATTCCACATTTGTATCTTCTTTTAACACCTCAAAGACTACCTTAGGGTTTGCCTACAAGAAATTCACTTTTGATGAATATGCTAAAATGTTGGATGATGAAGAAAATAAGTTGAAATCAATATGGATTCTCAAATCACCTTAGTCTAAAGCATTGGTGGCCAACAATGAGGATTCTCAAAATTTAATTGGATAGTCTTCAAGTAAAGGAAAGGGTAAAAAGAAGAAATGGAAGAGAAAATTGGAGGATGCAGAAAAGGCAACACCACAATCTAATCAATAAGGCAAGTCCTAAAATTCCAACAAGAAGGACAACAACAATAAGGAGAAGAAGAAGTGTGCTTATTGCAAGAAATCGGGTCATGAAGAGCATGAGTGTTATCTTAAGAAGATTGATGAATTGACCAACATCATGAAGAGATATAATGTTCCATTATATAATGCTTACAAGGACAAAGGGTCATATTTAGATTCAAAGGGAAAAGGGAAAGCACTCATGGCTAATTCAAACTCTTCAAAGGAATGGATATTTGACTCAGGTGCCTCATATCATATGGGTTCTTCAAAGGAGGATTTTTCTTCAATGAAGCAGTCCAAGGTACCACACATCTTCATGGGGAATGATAGTAAAATGGAAGTTGAAGGAAAAGGAAACATGGAAATGGAAAATGGAGAGTTTCAAGAGGTTCTCTATGTTCCAAACCTAAGTTCAAATCTCCTTTCAATCTATCAAATCACTCACCTTGGAAATAGACATAGAGTTGAATTCCTTCCAGACTCAGTAAAAGTGCACAGTCTCAAAGATGATTCCTTGGTTGCAGTAGGGAAAGTGAATGATAACAAGAGGTTGTACTCTTTCTCTCATTTTGTACCCAAGTCTCCTTCAAAGGCCTTGTTATCACAATCCAATTCAAACATGCAATTATGGCATGAGTGGTATGGTCATCTTGACTACCACTACCTTCAAAAACTTTGCACATACCACATGGTGAAAGGTCTACCTGGAATCAACTTTTCTAAGGGTGAGTGTTCAATAGATTTAGTGGATATGCATCTAGAGGGGAAGTTACAAAGAGGGAAGTCTTCTAGAGAAACAGGTGTTCTACATATGGTTCACATGGTATTAGCAGGTCCTTTTGCATTCAGCCAGGTTCACTACATACTCACCTTATTTGATGACTTTTCAAGGTTCACTTGGGTCTACTTTCTTCATAACAAGAATGAAGTGTTGGAAAAGTTGCTAGCCTTCAAGGCTCATGTAAAACAAAAATCCAAAAAGGCCATCAAAGTACTTCGCATGGACAATGGAAGCATGGATGTGAATAGAAGACTTATGGACTTTTGTAGACATGAAGGAATTGATCTTCAAACTCCACTAGCATTCAGTCTGCATAAGATAGATGTTGCAGCTTTGAGGATCCAAACTCTTAAGTATATGGCAAGTTCATTAATTCATGCCAAGTCTCTAGATCCATCATTAGAAATCGATGCAATCTCAAGTGCCACTCACATTCTTAATTGTTCTCCTTATCTAGCCCTAGATGGAAAAAATCCTTTTGAGGCATGGTGTCACAAAAAACCTATTGTGACACACTTCAGAGTCTTTGGTTGTCCTACATGGGCAAATAGATCTTCCAGGGGATGCAAGGTATAGTCATCTCAACCTTGTACTTTCATTGGTAATGACGATAGTGTGAAGGCATACAAACTTCTAGATCTCAAGACACATTAGATATTTGTGGAGAAGGATGTACATTTTGAGGAAAGTTTACCCATATTTTCCCCTACTCCTCTTTGCACAGCATATAGTGTGGAAACTGATAGTGACATCAGTGATAATGCTTCAATAGATTTAGACATGTGGTGTTCTATCGACAGTTGCAGCAAGATGTCACTTGATCAGTTTAGTCCACATGCATACATAGCCACAATGATAGGTCCAAAATAGTAGGGTACATCTAGTCTTCCAAGTACAAGTTTAGTGACAGATTTGGGGGATAGCATTGATTATCTACCTTTTCTTCTTGATGTAGAATCACCTTCTTTAGTTATCATGAGGGCTCCATCAGACTCTCTTGTTCATTCTCGACATGATTGATCGTAACAAGTTGAAGTGATTGTGGATACTTATGATCAGCAGTTGTAGCAGGGTTCTTCATCAGTTGTACAGATAGATAGTTCTTTGGGATAGGTTCTTTAGCTACTTGAGTAGGTTTTAGAGACATCACTTATCCATGGGATTCTTTACACATACAGCGGAAGCGTCTCATTTGTACCCTTGGCATTTTTTCTTCCTAAGGGGAGGAACACCATTCTATAGTCTTGGATCAACTTCTTCATCGGAGCAGTCACTGTTTGACATTTTTCTTTGGGGGGGGGGGGGAGCTTATCCTATCTCTCTTCCTCTTCTCATCATTCTCTTATGTATATACTAGATGTATGTCATAATGGGGGGGTCTTGATTACTCCATCCATCCATGCATCCCTATTCATCTCTCTTTTTGGGGGAGGGATTTTTCCATGAGGTTTTCCCTCTTTCCCCAGTTTATGGGAGATTGCATATCATTATGTACATGGGTGCCTAACATGGTCTAGTAGTTAGGACCCATACTGCATTTCATCCTATATTTCATAAGCTTAAGGGCATTCCCCTAAGTTGCACTTAAGGGGGAGTGTTGGTGTAAATAAGTATTTACTTATTACACTTACTTAAGTTTACTTAGGTTATTGCATTATTTAATTATTTTGCATTATTTTATTATTATTTTAGGTGGGACACTTAGGAGTTTGTGAACTCTCATTGAGTTACACAACTCTAATTATGCACATGGTGTCTACAACACAGGAGTATGCATCATTCACTGAGTTGTCATATTGACAACATAGTTGTCTGCACTCCTCATTTAGCCCATGTTGTCTACACCACTTATTTGCATGCTATACCATTGTAGGCTTATCCTCACATCATCTCACTTAATCCCATGGTCAATGGAGGATAACCCATATCTGGCGGACATGTTCTTGGTTGTATGACATATCATGATGCTGACTTCTATGCATTCTAGAAGCTCTCTTGAGGCCTTTATATATAGGCACTCCTAGTGTACTCTTAAGTTGGCTAAGCTGGCATATTGAATGAATATCATCATTCTAATCATAATCTATTTATTTTGGTCTACTGTGTGCTTGTGTTGAGTTCTTTAGTTCTTGGGTGAATTCTGGCCCAAGCCAAATTCTTACAAAAATACTAATTCTATCTTTGATGTTTGTAGATTCTACTTTGACTTCAATACTAGAATTTGAATGAAGACTTATGCCTTCAACTCTAAGCTTATGAGCTTTAGTTAAGTATAAGGAATGAAGCAAAGAAGAGATCAATAAGAAGAGGGCCACAAAATAAGTATGAGAAAAAAAAAGTCTTCATCCTACAACTAAACTTAATAAATATTAACAATGTAATAAATCATGTAGAAAGCCAATTTTCCTTATTAAAATTTCTCTATAGGTTTGTGTTATTTATAGTACCCACTCCTACTTATGTCCATGCACTGCTCTCCACTTTTTATCTACTTTACATTGAAAAATGTTTCTTCCAAGTTTTCTCAACATGTCTAGCATTATAGTGGCATGAAGTCCAAAAAGGGAGATTCTAAAGTGGCGAGGAAGACTCTTTTCTGCAATGATCATCAAGATCATCTCTATTCCACTCATCATTTGTGTTATTAGTCCTTGCTAGATTTGTTAAAATCCCAACTTACCAATTAGTAGACCATGATAACAACAAAAACATAGTCCTAGAATCAAAGTTAAATGGTAATTGATTTCTTAAAGATATTTGCACAACTGCCAAAAAAGTAAATTAGGAAAATTTTATGATAAAATTCTTTATACATTTAATGAGAATGGTTTTATCCAACTACAACAACTTATAGTGGTCCACATTTATCCTTGCACATATTTTCATGATGTTTCATAGAGAAAAAAACAAAATCTTGCCAAGAAAAAATTAACAAGAATCCTTTGAATGAAATATTCATAAAATATTTGACTTAGGTAAGACAGAAAGATGGGAAATAAGAAAGAAATGGAAGCAAAAATTAATACTTTCACTTCACTCATTCTATAAAATCAACAATTAGGAACATGAAATAATTTTTTGAAGTAACAGTGTAGAATCAAATCACAATACTAGACAAACTAAGTCATATATCAATATTTCATATTATATATAATATATTATATTTGTACATTTACCTAAGATACTGAAATCTGGAGTGGTGCTATTCTAGTTATTCTAAGTCAAAAATATTTAGCAGCCCTATGAATCAAACCTGGAATAACAAATGTAAATATAGAAAAAATATAGTTAGACCAATAAACATTAAATAATAATTGAAAGATCCAAATAAAAATATAATGAATCAACAAAGAAAATATTTTAGAAATGTAATAGTGGTAGATTAAAATACTAATCTATGCATAAAAATGGGCAGTGATGACTTTGATTTGGATAAAATGCTTACAGTGATGTAACATACAAATTATACAATACAGTTTAATGAAGTCCTACAATCAAAATATGAATGCTTGAACAGTAATGTAACATGACATATACAAATATAAGAAAAGTGCCAAAACATTGTTGTAGCTATAAATAGTAAATTGCCAAATGCTAATATCAATACCAAAAAAAATATTACCTTCATTAAAGTAGTTGATGCTCAGACCTACAAACATCTGTCTCCATCCTTGTGTTCAAATAATAATTTATCCAACCCTTTCAACATTCTATTTATTTGGGGTTCTGCTAACTGAAGAGAAGTTGTACGACCTTAACTAACTGACATTCTTTGTACATGAGGATGACCTAGCAAAATAAAAGTGGAAATCACATGATTCACAAAGGATATAAATGTTGTGGCTTGACATAAAGATCATTATTATAGATTTAAAATTTTAAAAGAATTATTCATGATTTTTTAAGTCAACCCATCCAAATTCTTTACATTCAGAATCAGATAAAATCATCCAAACATACCTACATTTATTGTCAACAGCATCCACTGAATAGGTAAATGTTTGTCCCCGCAAACCTAGGAAGGTGTGACAAGCAAGCTTAATTGCAATAGATGTTTGATATTCCACAAGCACATGCCTCTTCAGATTTTCATAAACATAAAAATTTAGTCATGCAAAATTTGATTTTGAAATCAAAATGAAATGTATTTCTGATATGGTACCAAGAAGATGTTTTTGATGACTACGAAGTTGATAAATGTTGAAGGTGTTACAAGCTATAGTTGTCATTGCACCAAAAGATTGACCTGTTAATGCCTGATACAACCATTAGACTTATAGAACACAGGAGGTGGTTAAACCATGTCACAAATCCCAAAGGGGAAGGCTGGCAGTTAGTCCAACAATTCCCCCCTGAGTTTTACCCGAGGAGATTCAAACCTGTGACCAAGCTTTGATAGCACTTGTTACAAGTGAGAGTTGTCATTTCACCATAAGATCAACTTTTTAATACCCAATACAACCACTACACTTATAGAACATAGGAGGTGGTTAAACCATGTCACGAATCCTAAAGGGGAAGGCTAGCAGTTAGTCCAACAAAAGGTGCATAGTAAATGAACTTGGTGCCAATATGCTTAGTGAGAATGTTCTTCCTTCAATGATCATGGATGCAAATATCAATGAAATTGATTCATTAAGTGTAAAAAGACAAATAAAATTATTTTGAAGGTAGCAATTGATTATGACACTCCACTTTATGAATATTTACAAACAAACATGTTTAAATCTACAAACAAGTTATTGTGATTTACAGTACTTATATAAAAATTAGTTTGCCCATTTTTGTCTGCAATAAAGTTTTACTTCATATGATTGTAATTAAAAACCCTAAAAAAAATTAGGGCAATTCTAGTCTAATAAATTAGGGAAATTATATAAATCAAGCTTTCCAAAGATATTCTTTAGTAGTGGTTATTTTAAAATGAAAGTGTTATCTATAAACATTTTTTTAAAATTTTAAAATATTTTGAATTCAAATTAAAATGTTTAAAATACATGGTGTTGAAAGTGAAACCCTAGCTCAACAACAAACAATTTCATTACAAAAAAAATCAAATCATCAAATTATTGTCTCTATACTCCAAAAAGCTATGTGTCAAATATTTGCAACAAAATTACACCACAAATCTGAACATGGCCAAAGCTCACCAACAACATGTTGTCTAATGATAAATAAAAGGTCTATAGATTAAATGTTAGGATTGCATAGGGAGAGAATTAAATGGGTTCCTATTACAAAAATTGAGAAGGAATCAAAGAGAAAATTATGAGAAGAATAATGTAGACAAAGATGACCCTTTAAGGGTAACTAGAATAACAACACCTCTTAGTTTTACCACTTTTTGAAGCTTGCATTGTGTTACACATAGGTGAGAGGTGGATGATTTTAGTTGAATATAGCATGTATCTTTAATCTCTAGTACACATATCAATCCCTATAAATGAACATCCCAATAGCTTTATTGTGCAATCCTTGTCCTCTTCCTCTGCTACTCTCGCCTGGTAATAAAAAATGTCTCTACATCAAGTTCTGATAATCTACAACTAGACTTCTATTGCTATGGCTTCTCTTGCCCAGGAATATAAACATCTTCTAAGAAAATTGGAATGCCTTCAATTTGGCCAACAAGAACTTGCGAGCTATCACATTATATAAGCATTTGTTAAAGTTTGGTCTTTTCTAAGTAATAAACATTGAATAATAATCAAAGAAAAGAAAATTTAAAAGATATTATTGGATCAAGTCCTTTTACAAGAATGAATTTATAACTATGTATGACTTATATCTAGATCAAATCCCTTTGCATTGGTGTTAGAAGACATTCTGGAATAATTGCACGGCTAGGGCTAGTGTTTAATGCCAAGAATTGACATTATGTTGCCATGAATGTTATCCAGGATTGGTTGATACAATTGATGAGTAAAAATAGACTCATATATGATGGAAATATTGTTATAGAATCCCTTCAAGGTTGGGGACACATCTTCTTCCTATTGGCATGAGAAGCATTCAAAGGTTGAAACTAGTCCTGAGTGCAAAAAAAAAATGTTGATATGACTTAAAGGGGTTTTTGTGATTTGAGAGTGAAATTTCAATGTCTAAAAGAAAATACTCCATTTCAGGAAGAATAGGGTTTATAAGATGGATGCATTTCCTCATTAGCAACAATTTAAGTCACTATGTTATCATGGAAGTTAGACAAAGACATATGAAACTGAGGAGTTCATTTGAATTTCCAATTTTTTGATATAATTTGTATGATTAATTTAAATAGGTGTTTAGACCATATCTAAGAACATTGTAAAATGTAATAGCATTCTAATTTTAAATGTCAAAGCAATAGAGGTTATTTCTAGGTATTCTAGAATAATATAGGATCTCTGTTGGGCATGGGATGTAAGTATAGTTTACATTAAACTTAGAAACATGACATCAATCATTGTAATCAAACATGCATAAACTTGTGAATTTGAAATCCATAACCCTACAAACAAGGAGTACTTATGTTCTCAGAAACATGACAAAGGTTTTATGGTTAAAATAAGACCTTAAAGAAAAAAAAGAAGCAATGCATATGAAAAGAAAAATACCAATTATAATTCTTATCATTTATCTCCATGACAACAATATCATACCATGATAATGCACAAGTTTAGGATAAAATATTGCAGAAAAGAGGATAAAATAGAATGTGGCTTGCTTCTCAACATGTATAGTAAAAACTCCCATATATAACTTCAACATATGATTACATAACTCTTTTTGTACACAACCAAAAAGTAATAATGTCAATCAAAGAAATTTGGCAATTTCAAAAAGATAATGCAAGAACAAGTCTTAGTAAGCTTGATTATACCCACCTCTTCCCAAGACTTGTAAATTGTAAACCCATGACATAATATACTCATTCTCAAATGACACAAAGAAGATATCTTCTCATGACATATGTATATCAACAATCAAATACTTTCTCCTGCTTGGTGGACAAGTGTGATACACAATCCATTGATTAAGCTCACTGCATTAATCCAAATCATTACAAATTTTCCCTTCCACATTATAGTGAGATAATTGTATGTTTTTAAGAATGAAAATAAACCATGATATATAGCAAGTAATTTGTTGCAGATTAGATGAATACCAACAAAAAATTGTTAGTCTCAGATTGGTTTTGACATTTGAGTGTCAACACACTTAACCAATTCTCAAGATGATGCCAAGTATAATATATAAGCCAAGCTATAGTGTGTGTCAAGCCAGAGAATTCAATAGGTGCCAAGTGAACTTTAGGTGCCAATTGGTCTTTAGGTGCCAAGTGAACTTTAGGTGCCCAGTGATCTTTAGGTGCCGAGTGAAGTTCAAGTGTTAAGTCACTATAGATGTCGAGTCGCTATAGGTGCCGAGCAGAGTATAGATGTTGAGCAAAATAGAATTCCTATATTTACTGAGCATCAACAACTAGTAAGTACCTAGTAACATAGAATAAGCATATGAGTTTGTATCTTCACAAACTTAGATGTAAACCATTTTTAGAGCCAACATAGGATGAATCTTGAAGGATCTTGGAGATAAGATCGAGTCTTTTGCATTACCTACATAATCAACATACAACCAATAAGAAAAGTTGGAGAAGGCATGCAACCAATAGGAGAAGTGCAAGAAATGAGCGAGAAATGAATAATGAATATGGATCATAGATTCATACCTAACCCTAAGTATTTGAAATCCATAAAAGGAGGACAATACCCCATTGTATATGCATGAGAGAGAAGTGTATGGGTGAATTATAGCAAAATACAGAAGGGTGTGTAAAGACTTAGTGAAGAGTAGAACAACATTGTAGAATCTAGTTGAAAGGAAATAGAGTATTAGAGTTACAAAGAGTAACATATCAGATCAAGCAAGGATCAGAGAAGATGGAGCTGAACAAGGATCTAGAATCAACAATTGAGGATTGCAACTTATTAGGTCAAGACATTCTACCATACTTTCTAACCATTGTATTGTAAGAATGGAAATCCTATGTTGATATGTTGGCCTAATAGCTATATAGGTTTAGCAGCCATATTGTAGATCCTTAACAAGATTGTAAATCCTTTAGTAGGGTACCATTCCAAGTGAATGTTTGCAAATCCTTTTACCAGGTCACTTTTAATAGAGTGTAAAGTCTTTAATAGGACAAGCCTTTCATGGGGCAGACCATTGGAAGTGGTCAAAATTTGTAACCTTGAACAAGTTACATATTGTTGTAGTGATACTTTGTGGCTGTCATCCCCACCCCAGTTTTACCTTCTCATTTTGGAGGGTTTCTGGGTTACCAAATCTTGTGTTATATGTTTTCATGCATGTCTTTACTTTCATGTTTATTAGATGGATAAGATTCATGTGAATGATTTTAGTTAAAAGGTTTTAAAGAGGTTAAAGTTAGTTACTTCTGATTCACCGCCCCCCCCCCCCCTTAGAAGTAAATCTTTCCACTTGTAAATTCCAACAATTGGTATTAGAGCCAAGTTCTAACAAGGAGGAGCCTTATAGCTTAGAGAAATGATCTAAAAATGGAAGTCTACAAACTTGGGAAGATCATAGAGATTCAGGAAATAGATATACAATTTGCTTTACATACATTGGAAGAAGCCAGAGAAGAACTCAAAAAATCCTTAAATAGAAGAAGAGACATTGCCATAGCTGAGAATGATACATGGTACAAGGAGATTGACACCTCAAAACTTTTTTCAAATGGAGACTCCAAAGAGTTTGATGAAGCAATAGTAGACCTGATGGAGAAGAAGAGAGCTCAAGCAAAAGAAATCAAAACACTCAAGCTTGAACAAGAGTCACAAGCCATAATGCTTTGTGAGGTAACTAAATAGAAGAAAAGAGCCATTTAAGATAAGGCTATGCTAGAAGAAGACAAGAGAAACCTTGCCAATAGACTGGAAGAAAATTCAATTGAACTTGCAAGAATTTAAAACATGTAGTTAGACACCCTAAGCTAGACGATGAATGCACATTATGAACTAAATGTTAAGGACATTGAGATCACTACACTAAAGATGAAAAATGAACATCTGCAAAATGAACTAAAAAGAGAGAAAGAGATTGTAGATAGCTTCAACAAACCCAATGAGGAAATCAAGTACTTTAAGTAGCTAATAAAATCACCACGGGCTAGCAATGATACTTCAGGAATTGGTTACACCAGCACTAAACAAGGAGTCATCTAAGACTAAAAAAGAAAGGAGTAACAAAGGTAAGAACACTAAACCTACTTGTCATTTATGTTGTAAAAAAGGACATAACTCTAATGCATATAGGAGCAAGAATAGCCATCAGCATGACAAACTTAAGAATCTAGGTTACTATCATAAGTGAAAAAAACAAGGGCATCAAGCACATGACTACAAGACTAGGACTATCATAACACCAAGATTTGAAGGTCACTGCTACAATTGCAAGAAGTATGGACATAGAGCTTTTGAGTGTAGATCAAAGCCTATGTGGAAACCAAATCAGCCAGCAAAGGGAAACAACCATGGACATCATTACAATTGGGACTACAAAATAAGGTATTACTTTCATTACTATCAAGAATATGGACACATTCCTAAAAATTGCATAACGACACATTTTAGAGGAAACTACAGTAGGTGGTTGAGCCAAACCACATGTTTTAGTTGCTTGAAGATAGGTCATGTCAGTAGAAATTGCCTAACAAGGTCAAAGGCACCCAACTCAAAGAACAACAAATGTAAAGGGAAGGTAGATGTTGAACACATCAAAGGAGAAATTAACAAAACATGGAGGAAGAAAGATGGATGTAGCACATCAAATGAAGGGATCACTTCACCTAATAGGTCAAGTGATTGCACTTCATCAAATTAAGAAAATAAAAAGCATGGGGGACTAATTTACAAAGTTTTATCATACATCAATTCATAAACAAGAAAGTAATGAAAGGAAGAGATTGGCATGAACAAAGATGCAAAGTTAAATTTTCAAGAGTGTTACCAAGTTTCCCTTAGAAGCTGAGTAAAATTCTAGTACATGCCAAGTTAACTATCAAAATAGTAGAAGTTGAGTGAAAGGAAATCTCAATTGAAGCTGAGTAAGTTATACTCCTATGGAAGCCAAGTAATGTAGAATCTTTCAGAAGATGAGTGGATAGCTATAACCACACTAAGCATTAAATGCATTAAAATAGGGTATATCATCATGTTTTCAATCATTTTTCTTCACTATGAACAAAGAGCAAAGATAAGAAAGAGTGTAAAATGATTCCAAAGTAGAGAATCTAGTATCTAAGCAGATTTCAACAACATTTCAGCATGATTTCATTAATCTTGAGATATTTACGTTTGTGCTAAGCTATGTAGTTTCATTTTTTTTTGTGTACAAACCCTAGATTGCAAAAATAGCTTCTAGCTCTAGGAAAAATCATGAGAAGGAACCTTTTGAAGTCTAGCTAGTGTCTAATGAGGTAAAACAACCCAATTTCCATCCAATACTAGAGGTAGCATATAAAAATGACCTAGTTGGAGCCCTATCTATCATACCTCCCAAATTTGTTATAATTCAAGATATAAGGAGATGCTACAATTTCAAAATTGGAGCCATAGGAGATATGGAGATGAGGGAAGCATATGAAAAATTGTGTGAAAATAGAGTGTTGAAAGAAGAGTACAAAATTGTAAAAAACAAGGGTTTAACACACACCCTAGAATTCCCTACAGTGTTCAAGACTGACTAGATTAGGCTAGTGCTAAGTAGAATACATGATGGAAGCTTATGGTTGGAGGATGGCCCTGTGAGAATCACCAAGAGAATTGTGCATAGAGTGGTAGGGAACCCAACCCTAGATTGGCCGACTACACTTAGGAGTGATGTAAAGGAAGCAATTGAGAAAAATACTAGTACCAAGTGGAACAAGAGAGGGATGAAAATTGATACTATCCAAGACCCTCTTATTGATTTTTTTGTCAGAGTTATTGCACAACATTTTTACCGAACCAACAGACTCAACAGTGTGCCTTGCATTGCAATGGATGTAGGCTATAAATTAGTGAAAAAGGATCACATCTATGATCTTGCAGAATTGCAACTGCAACAAATTAATGAAAATCTAGTAGCTATTAGGAGAACCAAGGGAGCCCAATGCAAATTTGGTGCCATTTTGATTTGTATATTATTTTATGTTCAGAATGAGTTTCCTTCTTTTGGTAAAGTGGCATGGAAAACTTATAGGTTAATCATAGCTCAAGTTAATGAATATATTAAGCAGATGGGAGCCAATTTTGAGACCTTAATGACTAGCTACTTTGAAGACTTCAAGAAGTCAATGAAGAAAAGGTTAAGAATACCAGTTTCCTTAGTAGAAAAAATGTAAATAATGTATTTTTTCTTGTAGATATTGACTATACATACATTCAGGCTGCCATACCAAGAGTAAGATGGTTAAGATCTCTTGGC
The DNA here is from genome assembly GCA_028749045.1 of Cupressus sempervirens. Lineage (NCBI taxonomy): Eukaryota > Viridiplantae > Streptophyta > Pinopsida > Cupressales > Cupressaceae > Cupressus > Cupressus sempervirens. The sequence goes on along the minus strand of CM053789.1, from coordinate 915,837,916 downwards.
TATGAAATTAACATAGATGAAGCATCAACAGCAATAACTGCATTATTAGCAAAGGAAATAGAGAAGGATGCACCACATTTTGGAACCTATGATGTGGTCAGGTCAAAAGTGGATATGGAGTTAAAAACTACCTCCACATTGAAGAAGAACGATAAACTTGTCAAGAAGTTAAAAGCCCAATTTGGTGAGGGCACTTCAGAAGAAGCAAAAGAAGAAGAAGGTAAAGATGTCAAAGGTGATGAAGAGGAACAAGGTTAGGGACCGCTTGCTTTAACCCAAGGTATGGGGGAGGATGCTAAAGAGGAGAAAGGTGTCAAGCAGGAAGCACCCAAGGCTCAGCCAAAGAAAAGAAAAGCTCAAAAACAACAAGTTGTACAACCAAAGGGGAAGAAGAAACCAACAAAACTGAGCCCAACCAAACCAACAACAAGGGAAGATACTAGGGCTACAACATAGGTAGCAAAAGAATAGGAGAAGAATAAAGAAATAGAACAAGGAGGGCCTAAAGAGAAATAGAAAAGAAGAAGATATGGTGCACCTCCGAATTAGATGAGGAAAGGACAGAGTCTGATGAAAATCAATTCAGACTGGTAAGCCATTCTACCACATCTAAATTGGAAAGTGTTTGCAATATTATTAGAGACAATGCTAATTTAACTAGCTTGAAGGCCATTGATTTCAATAAGTTATCAAAGGAAAAAAAAAACATAGTGGAAGAATCCATCGACACTATGATGGCTAAGTTCAAGACCACCCCACTTGAACTAGACAACTCAATGCCTAAGGAGCTGAGCTCACTAGTTGAAAATAAATGACATTACTATCTTAAGATGGAAAAGGAAATAAGAGAGTCTACATTGGCTCATGTGATGCTAGACCTAACTAAAGGTCAAATAACTAAGGCTAGTAAAAAGAATGGGAGCAAATTTGCACCCAAATATAGAGCCTTTAGAATTTTGCAGAACCAAATCGAAGATGTTGTGCAAAAGTCCACACAAATGTGGAAACTAATAGATGGATTGACAACTATTAAGGAAGGGTAGGAAGACCCATTTGAGGGGAGAAATTATGATGAAGAAGAATAAAATTGGAAAGAAGAGGAAGGAGAGAAAGAAAAAGAAGAAATAGTGGAGAAGACACAAGGTGAAGAGGCAATAGCTGAGGAGTAGCAGCTAGAACAGAATGTCCAAGACACCCAAATACCACCACCAAGTCCTCCACATACAACACTTGCAAAAACAATAATTGTAAAGGACGTTCCTGACACCTCAGGTCAAAAAATCAATCCACTTACTACAAAGGATCTCAAAAAGATCCTTCACCAAATTGCATTGCAGTTATAATTATGTACAAATCCAGTTTTGGTGAGTGCGGATGAGTTACAAAAGGCTATAGCAGAAATCACTAGGGAAAAGGAAAACACACAAGAACCACCTTCACAACCTCCCACAACCACATTAGATCAACCTAAAGAGAAAGAAACACAAGATAAAACTACTAAGGTTGATTCTACAATAAAAGTGACAACAATTGTCAAGGAGCCAACAAACGAACAAGCAGGACAAAATGTTCCTATAGCACAAATCCAAAGTGCACCTCCTCAAATCATTATTATTGATCAAGATAGTAGAGAAGAGGAGAAAGAAGAAGAGAAAACCCCTAAGGAGTAGGAGGGAATACAAACATTGGTGAAGTTTCCTACCTTAGGGACTCCTACCAAAAAGCTAAGCACTAATGCAATACCATTGCAGATCTTAGCACCAGGCTCGAGCTCCACCAAGGTTGCAAGGGTACTTCACTATGGAGACCCTACACTTGATGAAGAAATAGTCATACCTAGTTATGACTCTAGGAAAATGAATTTAACATGGATAAATCAAGTGCAAGAGGCACTAGAGAGAAGGAAGAAATAATAGATACTCATAAGTGAGTAAAAATAGAAGCAAGCACTTGTGGAAATCAAAGACATATTCCTTGATGCATTTAGCTTGCAAGTACTTGATGAAACCCATCCCATCATGGAGAAATTGTCCAACATAGTGGACCAAGTATAGAACAAAGACCTTGATACTAATGTTAAGTTATTAGAATGGTCAAAAAAGAAGTTTCAAATGAAATTCAATGAGAAAATATCTAGTGAAATGGCACTTTCATAAGTTGAATTGGCTAAGAAAATTGAAAAAGTGAAGACAACACTTGGGAATTTATTCTCATTGTACTCCAAATTGTGTGACTCATCATATTTCACACAAGAAACTAGCCAAAATATACTGAACTTGGAACGAAATCTCAAAATTTCTAGCACACATCTACCCAAAGATCCATCTGAGAGTGAGAAGTATATTACAACTACACTTCACACATAGAAGGAGTTAGCTATATGGAAAATAGAAGAGGCCAATATTAAGGCCAAATTGATGCATATTCAATCCTCCATTACTCCACATCTAGAAGTCCTACATAAGGAATAGGCCTATGCATAAAACATTTTGAAGAAAGATCATAATCTTTCTACACTAGAAGGCCATCTTGCAGCAGAGACATCCATCCAACACAAATCACTGGAAATAGCATTGAACAACTGGGATGCTTCTCTAAATATGATCATGGAGGTAAATAAAACATTTTTGGCTAAATATTTTATTCATCCTTAGGACCCTTTGACATAAGTGTCAAAAAGGGGGAGAGATATGCATTAGGGGGAGATATAAGAGAGGTATCCATTAGGGGGATATATAAACATTGTTCATATAATAAGAATGAGGGAGATATTGAAATTTTTTTGGAAGTAATAAAGGAGATATAGCCAAAAGGATGCAAAAAATACAAGAAGATGTGAAAGGAGAGTAGAAATAGGGTACATAGAAACAAAGGAAAAAGAATGATAAGGCAGACAAGGAAAAGAGTATCAGATACACCAACATGAGAGAAATTTAGCATAAGAGTTTTGGTTATAGATTTGGCACACCAGCTCAGGGGGAGTTACAAGATTTTGAGGTATATATAATTTTGAACAAGTTTTTGATGTTTTATACATATGTCAAAAAAAATGTGTAGTATAGTCATAGAGATCAAATTCACAAAGTTTAGTTAAGTGTTTTTACGAGTCATGTCAAAAGGGGGAGATTGTTAGTCTCTAATTGGTTTTGAAATTTGAGTGTCAACACAATTAATCAATTCTCAAGATGATGTCGAGTATAATATAGAAACTGAGCTATATTCTGTGCCAAGCTAGAGAATTCAGTAGGTGCCAAGTGAACTTCAGGTGCCAAGTAATCTTCAGGTGTCGTGTGAAGTTCAAGTGCTGAGTCACTATAGATGCTGAGTCACTATAGGTGCCAAGCTGAGTATAGATACCAAGAAAAATAGAATTCCTATATGTACTAATTATTAGCAACTAGTAAGTGTCAAGTAACACAAAATCAACATATGAGTTTGTATCTTCACAAACTCAGATGTAAACCATTTTTGGAGCCGACATAGGATAAATTTTGAAGGATCTTGAAGATAAGATTGAATCTTTTGCATTACCTATGTAATAAACATGTAGCCAATAAGAAAAATTCTAGAAGGCATGCAACCAAGAGGAAAAGTGTAAGAAATGAGTAGGAAATGAAAAAAGAATATGGATTGTAGATTCATACCTAACCCTAAGTCTTCAAAATCTTTAAAAGGAGGACAATATCCCATTGTGCTTATTCAAGAAACAACATGAGAATTACAAACTTATTGAAGCTCCTTTCGAGAAACCACACTAGAAAAAACATTTGGAGACCAAGAGTCACAACTTAGAATTCTACAAAGATGTCCCTCTTGGGATTTGAACCACGGTCTCTACAATGAGAGATCATTGCTTCAACCAACTAAGCTAAACCCCTTGGACATAATCACATAACATTCATTAATACAACATACAATTAATTAATATGTATAAATATTCATCAATAATTATATTCACATTAAATTTATTAATATGACATATAATTCATTAATTCATCAATAATTCATGAACACGACAATCATTATAATCAAATAATAATATTCAATAACATGACATAAAATTCATTAATAAGCAACATTCATAAAAATTCATCATCAAACAAGGTTTTTAACATTCATTTCTTCTTTTGGTTTTTGTTTTGTTGAAGATTAAGGCTAATAGGCACATCATGACTATCTTTGGCATTCTCCTATGGCTTTTGTGGCTTTGATCTTATGACATGAGGCTTCTTCTTTTTTTCTTGACAACAAGACTAATTTGCCCCTACAATAAGAATTAAATGGGTTTAATTCTAAACATTTTTTTTAATGTTATAAGTATTTCATTAATCCAAAGAACATAAAATGGATTTTTTTTTACCTAATAGTACCACATCATCTACTCTCACATTTTTTTCAGCCCCAACCTCAACATGCTCAACACTAACATCACACTCTGCATACTCAAAAATTATCACATAAAGGTTACACCAATTGCAATTTAAGATGTTAAATTTTATTAATAATTACATAATTAATTTTTAATAAAAAAATAATATATGCTTATATCATTTTGATGCACATCAAGGTCTTTGTCATGTGTAGGATCCATGGCTTTGTCATGATGAGTAAGATCTATGCTAGGAGTAGTAGGCTGTAGTGAAATGTCATGCACATATTGTTATCATTGTTCAAAATTAACATCAAATAGATTATTTCTCATGAAGTTCTCAATTTCTATTATTATTCTTTAGGCCTATTTACATGTGTGTGAACTAGTGCACCAAAATATTCTACATCCCTTTAGCTACTGGAATTTGTGTAGTGGCAAGCAACCACTACTTCATAGCCTTGTTAGAAGACAATTTGTTTGTCCTCTTCTGTGGGTGCTAGATTAAATTCAATGCCATATATTTTTTTCATAATACTGTCAATATTGAATGTATTTTTTATTTTTTATTTTATATAAAAAAATTGAGATGAAATTTAATTTATTGCTACTTACAAGGCATGAGTGAATTTTCATATATCCACCAAAGCCAAGATAGTATTGACCAACCTTCTCTTTCCTAGCTTTTGTAACCTTTGATGTGTCCTATAGCCTATATATGTAAAGTTTGAAATATGTTAGATTATATAAATCCACAATCACACTTTTAAATATATCTACCAAAATCTACAATCCAAATAAAATGCCATTGTTTCCATACTATGTTGATTTTAGTGTGGTACAAATAGGGTGCAAATTGTATCTTAAATCTAATCATATACATATACAAATCAATCTAGTAATATAGCTTAAATCTGATCAAGCACTTCATATACAACTAAGATGAAAATCTATACATATACATATATTCTATACCAAAACATAATGGTTTGATAAATTGATCCAATATGCCTCTTTGTATGAATAACATATCAGTCAAAATTAGTTAGTACTAACTAACTAATATGATCCTATAGAAGATCATATTTAGAAGAGTCAAGGCTTCACAGGCACTCCAAGATAGTCTTACATTTGTTAAGAATATCTATATATTGAGTTATTTTAAGAAACTGTAGTAGTTATTGTAATCCAATCAAGCATTTTAATGAATAACTAGAGATCACTAATTTGTGCATAATTATATTAATACTACCACATGCCTATTTTTTTAGGTGGTGGATTAATTCATTTATCTCTTAGTCTCATCTCTTTTACATCTTCAATAATTTCATTCCACTCCAACTGTTGAACCATAAGAGGACACTCATACTTTGGATTGAGCTTTAGAGCCCTTTTGTATTGGTCTCTCATAGTCTTTAGATGTTTGCAAGCTTTTTTTAGAATTTGGACTCTATTCAAAATATTTTGACCAAAGAGCTCCTCCATAGGTTTTATGAGCTGATCTTTTACTTCAAGTCCTTGCTCATTCCACCTTTTAACATAAAACAAAATTGTTAAATAAAAATATTAGATCAACCTATGTACCTCGAATATATTACAACAAATGGATGAACAAAAAAATGTAGCAACCAATTATATCAAGCTACATACTTTTTATGTAATGTGCACCCAAATATCTTCAATGTTAATTCATAAAAAGTTTCATAAAAAAAGATCATTTCTTGCAAAATCATCACGAGATCATTAGTAAAAAATGAGTTATGAATAAGTAAACTAAAATTACACTCTAAATAATTACAATTTTAAAGTACTCAGAATCTTAGGAAATTTCAAGAGAATTATTTCTTTCTTGGCCATCAATAATGATGCCTCCAATGATCTAGTAGAAGTCAAATGGGCTGCTCTAGGAAAGGCTGGTAAATTATCACCAGTACTAGTATTAGTTCTATCATCATGATAAGGTGTGTCTAACCCTACACAAAGTTAATTGATGTCATACTCTACTCAAATGAAGAAGAAAGTACAAATCAAATCATATTTAACACATAACAAAATGCAGTAAGACAAGGATTTACTAGCTCTAGTTGTACCAATTATGGATGTTTACAAGCTCCTTGTTGTTGATCTTATAGTCAACAATCTCAGAGTGTTGGTTAGCCTCATGGAAGTGCATCATCAACACCTGAAAAATAATTATATGTATACAATGTATTGTCTTTTTAAAATATAGATTGCAAAAACATGACCAATAATATAAAAAAATCAATAATAATCATGAAGAAAATAATGTCCCTTCTAATGATTGAGAATTGAAATCACATACATGTATGAGGTACATTGGTACCCTTTTCAGGTGTAACAACTTGGTGTGGTCTCAAAATTTCCTGTAACAAAACATACATATTGTGGTTCATGATCTATAAATTAGTATAAAACAGAAAGCTTTATTGAACTATTTTCCTAGAAAAAGACTCATTGTTGCTTACTTCTAGACAACATTCTCTACAACACAATTCATTTGTTGTGGCCTATTTCTCTTATGTTGGATTTGGATCCATCACAAGCCTAAGGATTTTTAGATTGATGGTCTTGAAGGTCTTTTTACACATTTGTTATAGGGTCATTGCTATATGCAATGTCATCATCACATAATATTGTGGTCACCATATCAGTAAGTAATTCCTCTTATGTAACATGTTCTTTTCCCTTTCCCTAAGAATCAATTTGTGATAAAAATATTAGTAAAATAATAATAAAAGGTCTAAAACTTTAATGAAAGTAACATAATATGGCATTTTGTAAAATTACAATTGCATAAGTTTTTATACAGAAGGTTTACTTGCATTGGAGAAGGGGTGGGAGCAACATCTCTACCTCTATCATCTGATGGATTAGCCATGTTACCCTATGACATTTTGAATATATATAAAAACATCAGCATAATGAAAGGAATAGTCGACATAGCAAAAAAACTTATCATTAAAATGGCATATTGTATATTAGAGTTCTAATTGGAAGTGATTAGTTTAAATATTACTTATATAGTACTTACAAGTCCCATGATAGTAACTTTATTTGTATCTATGTGATTCAAATTATAATCTATTAGCAGCTCTTCTCCTAAGCTTATTGATTTTATTGCACATACAAAAATATGAGTTCCCTTATGCACCTTGAAAATGTAATTGGGTCGCTTATTAGTTGACCTAGGATGCATACTATTTATAAAACCTACAATATTCCCTATTGCTTTTGGCCTTCCATCAATGTACACATCAAGTCTTTTAATTTGATTGTTTTCTTTCCATTGTAGATAATTTTCTGACAATGCATACCTACATATACCTTTTTTATATTGAACTATTTGCATCCAAATATTATAATTTTAACAAAGCACTACATACTTTATCAATTCAACAACTTTTTTATAACTAGCATTTATTTCATCCATAGAAAATAAGCCCAAACCATGTAATAGTGATGGAGTTATGCGATATATCCTCTTGTTAACACAAAAATTAGTGTTAATTGGAGGTAATTCCTTGGGAAACCATTATTTCTCAAGATATGTGTACCTCAAGAGAACCTTGATGTCACCCTTTGTCTCATCATCACAAGAACATGACCCCTCTTGAGAAAGGGAAAATTGCATGCATTTATTGAATTTTCTTCTAATATTTCAACCTCTAGTTTGTCTCTCTTTCATAGACCTACTACATGTCTCATTGTCCTCTTCTATTCCTGCATTTCCCTCACTCAAGGAAGACAAATCTGATAGATACCTATTTGGTGGTTCTTGTAGCCCATTAAATGAGAGCTATAGTTGAAGGAATGAAGTATTTTTCTATAAAATGAGGCTAATATTGATGAAGTTTTCCTAAAGTTAATATTGAAGGTAAAGAGAAAGCAAGCATGTAATAAACTTATACCTTGCGATCCATGTCACTTTGTATGATCCTCATTAAAGGGGTATAGATTCTTGCATATGCAAATAATTTTTCTTAAGTTAGTTACAAATTACATGATACTTATGCTGCAAATTACATAGAACATAACATGAACAATATGCATACATCGCAAAAAGTATAACATTGTATATTTTTAATTGGTTACCTCTACAAAAAAAAACATATTATAAGTAATCAACACCAAGAAGTGAGCATCATAACAAATATTTCAACCTAATTAGCACCTAATACATTTCCATTTATCATGTCATTGATTATCTTCTTCATCCATCTCATCATCACAAACATCATTATTATTGCCACCATCATCCAAATCATCAGAATGACCATCATCAACATCATGATCGTCACTATGGCCATCATTGTCATCATCATTGTCATCATCATCACCATCATCATCATATTTGCCACCACCATCATAATCATCATCATCATCATCATCACCATCATCAATGCCATCACCATCATCATGAATATGTTTTTCATCATCATCATCATCTCCTTCTTCATCTTTGCCATCATCGTCATCTACTTCATCTTTCACTTCTTCGGTATGTTCTTCTTCAATCACATTATACTTTACTAGTCTTCCTCTTGGATCATGTCTAACAGAAAATGACCAACCTAATTTATGTGGAATGCCAAAGTAAAACACTTGCTCACATTGGCTTAGAAATACATAGGACTCATTTCCAATTGGCTCAATTGACCTCGTATTAATCATTGTATATCCATTATCATGTTCAATAATAGTTCTATCAGGATCATTTTGATTCAGTTGTAGCCTATGCCATTTGACACTGAATAGAACTAGTTTGAAGGAATTAAAGTCACACTCAATTATATCTTCCAAAACTCCATCATATATTTTTAATATTGTTTATGATGCATGTTATTTCTAGACAAAATATTGGTGACCTTGAAGACTGCAATAATCCCAGAAACGCATGTTCTCAAGTCTCGTCCACCTTTTTTATGCAAAATTTATGGCCATTGTAGTACATAGCTTTATGGTGCTTGACCTATTATTTTTTAAAAATTTCAAAATTATGCATCCATCCATGAGTTGATATTAAAAAAATGGTTCATGATAGATTAACTTACACAAACCTTTCTAACTCTTAAACCATTTGCTAGATCAATTACCATTGGTGTAACATTGGGATCTACATTATGAAGAGCTTCTTTAACCAATGAAGAAACACCTTCACATGTTAATGAGTGCCCATTTTGTTGAGATTTTTCAATCCATACTATCATCCAATCAAGATTGTTTGTAATATACAAATGAAGTGCATCCCACTCACGAGAAACTATATAAAATAAATAGACCAGTTAGAAACAACTTATATTGATGATGGATAAGAATTAATCAACTATAATTACATCTTATAATTACCTCTCACTTTCCTCAATATACCTTTCCCCATCAACTACTCCCCTTCAAATCTATTAATGGAGTTGGGATCCCAAATGCAATCTACATGGATCATTGATGCAAACTTGGGAAGATATTCACTAATGTACACCATGGTTTAGTAGACCATAGATCCCTTGACCATGGAACCCTTAGGATGTTTTCTCTATCAAACCAAGACCTTTAAAATTTTCAAGTACCTCTCAACCATCCACATTGACCTAGTTGGTATAGATCCACAAAATTTGATCTCCTCAACTAGATGTATGAGGTAGTGTTCTTGTGCATTGCAAAAAGTTGAAGATAGACACTTTTACATCTAACACAAAAACTAAATATTTTTTCTATTCCATTTCTTCATGTCTTTTTTATCAATTTATTTAGATGAAAACCACCTAGAAGATATTCATCATCCAAAAACATATTAACGAGACTAATAACACTTCTATACAACAAATCTAACAAATAACTCTTATAACCTCATGTATTTCCCAAGATCGTATACAATGTGTTTGACACTCATGTTGTCAAAGTTGTGTGGGAGAGATAAAGGTAGAATGTACTAAAATAATAATAAAATGATCTTTTAAATATATTGTAAAATAAAATAATAAAAGGTACATGATGTTTTACAAATTTATTGTAAATAGAGAAGAACATGACTTACCTTGAGGAAGGTATGTCAATCATGAGTTTTCAAGCCTAACCCAAAATCACCTTTCTTTGATATGAGACTACTTATGTTTGCAGAAAATCTTGTGGGAAATTCAGCTTTTTTTATGGCTTCATAAATGGCATCAATTTTTTGTTGCATTAATAACCAATGAATGACACTCATATTAATCCAGTTTCTATTGCTACTTGATTCAAAGAAAATATTCAATTCACGATTGGATTCATCAATGTCATTGCAAATTTTGACCAATTTTTCTTTGTCATGCCTTTCATCCAATATTTTTCATAATGTCTCTATTACATTCTTTCCAATATGCATAACATCAAAGAAAGTATGATTGGGAGGTTCTTGTAGTATGACAACCTACTAAATTGTCTAAGATAGCTTTTAAGTCCTTTTGGAATTTTTTCATCGATGCCTTGATGACCTTCACGAACATCAATTATATCATTAGTAAACAAAAGATAGTACCCAAATTTAAATTTCATACAAAAACCTGCATCAAATGTAATGACATTACCTCAATGATTCATTCTATTGTATTCTCTTCTTTCCTATTGGATAGATGTTTTTCGTCAATTTTATACTTACGATTTTTGTGGAGAAATTGTCCATGCTCATCAAACACCTACTTTCCTAAACTTTTTGAATGATGAGATTTCATCCTTAGACCAAAAATTAGACATGCAATTTTTTCCTGTGTCTGAAGACCTACAAGATTGTGTATAATTGGATTACATGTGTACTATAAGATTCATATTTACAATTATCACATGAAATTTAAACATACAACAAAAATGTGTTAGCACTATTACATGCCAAAAATATGTGTGAATAGTTTTACATACTACAAAAATGTGTTAGTCTAGGGGCATCATGTATTTTCCATACAAGCATTACATGGAATTAAAATTTTCATTCACCAATTGGTCAAGAGATGTTGTACATAGTGACCACATTCCATAACTCTAGCAACTCATCAATCAAGGGCTAAATATATACATTCATATCTTTCACTTGGTACTTACCTAGTTGAATGATCATAAACAAAACATAATTATTATGGCCATTTTGATATTGTGTTTATAAATTAATTTAAATGACTATTAAATGGAAAAATACCCGATACAATCATTGCCAACATTATGTGCTCCCTCTTTATGGACATCTAAGGAGAAATGCTATTATTAATAACAAAAATAGGCCAGGCCAAGTAAATAGATCTCATCTCTCCAAATGGATTAACACCATCTGCTGCCAATGAAAGCTTCAGATTACAAGGTTCTTCTTTAATTATTAGTCACCTATCTTTTATTTCCTTAAATGAAGAACCATCCATACAAATTTTCATAATGTCATCTTGACTTCTATTCCATGCATGGTAATCTATAAATTGTCCCAAGCTAGTACACCTGAATAATCATTGCATATGTGGACTAATAGGAATGTACCAAAGAACCTTGTGAGGCACCCTTATAGTTATTTGATTTGATTGATATATAATAATGTGACAATCATGGCATTCTATTGTAAATTCCTATTATTTATGATATATAATATTATCATTGGGACATGCATGTATTGTTTGATACTCCATTGCAATATCTTTCATAATGGTCAATAATTCTCGATAAGAGCAAGGTAGAATGTTTGATGGTGGTAATAAACACTCACCTATAAACCCATGGAAAAATATTGTTAATAGAAATAACATTAATGGTACGCTAACATAGAAGATGAAAAAATTGACACTATAGCTTAGCATACATGAGATTACTACATTGGATATATCATTCATAACCTTGATGTTTACTAGCAACAATACAATAGAGAGAAGTGTTATTTAGGAGCCTTGGTACAGGGGTTCATATGCCTTTTCAATTATAGGTATATTAAGGTTCTCTTCATTATCATCATTAGATGCATGATTATCATCATCTTCTTCATCTTCTTCTATCCTTTTCTCTAGCACATTATCAATTGCACCAATACCAACATCTTGAATTGTTTTCTCTACCTTAGGATCATCTTCTTCCATGGAAGCATTACCTTCTAATTTGATATTCACACCTCCATGTTCCACTAGTTTGAAATCCACATTCACCAAAGGATGAAAATCCTTTTCCCCTTTAATGCAACCATGTTTCCTACAATATCTCTGAGTTGTTATGATTAGAATTCTTTGATTCTTTAAGCCCTTGCATTGTTTGCAAGGACAATAGAATTTTCCATCACCATTTCTTTTGAACTAAGACCACAATCTAGCAATTGTTGCCTTATTTTGTCCTAGGTTCATATTGTTAGGCATGGACTTTCTTCACAAGAAAATATGTGTGCTATAAAATCATATCAAATATAAACATACAAGCCTTAGTAGTATCTTGTATATAGTCAATAATAATTAAATAATTAAATATTATTATCTCTTTAGTAAATATGGCATCTAAAAAAATCAAAATAATTATACAATATAAATATTGGCAATGATTTTGAACAATATTATATATTGGCACTGATTTTGAAAAAAAAAAAAAATTATGTATTTTTCCACTCAAAATATGTTGTTGTACAACAAATGTGGGTAAAGGTATCGATGGTTTTGGGAAGATCAGGTTAGGATCAAGAAACATTGAGAGGTCGGGGTGAGGAGGCATGAATAAGTGTTGTAGCACTTTCAAACCAATCAAGAATTTTTTAACTTAACCATAAATATCCACATAAAATTATATCAAAAAATAAATGATAGAGAAGTAAAGAACTCATAGCACAATGATTTATTTTCAAGGAAATCCTAGCTAAGTGAAAACCACAATGGGGTTGTTACCCAACTATGTACTAATCTGAAAGTTCATTATGAAGAGTTCTAACCTAGTTCATATTTGTTTTCTTGTTACAAGACTTAATCTTGCTAGAGTTCTCAACCCTCTAAGTAATTGTTTAACAAAAACAAAAGTACATTTGTTTGATAAAGAACTCTTTGTCCAATTACAATAAAATTATACCAATGCAAAAAAGACTATAATAACATGACAATGTATGATTAGTCTAAAATGAAGCTTGCATATAATCTAATCTAGTATTAAGGCTTGCACATATAAAACATAACATCATGTCCTCTTCTCTATTGAAACCAACTTGTGATTACATATAGCCAAAAAGGCATTTTTACTTGATTGAGAATTAGTGGGCATTCCTATCCATAAATGAAATCATGTCAACTTGATTAAATCATATTAAATTCAATAAGAAACTTCCAAAGATAAAAAATGGGACTTTGGGAAAGGCCTAGAAATATAATAGAGAACTAATCCTTATATAATGTATCAAGGGCCCCTATATTGACCATTCCTAGTCCTTCTCCCTCGTTCATGTGCAAAAGCACAATAATGGTTTTTAGTCATTGACTCAAATCATGCAACCCCACTAAGCCATAGACAAACATTATGCAATAGTTCATCAACTTCAATAAATCATACATAGAATGATCTAAAGTTCAAAATGGGAGTCCCTCTAATAACATTATCAACAAGTATACTAGAACTGATTAAATTAATAAAGGATTAACTTGAAATCATGTCAATTTCCACTAGTTTACAAAATGAAGGCATCTCCATTGGCAATTCAATTCACTAGTTTATATCATTGACATAAACTATGACAATTAATTTCAAAGTTTCATCTCTGTGATTGTGAACCATTGTATTATTGATGGAGCAAAACAATAAACCTCTTCTATAAACTTTGAATCCTCACACTAAATATTTAATATGTATTTAGATCTTATCCACTACAGAAAATAGAAATGAATTAATCTGTCATCTACCTCTTCTTAATAGAGAAATCTCATTAAAGAAGGGTAGGTATATGAATTTAAAAAATTGATGTTTTTCAAGAAAAAGATAGACTAACTCTAGGGTGCAAGATTAATCAAGTATGATGTAGGCATTTTTTACATTATTGCTTTTATGCTAATTAATATACCTTGTTTACACCAACATCACTTTGAGTGCAACTTAAGGGAGAATGAAAGAACATGCAAAGATAGGGCATTGCTACAAGACCATGTGAGGTACCTATGTATAAAAGAATCTTTCACAAAATGTTGGAAATGATTGAAATGATCATAATATAAGTTGTTGGAATAATATATAGAACTGGTAAAGAATGTCCTCAATCATTGTTTTGTCATTGATGTCAAACTTGCTACTTGCAGGAATGAAAATTCCTTTAGTGATCCAAATACTATCAATTAGTTGATTGTCAAGGTGGTGGCTATCAATAAGATGTAACTAGAAAACCTAGAGAAAGGTTGAAGTTATGATGTTGTAATGAAGTACAAGGATTAGCTAAGCCATTGATGAAAAAGCGTATTTGATGACATACTACAAAGAATGGGCACACTGAAACATATCAAAGGTTTAAGGTTTTAGCTAAGTCTTTTGTAAAGCTCAAACTAAGTTTATTAGAGAGAAGGAGCTGAGCAAGCTAGTAAGAGCCGAGAAAATTCCTAGTTAATGCCAAGTAACACAGAGTTTATCAAGTGCCGAGCAGAATCAAGTGCTGAGTAGAATCAAGTGCCGAGCAGAACCAAGTGCCAAGCAGAATCAAGTACCGAGCACAACCAAGTGCGGAGTAGAATCAAGTGTTGAGCAGAACCAAGTACTGACCAGAACCAAGTGCCGAGCAGGTATAGGTGCCGAGTAACACAAATGTGTCGAGCACCAGTAATTCAATAATGTCGAGCTGCTGCATTATTTTGGAAATCGAAGATTCACTAGATCTAAGATGACAAGGTTGTTATCTAGAAATCTGTGAATTAAAAGAAAGTTAAGAATGATGAGTTGGTGGCACAGAACACCATGTAGAAATTTTTTTAAAGATACAACTGGTGAAGTTTCTAGAAGAAAACAAGATATGGGGTAGATACATTGTATCCTACCTAATCCATTTTGAAACCCTAAAATTGGAGAGGGAAAATTGAGCGGCAAAGGAAAATCAGACTCCTATATAAGAAGACATAAGTTAATAAAAAAGATAGTGAGAGAGGGAAAGAGAGGTGGTCAAGCTTAAAAGCATGAAGTGTTGAAGAATGTGCTAAGGAGAAGAAAGCACAGGAACTCTATTTGGATAGATGACCACAAGGATGATTGCATTGGCAGAATGAGTAAGAAGACTCAAGGAGATGAAGCTTGAGAGGGAGACAAGCAGTCAAAGCTGAAGTGATTAAAGCCAAGCATAAGGATTGAACTAAAAGTGTGATCTGAAATCTGCAAAGTATTTTGTAAGTTATATCAGATCAAAAGACCATTATCATTACTTTCTAGAAATTGTAACAGTAAGTTTAAATACTATGGACTTAGGTTGGTTTAATAGCCATAAGATAAATCCTTTAATATGGTGAAATTCCAAGTGAATGTTCTAAAGATCTTTAATTAGGCCCATTCCTAATAGTTTGGTGAAATCCTCTAACAAGGTCACATTTAACAGTGTGTTGTAAGCCTTTAACAGGGCATCACTTCAGAAGAGTGAGAATCAAGTAGCATGTTACTGGTGGTTTTTCCCAAATTGGGTTTCCATGTAAATCATTGTGTCATATGTTGATCTTGAATGTTTTATCTTTGCATTTTGATTTACTGTAACTTGCTTATATGATTGATTTAAGTTTGAATAGATGAAAAGGGTATGGATCCATTAAAAGTAGTAAAAAGGTATTAATAGGGTATTTGGACCTTGAATAACTGATTCACCCCCCCCCCTCTCAGTTATTCTAAAGAATTCTAACAATTGGTATCAGAGCCTGACTACTAATTCAATTTAAAGGGACTACTAGCAGAAAAGATCAAAATGCCAAAGAGAGAAGTTCCCAAGCTCAACAAAGACAACTTTGTTGCATGGCAAAGTTTGATGAAGCTACATCTTGGATCCATAGGAGATTATGCCCAAAATTCAATTGTCACTGAACATGTAGATCCAATAGGTGCTCCTACTGTAGAAGACATGAAAAAAAAGAAAGAACACAATCAGACAATACTAGAAATTTCCTCTGCACTTAGCTATGCTGAATTTGATGATATCAAAGGATGTGACACTACAGTCAAAATGTGGAAAGCCCTATCAGACATCTATGGAGGAGATCAGAATGTACGAAGAGAAAAAAGAGAAAGTCTCAGAGGAAAGTTCGATGACATGAAAATGGAAGAAAATGAGAATGTTGCTCAGTATGGTGCAAGAATAAAGGAAGTGGTAAGTGCAATAAGATGCTTGAATGGTCAACTAGATGAAGATACTATTAATAGTAAGTTCTTAAGAACCTTGCTCCCTATCTATGTTATTAAAGTATTAGCAATACAAGAGCTAAGATGTATACCAGGAAATAATCTAAGTTTTGAAGGTATAATAGGTAGACTCACTGCATTTGAGTTATCCAACTTTGACAACTACAAACCTGAAAATGTTGAATCTGCTTTTAAGGCCAAGTTATCACTGAAAGATGCTGAACAGATGAAATCAACAAAAGGAAGAAAAATGAAGTATGTATCTAGTGACAGTAGTACTGATGAGGAAGATGTGGAACAATTGGAAGCATTGCTCGCTGGAAGATTTCACAGGGGAAAAGGAAAATTCAAAGGTAAGATGCCTATCATTTGTTTCAATTGCAATGAAGTAGGTCATATTGCTGCAAGATGTCCATAGAAAAAGGATTCCAAGGAAGGAAACAAATACAAGAATAGAAGAGATGATGACAAGAGAGATTACAAAGAAAAAGGTAAGAAGTGTTATATTGTTGAAGAAAATTCTGATGACAATGATGATGAAGTTGTTTATGTAGCCATGAAGGACCAATCTGATGAAGAAGAAGCCACAGCACTAGTGACATGTATAAACAAGAATGATAGATGGATCATAGACAATGGATGCTCACATCACATGACAGGAGACAAAAGTAAGTTTGTTAACTTTACTCAGTATGATGGAAATAGTGTTAGATTTGGTAATGATGCTCCATGTCAAATCAAAGGAAAAGGTTCCATTAAGCTCACAGAAAAAATTTCATGTGACAATGCATACTATGTTGAAGGATTAAACTACAATTTACTGAGTGTCTCACAGTTAGGCAATATAGGCTACAAAGTGGAATTTGGAAACAAAACTGCAAGAATCTATGATATTGATGGTAAACTGATAAGAAAAGGAGATCGAACAAAGAGTAACTTGTTTTACCTTGATATGGATGATGTTTCTTATTTATTTGCAAAATTTGATGATGAATGGTTATGGCATAGAAGATTATCTCATGTCAATTTTGATAATCTAGTCAACATCAGTAAAATGAAGAAAGTCAGAGGTCTACCAAAATTGAAGAAGCCTGATAATATCATGTGCAAACAATGTTAGCTAGGAAAGATTACAAAATCAAGTTTCAAAAGCAAAACCTATACATCTAAAGAGATACTTGAGTTAGTTCACACTGACTTATGTGGTCCAATGGAAATACAAAGTTATAGAGGAGATAAATACATAATGCTATTTGTTGATGACTATTCCAGGATGATGACTGTTATGTTCTTAAAACAAAAATATGATGCTTTTCAAATGTTTAAGTGGTATGTGGCTAGAGTTGAAAAGGAAACTGGAAAAAGCTTCAAATGCCTAAGATCAGATAGAGGTGGTGAATTTACATCAAAGGAATTCAAGATATTCTGTAATGACAAAGGAATCAAAAGACAAACGTTAGCTCCTAGAACTCCCCCACAGAATGGAATTTCTGAAAGAAGAAATAGATCTATGATTGACTGTGCCAGAACATTAATGATGGAAAAGAATGTTGCTCTAAAATATTGGAGAGAAGCTGTAAGTGTTTCCATTCATACACTGAACTGAGTACAAGTCAAGAAAGGTACAAATACAACACCTTTTGAATTATGGTATGGTCACTCACCCAATGTAAAACATTTCAAAGTGTTTGGTTGCAAATGTTGTATCCTTAAAGATTTTAGAAATGGTAAATTTGATGCAAAAGTTGATGAAGGTATATTTCTTGGTTACTCCACTAGAAGTAAGGCCTATATGTGTTTGAATATTAACACTAACAAAATTGTGGAAAGTGCAAATGTAAATTTTGATGAGCACACAGAAGTCCAAGCTGAAATACCAAAGAAAATGGAAGAGTACAGAACCTTTGTGTATTCTTATGAAGGAATGACTATTGATGAGGATGATGTCAATCAAATTAAAAATCAACAAGTATCAGTTTCAGCTGATTCACAACCAGTGAATGCTGAGTTGCATTCAGAAGCCGAGTTGTAGAATGAAGAAAATGTACAATTTGATTCTAAAGACAACATACATGATGAAGAACAACCTAACAATGAAGTGCATAGTGATCCTAAATCCAAAAGATCAAACATGGAAACAAGGACAGAGCCAAGGTTATCCAAATATGTAAAAAGACATCACCTTGCTGAACAGATAATTGGTGACAAAGATGCAAGACCAATGACAAGGAATAGACTAAGACATGAATCATGTCTGATCAGCAAATCTAAACCCAAGATAGTATATGGTGCATTACAAGATGATGACTAGTATAAAGCTATGGAAGAAGAAATTGATCAAATAAGAAAAAACAAAACCTGGAGTTTGGTTGCCAAACCAACTGACAAGAATGTGATTGGCAAATGGGTATTCAGAAACAAACTAGATGAGAATGGTGGGATTACCAAAAACAAAGCTAGACTAGTATGTAAGGGTTATGCTCAAGAAGAAGGAATAGACTATGGAGAAACATTCACTCCTATTGCTAGAATGGAAGGAATAAGAACTTTACTTGCATATGCTGCCTACAAAGATTTTAAAGTGTATCAAATGGATGTAAAATCTGCCTTCTTAAATGGTATACTAGAAGAATAAGTCTACATTGAACAACCAGAAGGATTTGTTGATGAAAACAACAAGGATATGGTGTGTAAGTTACATAAAGCACTCTATGGTTTGAAACAAGCACCTAGAGCATGGTATGAGAGACTTCACAAGTATCTAGTGCAAATTGGATTTGAAAGAACTGATGATAACAGCAACATGTACATCAAAGAAGAAGAAGATAAAGACATTATTGTATCTAAAATCTTTGTGGATGACATAGTGTTTGGTGGTAAGGAAGTAATTTGCAAAGGCTTTGCTGACAAAATGAAACATGAATTTGAGATGTCTATGTTTGGAGAAATCAAATTTTTTGTTGGATTGCAAGTACATCAACTCAAACATGGAATATTTGTTACACAATCAAAATACATCAAAGAAATTCTTAAAATGTTTGGATTGGAGGAATCCAAACCAGTCAGCACACCAATGGCCACAGGAAATAAGCTATCCAAAAATGATGAGTCAGCTGAAGTCAATCAAACAATGTACAGATCCATGATTGGAAAACTGCAATATGTTGTAGATAGTAGACCGGACATAGCATTAGCAGTTGGAATAGTGGCTAGGTTCTTTGCTAATCCTAAAGAAAATCATCTCATAGTAGTAAAAAGGATAATGAGATATCTCAAAGTGATTGATGACTTTGGTCTATACTACAAAAAGAATGGAAAATTTGAACTCAATGCATACACAGATGCAGACTAGGGAGGAAACATTGCTGATAGAAAAAGTACAAGTGGAGGTGCATTATTTCTAGGCAAATGGCTAGTTACCTGGACTAGCAAGAAACAAACATGTACATCACAGTCCACTGCAGAGTCAGAATATGTGGTAGCTGCAGTCAACTGCACAAACATTGTATGGCTCACACATCTATTAAATAGAATGAAAGAAGAAATAACAAAACTTCTGATATTGTATTGTGATAATACAAGTGCTATAAATATATCCAAAAATCTAGTGATGCATGCAAAAACCAAGCATACTACAATCAAGTATCATTATGTCAGAGAATTGGTAGAAGACAAACAAGTGAAGTTGGAATACATTCACACAAAGGAACAAACTGCAGATATCTTCACCAAACCATTGCCCAAGGATGCCTATGAATATCTTATAGGCAAGTTGGGGGTCATACCCCTAACTCAACCAGTTCAATGCAACAAGAAAGCTTCCTTGCATCAATAGGAATAAATCATTAAAATATTAACAGATTGATGCAAAGGATGACAGCAGGAACAAAAACTCCAAATCAGTCACAAGCATGGTGATAGAGGGAGAAAAACAACAAGAAGCCAAAGCTTATATTTTGCATGACAAAGATGCTACATTGTTGGCATTTATGTCAAAAAGGGAGAAATATGTAGAAAACTGATCAATACAAACAAAAAGGGAGATATATATGAAAGAGGGAGATATATGGGATCAGTAGTAAAAAATGCAGCAAGACAACGTATACAATCTTGGTGGTAACTAAGTTGATTAATCGATCAGTTTGGTTTGCCATCAATGCCAAAGAGGGAGATTGTTGGAAATGATTGAAATGATCATAAGATAAGTTGTTGGAATAATATATGGAACTGGTAAAGAATGTGCTCAATCATTGTTTTGTCATTGATGTGAAAACTTGCTACTTGCAGGAATGACAATTGCTTTAGTGATCCAAATACTATCAATTAGTTGATTTTCAAGGTGGTGGCAATCAATAAGATGTAACTAGAACACCTAGAGAAAGGTTGAAGTTATGATGTTGTAATGAAGTACAAGGATCAACTAAGCCATTGATGAAAAAGTGTATTTGATGACATACTACAAAGAATGGGCACACTGAAACATATCAAAGATTTAAGGTATTAGCTAAGTCTTTTGTAAAGCTCAAACTAAGTTCATTAGAGAGAAGGAGTCAAGAAAGCTAGTAAGAGCTGAGAAAATTCCTAGTTAATGTCGAGTAACACAGAGTTTATCAAGTGCTGAGAAAAATCAAGTGCCGAGCAGAATCAAGTGCCAAGTAGAACCAAGTGCTGAGTAGAACCAAGTGTCGAGTAGGTATAGGTGCCGAGTAACACAGAGGTGTCGAGCACCAGTAATTCAATAATGCCAAGCTACTGCAGTATTTTGGAAATCAAAGATTCGCCAGATCTAAGCCGACAAGGTTGTTATCTAGAAATCTGTGAATTAAAAGAAAGTTAAGAATGATGAGCTGGTGGCACAGAACAACATTTAAATTTTTTTTTAAAGATACAACTGGTGAAGTTTCTAGAAGAAAACAAGATATGGGGTAGATACATTGTATCCTACCTAATCCATTTTGAAACCCTAAAATTGGAGAGGGAAAATTCAGTAGCAAAGGCAAATCAGACTCCTATATAAGAAGACATAAGTTAATAAAATAGATAGCGAGAGAGGGAAAGAGAGGTGGTCAAGCATAAAAGCATGAAGTGCTGAAGAATGTGCTAAGGAGAAGAAAGCATAGGAACTCTGTTTGGATAGACAACCACAAGGATGATTGCATTGGCAGAATGAGTAAGAAGACTCAAGGAGACAAAGCTTGAGAGGGAGACAAGCAGTCAGAGCTAAAGTGATTAAAGCCAAGCATAAGGATTGAACTAAAAGTGTGATCTGAAATTTGCAAAGTATGTTGTAAGTTATATCAGATCAAAAGACCATTATCGTTACTTTCTAGCAATTGTAATAGTAATTTTAAATCCTATGGACTTAGGTTGGTTTAATAGCCATAAGATAAATCCTTTAACAGGGTGACATTCCAAGTGAATGTTCTAAAGACCTTTAATCAGGCCCATTCCTAATAGTTTGGTGAAATCCTCTAACAAGGTCACATTTAATAGTGTGTTGTAAGCCTTTAATAGGGTAGGCTTTTAATAGGGCATCACTTCAGAAGAGTGAGAATCAAGTAGCATGTTACTAGTGGTTTTTCCCAAATTGGGTTTCCATGTAAATCATTGTGTCATATGTTGATCTTGAATGTTTTATCTTTGCATATTGATTTATTGTAACTTGCTTATATGATTGATTTAAGTTTGAATAGATGAAAAGGGTATGGATCCATTAAAAGTAGTAAAAAGGTATTAATAGGGCATTTGGACCTTGAATAACTGATTCACCCCCCCTTTCAGTTATTCTAAAGAATTCTAACAACAAACATCATAAAGGAGAAAAAACCATGGGAAAAAATCCCCTCCAAAAGAGAAAGAAGATGAAGAAAATATGTAAAAGTGAAAAAGGAAGGAGGAACCAACAAGGAACTTCCATCACCAAAGTAAATTCATTGTTCTCACCCATTGGAGAGAACAAGAGAAGGTATGTAGGCCCACAATGTATAATCAAATAAATTAATATTGGTTGATCAACAAACAATGATGAAAATCAAGAATGTTAAACATGTTAGTGTAAATAATAATTATTTACACTTTACTTAAGTTTAGTTAGGATAAATGTATTATTTTATTATTTCTTAGGTTAGACACCTAGGATTTTGTGTACTCATATGAGTTGTCTTGTAAACAACACAGTAATCTATACTCTTAATTAAGCACATGTTGCCTACAACATAATTTTACATGACACACCTTTGTAGGTTTATCCTTTCATCATCACACTAACTCCTATGCTTAATGGAGGATAATCTACTCCTAGTGGACATGTGCTTAGTTATTAGGCTTATCATATTGCTAACTCCTAGATATTCTAGAAGCATTCTAGAGGCCTTTATATACATGCACTCCTAGTGTACTATACAATGAATTGAATATCATATTGTTATTTTGATCATACTCTATTGGTCTATTTTGTGCTAGTTATTGTGCTTCTTGGTCTTGGGTTAAGGAAAATTCTTACATGGTATCAGAGCCATAGGAGCATCATTTCATTGCCATTGGAGACCGATCGTGCTTCACCTTTCTAAGGAAAACTCGACCCAAATCCAAAGTATTCATAGATATTGAGAGCATCTAGAGATAAAGCAGACCTCACCATTGCATTCAGAGTGTCAATTCGATGAAAATTGACTATAAATTTGCCTATATTGGGCAATAGTCAAATTTGAGGAAATTTTTTTTTGCAAACCGACACTTAAAGGCCCAATTTGCAAGTATGGCATGATTATTTTCAAATCTTCTTAATTTAGTTTCAAATCTATTAATTCTATTTTTCTCTGCAATTTCAATTTTCAGATTTTATTTTTGAAAAATTTAATGGCCGCAAAGAAATTTTTTTTCTAGGAATTGGGTGGTGAAATCCCAACACCTGCATTTCAATTTATTTCAACCAACTGGCATATTGCAAGATTAGGAAAATATTACAAATATGGCACAATACTACAACCTAGTAGCAATATCCACAGTTTTATAGCAGTTTCTATATCCACCAACGACCTCTTGCTTTGTTTAACACCTATGGGGTTTTCATTTAAAACACTTGTAGGGTGTTCCCATGTTGCATGTGGGATTAACCTTTAGTCCCCATTGGTGGTCAAAACTCCATTTCCAACACTATGCTCAAGTCACAATATAGACTTCACCAGTGACAACACTTTGACAACACGCAACCCCCCACAGAACTGACAAGGTGCAGTCCCTTGTAGATCTGACATGAAAACAATTCCATGGCTATGTTCACAAAACATGTCGATCCCTATGATTTTCCATGTAGCCACGTGAGATCCTAGTCACACCACATAGTGCTAGCTCAAACACGTGGACCCCTCCTATATGTCAGCAGACAACAAGCTGACATATTAGCACGTTAGACTAATAACTTAGTACATATGTATGACTTCCACATCAGCCCAGACACAATAGTTATTTTCATATAGTCTATATGGGTTGTATGATCTGTACACCTGACATCATCAGTGATGTCACTTGCCATGTCATTATGGAGGTTGATTTTTGATGATGTTAGTAGACCCCATCATTAAATTTGATAATTGTTTGACTGTCATCCACTAGCAAAATTAAATTATTATGATAGTTGTTTGGACATCAAATTTAACCTCATATTTTTCTAAGTAGACCACTTCCTAGATTTAGTTTTGATTTGACAGTCTGACTTTGGGAGGCCATATGTCAGTCATCCAAGCTCTAAATTAGGAGCAATTTTTGTTTTTTTTTTGGGCTAGGATTTCCTGAACTTTTAAGGGGTGGTATTATTTTCTAGTTTTGGTACATGGATTTGTCAAAAATTGTAGTTTTTGGTGATTGTCCTTATCCAATCCTACATTTTTCAACTTCAATTGCTCCGTACGGGCTCATTTGGACTCTAAATTAGGTTCTGTGTTTTGTGAAAGGAATATTTTTTTGTCTACTTTCCAGATCTTCAATCAGATTATAGACTTGTGTGGACAAAAATACCACTTTTAGATTTAGGTCCTTTCTTTGTATTATATTGCTTCAAAATTGTTGTACATTTCTTAGTTCTAGATTTGGACTCCAAAAGGAGGTTGTAAATAGTAAATCAAAAGACCAATAAGGACAAAAATTGGCAAGTGGTTATTGTAATTGCACTATGTATAAAGTGCCAAAATATTTCATTTGGGGGGTGTTTCTTGGTGTTGTGTTCCTCTTTTCCTATTGTTAGCTTTCATTTCTTGCATCATGGGAAATCTTAACATTCCAAAATTAACACCACATAACTATGCCACATGGTCTATTAAAATATGGTCTAAATTGATGCATGATGAAGTTTCTCAATATGTAGACGATGCCCTTCCTAAACCAATAGGTGATAAAGTATCTCAAAGTGATATCCATGCTTGGGAAAAGGAAGATAGGAAAGCCTTAAGTGATATTAGGATGGGGGTTGAAGATAGGATCCTCTATTAGATCTAGAACTATGATTCATCTAAGGAATCTTGGGATGCCGTCAAAAACCTATATGGTAAAGTGTTTGAGGAAGATGTTTACAAAATTGAAGATCAGCTTGTCTCCCTAGATGCTAAGACTTTTGATTTAATACAAGATTTTATCATTAAGGTGAATGAATTAAGAAAAAAGCTAGATGATTGTTTTAGTCCTATGAAAGATGACAGATTGATCTATCTCATTCATAATAAGCTGCCATCCAAGTACTCCACCTTTGTCTCTTCTTTCAACACCAAAAAGACTACATTAGGAGTTACCTTTAAGAAAGTCACTTTTGATGATTATTCTCAATTGTTAGAAGATGAAGAAACTAAGTTTCAAATAATGGGGATTCTCAAGTCTTCAAAGTCAAAGACATTGGTGGCTAATAATGAGGGTTCTCAAAATTCAGCTAGTCAAAGTTCAAACAAAGGAAAGGGCAAGAACAAGAAGTGGAAGAACAAAAAATAAAAGGATATAGAAAATACAACAGCAACATTAAATCAACAAGGCAAGTCTTCCTCAAATAAAAACAAGAAGGGGGACACTAATCAAGAGAAGAAAAAATGTGCCTAGAAGAAGATGGGTCATGATGAACATTAGTGTTTTCATAAGCAGATTGATGAGTTGAAGAATATCATGAGGAAACAAAATGCTCCACTACCTAATTCTTATAAGGAGAAAGGATCTTCATCCTCAAATTCTAAGGGCAAAGGGCATGCTTTACTCACACTATAAGTCAAGGAGAATAGATCATTAATTCAGGTGCCACACATTATATGGATGCGTCAAAGTGAGATTTTTCCTCCATGACACATTTAGAGGTACCACACATCTTCATAGGTGATGATACTAAGGTGGAAGTTGAAGGTAAAGGTGAAGTTGAAATGAACAATGGAGCATTAAAGGATGTTCCATATGTTCCCAATCTTATCTCCAACCTTCTTTTTGTCTACCAAATGACTCACTATGGAGGTAGAAATAAAGTTGAATTTCTTCCAAATTCAATGGTAGTGAAAAGCATCAAGGATGACTCTATGATTGTAATAGGTGAAGCCAATCATGATTCAAGGCTTTACAATTTCTCCTCATTTGTTCCAAAATCAAATGCACAAGCCTTGTTATTACATTCAAATGTAGAAAGAAAACTATAGCATGAGAGATTTCAACATCTCAACCATAGATATCTTCACTAGCTTAGCAACAAGAAAATGGTTAATGGTCTACCTCGAGTCCAATTTTTAGAAGGTGTTTTTTCAAGTTGCTCACTTGGAAAATATCTAGAAAAAATTTATGAAAAGGGGAAGTCTTAGAGAGCACAATGTGTTCTTGAATTAGTTCATAGTGATGTGGCGGGACCATTTCCAGTGCCATCATTTGGCATGTATCACTATGCACTCACCTTCATAGATAACTACTCTCATTTTACTTGGGTTTTCTTCATGGCTCATAAGAGTAAAGTGTTTCAAAAATTTCTCAACTTCAAGGCTCAAGTGGAAAAGTAGTTAGGAAAATTCATCAAAGTTCTTCAAACAAATAATGGGGGGAGTATGTGAACACAAGACTAATAGAATTTTGCACTCAAGAGGGAATTGAACTTCAACATTCACTACATATATATCACAACAAAATGGTGTTTCTGAAAGAAAAAATAGAACTCTCAAAGAGATGACCACTTGCATGCTACTAAACAAGTCTCTTGATCAAGTATTTTGGGCTGAAGCAATGAATTGTGCTAACTATATACAGAATAGGAGTCTTCACAAAGCTTTAGATGGTATACCTTATTTTGAAGCATGGAATGGCAAGAAACCTATAGTTAAGCTCTTCAAAGTCTTTGGTTGTCCAGCATGGGAAAGAATTCCTCCACAAAAACACAAGGCATTATTAGTTCAAAGAAAACCTTGCATCTTTGTTGGATATGTGAACTCACATAGAGTGTACAAGTTAATGGATCTAGAGACACATGATGTATTCTATGAGAGGAATGTACATTTTGAAGAGAGTTGTCCAAGCTTTTCTTCTTCCTCCTTCATTGAAGAGAGTGATAGTAAAAATAGTGACTTGGAAGATGTTTGTCCCTAACCTACATAGAGGCATCAATCAGTTGACATTGAGGATACTTCTACTACATCTTCTTCCACTAGACCTAGATGGGATAAGAAGACATTGGATGCAGCAGGACCATTGGTAGAGAATCCTTTAGATAATCGGAGGACAAGATCACATCACAACTCACTCACACATGCTTATATTATAGTTTCTTTAGATCCACAATAATTCAAAGAAGCATTAGATATTCCATAATGGGATAGAGCAATGGAGGAAGAATATAATTTTCTTATGAGAAATGATACATGGGACTTAGTCTCTCTTCCTAAGGGAAGAAAATTGGTTCGGTGTAAATGGCTCTATTAGACCAAATTTGCAGCAGATGGAAGTGTTGATAAACATAAGGCTCAACTTGTTGAAAAAGGTTTTTCTTACATACCTAGCATTGATTACACTGAGACCTTTGCAACAATGGAAAAGATTAATTCCATTCATTTGACAATAGCTATAGTAGTAGCTCAGAGATGGATTGTTCATCAAATAGATGTGAAAAGTGCATTTTTGAATGGGGATCTTCATGAGGAGATATATATGGATCAGCCACAGGGATTCATACAGGATGCTACCTTGGTTTGAAAATTAAAGAAGTCTATCTATGGATTTAAACAAGCTTGCAAAGCTTGGTATGCCAAGATGGACTCTTTTCTTCTCTTAGTAGGGTTCACCAGATGTCATTCTAATCTGAATGTCTACATACTTCAAAAGATTGATTCACATTTTCTCCTTGTACTTTATGTCGATAACTTGACCATTACAGGAAGTATTGCATCCATCATCAACAATGTTAAGGATACTTTGTAGGACAAGTTTTTGATGACAAACTTGGGTCTACTACACTATTTCCTTGGTATCAAGATACATCAGTCCTCATTAGGGATAACACTATCACAACCCAAGTATGCTCTTTATCTTCTTTCTTGGTTTCACATGAGTGACTATAAGGCTATAGGTACCCCATTCCTTTCAAGTGTTAAATTAGAAACAAAGTGTTCCACTCTACTTGTTGATGCGACTTTGTATAGACAGTTGGTTGGAGGCCTTATCTACTTGACACATACATGCCTTGACATCTCATTTGTACTTGGCATGGTTTCTTGCTTCATGCAAGAGCCACATGAACTTCATTGGAAGGTATCCAAATGAATCTTGCACTATATCTAGGGTATAAATACACATGGGATACAATATTTAGCTGGTACATGACTTTAGTTAGTGGGATATATAGACTCAGACTATGCAGGGGACCTTGATTCTCACAAGTCTACTTCAAGATATATTTTTCATCTTGGTTATGGCCCCATTTGTTGGAAAAGTAAAAAGAAAAACACCATTACTCTTTCATTGACTAAGGATGAGTATCAAGGAGCTATTAATGTAGCAACATAAGCTATTTGGATACAACAAATTTTGAAGGAGTTTGGATTTGATCTACCCCAACCCACAGTCATCCATTGTGATAACTAGAGTGCCATTGAGATCTCAAAATATGCAGTGCAATATCAACACACCAAACACATTGAGGTTCACATGCACTATATTAGAGAGTGAGCAAGTCATCACATTGCAGTATTGTCCTACTAAGAAACAAGTAGCCAACATCTTCACCAAGCCCTTCACGGAGGTCAAGTATATTCATTTGCGAGATCTCTTGGGGGTGAGGGATTTTTCACCAAGGGGGTTACATTATCCTTCTCTTCTATATTGTACATATCTCTCTTTTTGGAGGAGGGTTTTTCCCATGAGGTTTTCCCTCTTTCTCCATTTACAAAGAAATTTCATTGCATTTCAGCATTGCATTGTACTTGGGTACCTAACATGGCCTAGTAGTCATGACCCATTATGCATTTCATTATAGCTTTTGTGAGCTTAAGTGCATTCCCCTAAGTTTCACTTAGGGAGGGTGTTAGTGTAAATAATTATTATTTACACTTTACTTAAGTTTGCTTAGGATAAATGCATTATTTTATTATTTCTTAGGTTAGACACCTAGGAGTTTGCGTACTCACATGAGTTGTCTTGTAGAAAACATAGTATTTCACAATATCAATTAAGCACATGGTTTCTACAACATAATTTTATGTGACACACCTTTGTAGGCTTATCCTCTCATCATCGCACTAACTCTTGTGCTTAATTGAGGATAATCCACTCTTGGTGGACATGTGCTTAGTTGTGAGACTTATCATATTTCTAACTCCTAGGCATTCTAGAAGCATTCTAGAGGCCTTTATATATAGGGACTCCTAGTGTACCATACAATGAATTGGATATCATATTGTTATTCTGATCATACTCTGTTGGTTTATTTTGTGCTAGTTATTGTGCTTCTTAGTCTTGGGTGACTTTTCCCTAAGGAAAATTCTTACAAAACAATGTTCCTCTTGTTGGGAATAAGAAAAATTAAATATGTATGCAAGGTTTTTTTTCATGTCAAATAGTAAAATTTGGGAAGAAAATCATAATGTATGATGTGTCTAAACTCTTCTCAAATATTAAAAAAAGAAATTCTGCAACCAAATCATGTATAAGCCTAATTAATGAAAATGGTGATAAGATAAGGCCAAGTGGAAGCTAATGAAAACCAATATAAAAAATGGGGTAGCACCTATGATAGAGTCATCATTGAAGAGATAAGGAATGTCCTCAAGTGTATTGGTAAAATCTGTATGATGAGATTGTAAAATAAACCTATATCATCTGTCAATAATTCATCCCACTAAATTAAATCTAAAAGATTGATTAGTACTTCTTGCAAAGAATGACTAGAATCAACAATTGTTGGAGAAGTGATCTCAATATATGTTATGTTATTAGACTACCTATCCCATGATGACATCTCTAGAAAACATATTTGAATACAAACACCTTAAATTGAATTTTCCAATGTTTGAATGCAAGAGTTCTTGACCTTATAGTACTAACTCAAAAAAAAAAGAATGTGAACCTTTAAATATAGATCAAGACTAATTAAAGTCAAAGAACTATAAAGAAATGTCTCAATGTCATCATCATTATCAAGATCCACCAACTCAAAATATCCAATTGTGTAGTGTAAAATGGTAGGTTGTCACGATCATCCATAAAAGAGTCATCTAGGAATGGAGAAAGATGTGGGTCTCCATAGGTCTCCCATATTCAAGTCCAAGGTGCACACAGATTTCTTAGTCTCTAAATTTTTTTATCTCATATCTCCCACAAAATGTTACCATCAATAAAAGGGCATGATCATTCCTACAATCCCAAGCTTGCTTCTTATTATATGAACCTAGTTCAAGGGCAAGTAACTAGAGATAGTGCAAGAGATGAAGCCACTAAAGATGTTTTAAGATGCCAACTTACGAAGACTTATAATTCCCTATAGTAAAAATTCTTATGAAAGGATGAATTAAAAAACCCATTAGTTACAATGATATATTTCTTATATAACAATCAGAAATGAAAACATGTAAAATTGGAAACCCTATAGTGTAAAAGTGAGCCCATATTTTGCAAAATGTCCAAAGTATAATTCAAAACAAAACAAGAAAAAAAAGACTTTAACTTAAAGAAATAGGCACCTAGGGAAAAGTTTGAAAGAAACAAGGATATGGTTGTGTAATGCATAGAACTAGCTTTCCAATGCCTACACGTATGCAAAAATACAATGTTGTAAATCCAAGATATGGCTCCAAAAAATAAATAGTTCCATTATGCACAAAAAAATCACTACAAAATTGAGGTGGCTAGAGATCTGCACTATGGTGACCAATACAAGAAGATAGCAATAATCATGTGTATAGGGAAACAACTAAGAGTGGTCAGGGGCTTCAACCAACCTATGTAAAAATATCACCTACCCATAAAAGCTCAAGCTAATGTCAAGATAGCACAATAATTACACCTACCAATGGAATACGTGAATTAAAATGCTAATCATAGGGATTTAACATTACAAATCTAAAGTTTACAACCTATAAAAATCCATTTAGGTTTATACATTTTGATAAGTTAACTCTCCAAATCCTCACAAAAAATATTAAAGCTCTCTAAAAAGAAAAATTTTGGGAGCTTCATTCTCCATGGTGAGGTCTATTTTATAATAGGATGCATCATATGAAAATTCCTAGGAGGTCCATGAGCTAGGGCATCATTTTGGTTCATTACTAAACTATTGTAGGTTGTATGGAGCTTGCTAGCCTATATGCTACACCTATTCTTTCAAAGTGGTCAATGGTGATTTCAAAGAGGATGGAGATGGTGTGTTGGAATGCCAGTGAATTTGAGATCTGTCTATTGTCATGTTATAGCATAATCAATCAAAATTTAAGACTTAGTTTCCCTAGCATATACCCAACTTAGCATTGAAAACCCTTACCTTGAATGATACTAAAAATATCTTCTTCATGCCACTGAAGCCTCCTGCCCACACTTTTTTGTGTGAATAAATGAAGTTTCACTTTTCTTTTTCTTGTTTATATCCTTGACAATATCAAAATTTTGATGATAAACTTCACTATCATTGAAATTTTGATGTCATCAAGATCATATTTTTTTAAAAATGAATTTGACAAACCAAATTGGCCTGTGATTGAAAATTTAGGTAAAAAATGCAACTTAAATGTGCTAGTGAGTAAACATCAAGGGTTTGATTTACCTAATGCATGTAGAGCATTGATAACTATGATTTCTGGCAAGAGGTTGACACATAAAAGACACATTTAAGCAATTTTTTGATTATTGAATGTTTCAAGAAGAACCATTCAAAGGTATATTCGAAGGAGAAACATGTTAGATGAAAATATTTTCAAAAACAACTAGGTCAGGTATTTTAAAACTTCCTCAAAAAGACACAATTACTGATGATGTAAGATGTTTCATTGAATATTGGACTAGTCACTCCCATGTTTCATCTCATAAAAGTGATTTTATACAAATAAGGGATGAAGATATAGTATAAATATTTCACATCCAAAACATTTTGTTGATACAACACAAAGTGAGTTGTTCGATGCATTCAAACAAGAATTACAAGATGTGAGAATAGATCAAAGAAAGTTTGAGATTTTGTGCTCTTCCTTCATATGTACAAATAAGGTTCATGAAATTTTTTATTATTGAAATCATGTTGAGTTTCATCTACATTTGCAATAATATAAAAATTTTGTGGTAGAAGTTAATAAAGATGTGGTTTTCCTTAGAAGTATGACACAATTTGTGAAGTCCATTCTATGTGATAAATCAAATGATGTGGATGATTTCAACATCTAGTGTATAAAAGGTGAATGCATTCATTGTGGAAATTCACAAAAATTTCCATTTCAAATTGAGAATATTGATATTAAAAAGTTAGTTGTGTGGAAGAGATTTGAATAGGAGACATACAAAACAAAGACTAAACAGGAATTAAAAAAAATGTATTGAAGGAGAGTGGATTTTCGTACCTTGATTTTATGACTATATTTCATACTATGATGGACTATTCCAAGAATATCATAGCATATACCAAAAAATGTAATTAGATGACAACTCATCAACATGAGTAGAAACAGTCACAATGCTAGAGTATAGGTTGACATCAGCATCCTCAAATACATAATCTCTAACTCGTGTATATGCCTCCAAACCTTTCAGAAGAATCAAAAGGTTTTGACCCACCAAATTCCTCTTATTAGGGGGTTGTGTTAGTTCAGGTGGTCTAAAGTTATCCCCAAATTGACACTTCCCCAAGTCTGCATAACTCAAATAGTCTATATAGTCCACTTCATAAGACAAATAAAATTTTACATATAACAATTTGTAGAAATAAACTGGCACCTCATCCTTTTGTGGCCACATAAGATGTGCCCCCAAAATAAAATTTCACATACAACAATTTGTAGAAACCAAGTGACACCTCATCCTTTTTTGGCCACATAAGATGTGCCCCCAAACATCTAGGATATTTCAATGGGGAAGCAAGGGGATCCTAACACTTTGTCACTCTATAGGCTCTTAGTACATGCATAGGTAAATAATTAGGGAATAGAGTGTTCTTAACCATATGTGTTGAAACCTCTACATCTATAGTGTTATATCTAACAGATACTAAAATTGCATGAGATAACATGGAGTGATACGTCTCAATGGATGGTGTGTCATAAGGGTTGTATGATTCAATATTTTGAATCATACTCAAAATCTTAGTCCTGATAAAATGTAGTTTCTATCTTTTAGTGAGGTGCTTGGTAGTTTGTAATGTACACTCTAGCTTATCCAAAGAGTCACATAATATTTTCATAACACCCTGTCTATGGGTTGCCATACTCTAGGGAGTATGATCCTGAGATGAAGTATATGATGCTTTACCACCACATGATGATTGACAACTAAAAGCCCCTACATTGAGCTATGAACCATTAGATGCCATAATATGTAAGTATATGATGAAATACAAATGAAAATGGAATATATAAACACTACAAGTGTGCACATGTAAATAGATATAAAATTAGCATAAATAGTAAAATTAAATGAGCAATCTAATATATGCATGCATGTGTGTGTGAGTGATTATGCGCATGTGTAAATAAATTTGTAAACTACATCCTTCAAACTACATGTACATGCTTTAATAATGTTTAAAATTAAAAACATAATTTCTAAGTTAAAAACATTAGAAGTCATTAAATTTAACATTAAATTAAATGAAATGTACAAATATCCCCTTAACACACATGAACATTTAAAATGATAAATTTGTGTACATAAAGATAAAAGTTATCGTTAAGAAGTGGGAAAGACTTAAGATGATTATTATAATTACTACTAAAATAGAACAAGAATTAGAAATTATAAGTGGGGTTTGAATTTATAGTTTTAGGATCAACATTGACATTATAGGATAGCATTTAAGTAGTTAATAATTATTTTAACATAATTAATTAAAATTCAATTTTAACATTCATATTAATAAAATTAGACAAGACAAAAAAATCAAATTTTTAAAATTCACCTACCTCTACTCGAACAAATCACCTCTTGTAGGTCGCTCCTCTTCCTTTAGCCCACTTGTGCAAAATGAGAAGATAGGAGAGCCATAAATAGGTTTTATAGCCCATGAGGTACTCAGTTGAGTTCCCTTGGGCGAGGGATACTCAGTTGAGCACCCCCTTCCATGTAGGCACCCACGTAGACTCAACTGAGTACCCCCTGATCGAGTGGTACTTGGCTAAGATTCTCATGATTGTTGTCCACATATGTAACAATCCTTCATGCACTTACCACACAATGAAAATATATTAAATTAAATCTATAAAGGATATCTAAATACCATAATTGAAAACAAAGTAGATCTAAATACACCAAGAAATCTAACTCCAAAATTGAACAAAGGAAGCAATCTAATCAACAATACCAAAAGTAGAAATATTGCATCTTAGGTTTACCAAATATGTACATGAAGGTAAATACAAAATTAGAATTAAAGGAAAATCTAATAGAAAAAATAAATAAAGAGTTGACATAGTCAGGTTCACCAAAGATGTGTAGGGAAAATGTGAAACAAGGAAATAAGTCTAAGTTCATCACATAACCTAACACCTCAAAAGGGGAGTTAAGAAGAATTATCCTTTAAATTCGAACTCTAATTTAACTAGATCTAACAATATTAGTACCAACCAAATAATGAAGGATCACTAATTCAAACAAAGATCTAATGGTCATAGTGTTAGAGAAAGAATACCAAATCCTCAAAACCCTATTATATAAAGAGCTATGAAATGAAATTAAGATTATTGGTATAGAAAGTACATGTGTAATGTGAAATTGAAGAATAGAGGACTAGAAGCTCACCTTACTAAATACAAACCTCTAAATAGGTTGTCAAATGATCTTTCAGACTGCTATTTCCTCCAAATAAATGGATTTGAAACTATGAGATCTACAAAACCAAGAAATTTGCATGGTTGTCTAGCAGGGTCAACTTTCTTAAGAAGACTTAAAATGGAGTAGCAAGGTCAAATTTTTGAAGAAAGGTTGACTTTCCTAAGTAGGAATTTGGCAAGGATAAAATTCATCCCTTCTCAATAGTGTATCATCAAGAAACAAATTTTGAGTCTCTAAGGTTCTACAAAAAGGGTATCTAAATATGCGCTATATTTTTCCTTTTGAGATCTACAACCTGCAAGAAAAATGGTTTTTTTTTTCATGGGGTGTTTTCCTTGATCAATATCCACTTTAGGAGTCAACCTTGAAATTAAAATAATTGAAATGTTTATAATGTAAAGTAAATAAACAAATTCAACTTACAATAGTGGGATCTCTCAAATCAATTGCAATGAACTAACTTTACCAATTTAATGGATTAAGAGGATGTTCATGTAGAAGAAGTATGAATTTACAAGATCTCCTCTCCAATGACTTGTAAAAGGATCTCCTTGAATGTACTTGAATATTTCTTGAGTGCTTGTTCATAATTGAGTGCTTTAATGTGAGTACTTTATATGGATACTTTATATGAATCGTGGATGAAAATTAAGGAAAATAGATGGGATTATAAGGGGCTCAAAATAGAAATATTCTTGTAGGTTGACTGTAGTTCAAATTTTGCACCCCAAATTAACCCAAACTTGAGACCCAAGAAGAAGACCCAAAATAGGTCCCAAGTAGGGATACACTTCACTCCTTATTGGGCCATGAGCGAAAAATTGTGTTCCTAATTAAGAAAAAGCCCTAAAACCCTAAGGAATCCCTAGATGTCACAAAATAGGTTTGGACTTCAGTAAGTAGGTATAGTTTTTTAGAAAAGTTTGTTTTGATGCAAAAAATAGATATTAAGAGAGTGGAGGGAGGAAAGGGAGGACCCAACTGGATAGATCTTACCTTGATATTTGTGCCATTAAATAGGAAGATTCAGGAAGATCTATTTGGTCCTTCCCCAATTTTTCCTAAGAGAAATGAGAAGATATGAGAAGAAAGGAGAGAAAAGAAAAGAAATGACAACTCTACATTAAATGGGTGCTAAACCATCATTAAATTGAAGTGCTTCCAATTTCTGATGATACACTTTCCTATCACACATTTCATGCACATCATGTTATTAGGATTCATAATCTTAGATAGATATCTGACCACATTAGAATTGCTAATTCTCACCATATTATCAAAGTCTACATGAAAACAAAAATTATTCCATAACCAAATATCATAAATTTTAGCAACAAAAAAATTACTTCAAAAGGATTTAATTTAAAAACATTACTTATGCTCTCATCACCAATTTCAATCACATATCCTAATTAATCTCTAATTGAACATTTCCATATTTGAATTGTTAGTGACAACCCTTGTCTACAAGTTATCCAATACATAACAAACAATGTTTCAAACCATCAACAAATAAAATATCATCTATTTTTTTTTTACCATGAAGTGTAATAGAACCATTTCCTATTATCAAGAAAATATAATTTTCACCAAATATAAGAACACCACCATCATACCTTTTCAACAAAAATAAATATGTCTTTGTCATTTTTCATATGATGTGAGCATCCACTATGTATAATCCAATCTAATTTTAAATTGCTACATGTGAAACTAAGGATTTTTCTTTCTTAACATGGCTTTCATGTTTAATTTAAATAAATCCTATTTTATCATCATTATCAATGTCCTTAAATTTATATCCTTAATCTCAATTTCCTCATTGCTAACATAAAAGCATTTGTTGGAAAATTTTAACTTATAATATCAAGAACATAGTATTGTCACCAAATCTGATAACACCAACATCATACCTTTTCAACTCAACAAATATATCATTTTCATCTAGCACATGATCTGAACATCCCCTATCTATAATCCAATATAATTTTCTTTCTAGATGTGAAACTAAGTATTTTTCTTCCTTAATGGGACTTCCATTTTTTTATCACAACAAATCATATTTTATCTTCATTATCACTATCCTCAAATTTGATGTTCTTGATCTCAATTTCATCATCACTAACATAAAATCATTTTTTGGGGAATTTTTACTTGTGAGGTCTTGATTTAAACTTATATCTTGTAGGACATATAGAAGAAAAATGACCAATTCTCTTACATGAATAACAACCTATAGGTAATGTTGATCTCCAAGTCATGTTGCCTATTAGTGTCAAACACTTAGTCATCTCCTAAGAAAAGTTGGTCAATCATCACTATGACCAAGCCACCTAATGAAGGTCAAATAATTATTGACTTGTTTACATCTTGATATGAGACAAGAAAGTCTTAGGTTGTTGAGCACCCTAGTATGGACCAAGTGCCAATTTATACCAAGTAAAGATAGAAGTAAGAATATGTTGAGCTAAACCATACCATATTGCTTGGATCAATAATGAGCATACCATATTTCTTGGATCAATATTGACTATAAATTATTAGTAAGTAAACGATGCCTTGTGAAATTCAAGATTGGGTGATATTATGATGAAGTCATGTGTGATATTATGCCTATGGATTGTTTTCAAATTCTTTTGGGTAGATTGTGGCAGTATGATGGACAAGTAGTGCATAATGGGAGATTAAATCAGTATGTCATTTTGGCTAATGGAAAGAGAAAAGTATTGTTACCCTTCATAGAAAGACTAGAGGAGGATCATTGCATTACAATTTAGGGTTTTCTAGGAAAATTAAATAAATTTTTTAGAGATGAAAAGAAGCAAAATGTTTTCTTTGATGTGATTCCTAATACATTGAGTGATGAGAGTGTTGATCGAGTTCCAGCAAAAGTTGAAGAATTACTCACCAAGTAGAAGAAGATTATTTCAAAGAATGTACCTGATACTTTACCACTAGTACAAAGTATACTTCATTGTAGGGACCTAACTCTTGGAGCTATTTTGATGAACAAAGAACCTTATAAATTGACACTGACTAAGAATGAAGAAATTAATAGGAAAGTACATGAACTATTGCAGAAAGGTTTGATCAGAAAGAGTTTGA
Source organism: Cupressus sempervirens (assembly GCA_028749045.1). Taxonomy (NCBI): domain Eukaryota; kingdom Viridiplantae; phylum Streptophyta; class Pinopsida; order Cupressales; family Cupressaceae; genus Cupressus; species Cupressus sempervirens. The sequence goes on along the minus strand of CM053789.1, from coordinate 915,799,647 downwards.
GTCCATGTGCATTACCTGTTCTATTGGTATGTCAAATAAAGGAGAGTGGAGAATGTGTACTGATTCTAGAGAAATCAATATGATCTAGTGAATCATAGGTTTCTTATGCCAAGAATAGATGATATAATGGATTATTTAAGTGGTTTACGATGATTTACCAAGATTGATTTCAAGAGTGGCTATCATCATATTAGAATCAAATATGATGGTGAAGGGAAGATTTCTTTCAAAAAAAAGAGGGTGTGTATGAGTGATTGGTTATGCCTTTTGGTTTGACTAATGCACTAAGTACTTTTATGAGCTTGATGAATAAGGTTTTGAAGAAATTCATCGGTAAACTTTTATTAGTTTCCTTATTTATTGTATACCTTGATAATATTTTGATATTTAGTAAGTCTAGAGAAGAAAAATTATTTTATATTAGGAAAGTGCTAGAGAGATTTTAGGAAGAGAAGTTTTTGATTAATTTGAAGAAATGTTCATTTACGAAAGAAGAGATTGTGAACCTTGGTTTTGTGATATTTGTAGATGGTTTGAAGATCGATCATGAGAAAGTAAAAGCAATTTTTGATTGGCCTACACCTAAGAATGTTTGGGAACTTAGATCATTTCATGGATTATAAATTTTCTACAGGAATTTATGTTGATCTCTAAGCCTATGTTCTCTCTTAGTATCCAAAAACTTAGTCATTTACTAGGAAAGATTACACAATCATCACAAAAAAAAAAAGGTGTGCAATTCAACCAATCATAAAATTAGATATAAATGGTAAAAGATGATCAATTGTAAACCATTGATCAAGATCTAGAACCTTCATATAACATCTATTTAAGGAGGATTCTAACCATAGAATCAATATGCATGCATGAATAAAGGAATGACTAGGTATAAGAAAGTGTGAAGAAGAGAAGACTAAGTTTGAAAGAAGATCAAATAGAGGGAAATCATAGTAGTGAAGAAATGAACAAGGATATTAGATAAGAGATATAGAAAAGAGGATACCTTAGACCAACTTATGGAGAAAACTGAGGGTTAGATACTAAATCAGTTATTGTTAATTGAGTTAGGGTAAATCTCTTAATAAAGTGGTTTTAACAGACCTATGTAAACCTCCTAACAGAGCCCTTACCTCATTGTGAGTGTAAAATCATTTAACAAGGTGAGACCTAATATTCTCTAAAGCTTTTAACATGGAAAACCTCTCACAGGGTAGATCATATCTTATGATCAAACATTGTAACCCTGATAGGTTAACTTTATTATTGTAATAGTGAAGATTTGTGGGTTTCATCCCCACCCTAGTTTTATCTTCACAATGAAGTGTTTCTTGGTTACCAAATCTTTGTGTTATGTTTTGAATCTATTATGTATTTTGTTTATGTTTCAGTGTTATAATTTTAATGATAGATCTATTATATGAGATGAGTCAGGTGTGAATTCATTAACTTGGTTTTGAAGATAAAAGTTTAAGATCTTGATTCCTCCCCCCTCCCCCCCCTCTCAGTCTCTCATTTCCCATTAACCCTTTCCAAAAATTTCATCAAAAAATTTAGTATAATTTTAAAGTCTATGACTAAGACAAAGAGAGGAAATAAAAAGGAATTCAAGTGGATAGATGAAGATGATGAGTTTTGAGACTTTGAAACAGAAGGCTGTTGAATTACTTGTGTTAGCTTTCCCTAATTTCAATAAGGTATTTCAAATGGAATGTGATGCAAGTGGTACTATGAAATTAGAGTTGTGTTGAGTCAAAAATGTAAACTTATTTATTTCTTTAGTGAAAAGTTGAATGATGCTAAAAGGAAGTATTATATATATGATCAAGAGTTCTATTCTATTGTTCAAGTTTTGAAGAATTGGAAACATTATTTGGTACCTAAGACAATTGTGTTGTATATTGATCATAAGGATTTACAATATTTGGAAAGTCAAAATAAATTGAATTAGGGGCATGTGAAGTTAGTTGATTATTTGATAAATTTTACATTTGTGATCAGGCATAAAAGTAGTCATAAACCGAGTTGTAGATGCATTGAGTAGAAGGAGATATTTGTTGACTAAGATGAACGTGTAAGTTATTGGTTTTGATGATATGAAATATTTGTATAAAAATAATCCTAATTTTTTTGAAAAGTGGAGAGCATGTAGAAAACTAACTTTGTTAGATCAACCAAGTATGAAGATCAATTTGTTCAATAATGTATTTGGTTAAAAGGAATTCATTTATGTATACCAAGGGATTAATGAGAGTTAATTTTCTAAAGGAAAAGCATAGTAGTGGCTTGGAAGGACATTTTGATGTTGATAAGATATTTATTTTTCTCAAAGAGAAGTATTCTTGGTCTCAAGTGTATAAGGATGTTTAGAAGTTTGTAAGGAGTTGTGGAGTTTGTCAAGTTGCAAAAGGAGTAAATTAGAGTAATGGATTGTATACACCTATTTCAGTACCTAAGAAACCTTGGAGTGATATCAGCAACTATTTTGAGGGAATGATTCTATATTTATTGTTGTGCAAAGATTTTCCAAGATGGAACATTTCAAACCTCATAATAAGGCTTGATATGTTGTGCATGTTGTAGATATTTTATTTAAGGAGATTATCAGATTGCAATGATTATTGAGGAGCATTATCTTTGATAGGGACAGTGAGCTTATTTGTTACTTTTGGAGGACTTTGTGGAAGAAACTAGATATTGAGTTAAAGTTTAGTTCTACATTCCATCCATGGATTGATGGATAGACAAAATTTGTAAAAAAAAGTTTGGATAATTTTTTGAGATGCCTAGTTGGAGATAACTTATTTATATTGATTTCCACATCTCATTAATTTAGTAAATTATGGAATAAAATAAGTGTAAGCTATGTTGTTATCTTATTCTATAAGTCCCCAAGAAAATAATTATCTAGGTCATGACCATTAGTATGAAAGGAAGGAAACTTTACAAGATTAAAAGGGTGAAGATGAAAAGATACCACTATTCCTAGAAGTGGAATTTATTTTTATCAAACTATAAGCTTTCATAGAGACTCTATTCCAAAACCCTGGGATGAGGTGTTGCAATAGAGCATGAGGTATCCAACATTAGAAGGTTGATATAAATTTTCTTTCTAATTAAATACTTTTTAATTCATAAACCATTTGAGATGCATGAACATTATAAGCATTATTTTCTCATTACTAATATATCTACAAAATTGAGTGATATCTATTTAAACTAATAATTCCAGATTAATCTTATTCATTTATATTTAGTTTAGTAGGTAATATTCATCCAAAACTATTAAATGATGTACCTTATTTTTAAAAAGATAGTTTGGTTATGGATTGTTCAAAATTATCCCCTTAGGATGTCTAATATGTCCTACCCAAGACCTTTAAATTATCCATAGTTAAAATATTAGATAATGGCACTAATTTCATGATAGGGATGACCAGTGCTTCTCACTCAAGAAGATAGGGGTAAGATGTATATAATATCTTCTTCAAAAAAATTAGAGTGAATTATTTATTTTATGGTATCATTATTCCTCACAAGATTCAAGAGTCTATTGATAGAATAGGAGAGAAAAAGAAGAAAGAGATATAGTTTTGAAAGGGATATCATCCAAAACAATAAGATAACTTATATAATTTCCTTAACAATTCCCAAAATAAAACTCTCTCTCTCTCTCTCTCTCTCTCTCTCTCTCTCTCTCTCTCTCTCACACACACACACACACACACACACACACGAACATATTTGACTAAGATGACTATATTTCAAATGTAAACATGATAATGGGGGATTAAAGGCTTAAAATAATAGTTATATGGAAACTATATCCACAAAAGAAGGTTATATAAACCTTTGGTAAAGTTACTAAGGTCAAGAGGACAAAGATATTGAGTTAGAATTAACAACAGATTATATCTATTTTAAGACAAAGTAAAGAGACACAATCAAGCTATAAGTATATTGGGCTCTTCTTGGCTATGATTATTCAATTTCTTGTCAATTTCTATAGGTTTCATATAATTCATATACATTTATCCTTTTACTTTACTTTTTTATATGGACTATGACTTATGTTCTTTTGAAACTTATCAAAACCCTTTTATTTTCCCTTTCAAAATGATATAGCTAATTTTAATGTGTTTTAGTATCAACATAATTTATTTTTAATGCATAATTTTACATTTAAAAAATCTCATATTTGTTAGTAAACTTGTCATGTACCTAAGAATAATTTACATGTAAACCAAATTTGTACCAACTTTAATGTAGAAACATATCTTAAGGGGTTGTTGCTTCTTCCAAGATTTTCTTGTGGATTTGGGGTGTCCCTCTAAAGTGGATGTGGAGTTTTCTAATTGAGTCCTCAGCAATGTTAACTATGAGATTGACTCTTATAGAGGTGGAGTTGATTCTACAGTTTTGGTGGCAGAGGCTAGTTTTATCAAAGGGGATAGAACCTAGGTGAACACTAGAGATAGAGTGGATGTTTGGGAGTTTCTTCCCCCAACTTTAAATTCAGGATCTTCCCTCCCCCTAATACTATTGAGGATGATCCCTTCACTATTGAGGTGGGAAGGGAGTTTGCGGGGGCACTGAAGATTTTTGAGACAATTGACTTGAATTGATGGTTTTGTTGGATATGGACCTATAGCTATAAGGCTGTAAGAAGAATAGGCTACCTATTGCTTGTGATTTTTTTTGGGCCTTCTGAGGATGAGGTTTCCTCTCCCTCTTTGTCTCTTTTTCTCCTATGGCCAAGTGGTTGTTGTTAGTGTAGGGCCCATTTTCCGTTGCACTAAAAGCCATGATTGTCAGTGAACATGGTACACCACATAATTAACCACCTGTGGGTAGGGGAGCACGTTGCATCACCCAAAAATCTCCCCCTCGACGTGCATACCAGGTGCTTATGTGGGTCGGGAAGGCACCGGGGAGATTTGAACCCATGACCAAGCCAAAACCAAGCTCTGATACCAATTGTAGGGCCCATTTTCCGTTGCACCAAAAGCCATGACTATCAGTGAACATGGAACACCACATAATTAACCACCTGTGGGCAGGGGAGCGCGTCGCATCACCCAACAGTTAGTTTCAAAGGGCTCATCTGGGTCCTTTGTTCTTGTTTTTGGGTTGAGATTGTAGCTAGTGTGAGGGTTTGTCCCATGCTAATCCTTAGCATTGCAGACTATGGTTGGTGGATTTTCAACATTTGAACCTTTGTTTTTAATAGACATAGACCTTACTTGATATCTCTATGGATGTCTTGCACTAGTGCTGTTAATTTCTTGTTTAACAGTTTCTAGTAGTGTGTTTTGTTTGTACCTTGGGTCAGCAACTTCTTGCTTCTTTTTAAATTCAAAAAATTAGGTTAAAAAATCTATACCTAAGTCAATAATTAATGAACTTGTAAAGAAACATATTATTTTTAAAATCACATATCTATTGAAATGGCTAAATATAACCCTCAAATACAAAACTTAGAAAGGAAAACACTTAATATATCTAAAAATCTATAATTTGTTATTCATAAATTATGGTTCATAAAATTGTCTAAATGACACTTTCACTTGAACAAGAGTTTCTACTTTAAAAAATTGAAAAGAATAATAAAAATGACAAAAAAATCACTTATACTTTAGTAATATCAATTAATAAATGCTTAATATTTATGTCATGTATCTATTTTTTCAAATAGAAATAGATGGGTTGCACCCATTGAATTGAAATATTAAAGATCTACATTAGAATATTCTAAAAGGCCACAAAAACTCATGAACAAGCTTCACCAATACAAGACCAAAATAACATCATTATTTTTTACTCCTAACACTACAGATAAAAAAAAATCCATTTCTTACTATAACCTTAGGGCCCGTTTGGTTGCTGGAATATAAATTAAGCATTGGCATTCAGAATGCTGGCTTTGGGATTCTGGAACTTGGAATCCAGATTATGATTAGGGAATCAAATTTGGGACTGTTTGGTTGACCAAGAATTCATTGTGAGAATACATATTTCCTCCGTTTGGTTGCACATTGTGGAATTGGAATACTAGCCAAAATAACATGCAAAATATTATCATCCAGCTGTAGCATTATCATCATGCAAAAAAATTCAATACTTATTTGGTTTGTTGAAGTCCAAACATTTTTAACAAGTATAAAAAGATTAAGTCATGTTGAAAGTAAACATTATCATAACGGATGAGGACAAGATTGTACTAATGGATACTAAAACTTTTATGACTCTTGCTCTATAAAAAAAATACCATTGATTATAATTCACATAATTACTGATATGAAATATGTATATTGTTCAAGTCTCGTTGAATGAATCCGAATCACAAGAATTGATGAAATAAGAGTCAGAAACATCCCATTATATATATATATATATATATATATATATATATATATATATATATATATATATATATATATATATATATATATATATATATATTTGTAGAGATCCAATAAAAAATTTGATCATCACAACATTCAAACTCGCAGGTGCAAAGTCTAAATTTTTATATTAAATTTTTACAAAATCTTACTTGGAAACACTTTTACGCCAGAAAAAAAATCAATAGAGTAGATTGTTTTTGTCCTGCATACAATTCATTTAACTGAGAAACAATGTATGTGAAAAAGTTATTTTACCAAACTTTTTTGCAGTAACTACTGAGGTAGATCAGGCGGAAAAAGCCTGATAAATTACTCAACAGTGGCAAATATATGAGCAAGTAATAGCAGAAAATTTTCCCCACGTTTAAAAAAATTAAATTTCAAAAATTAGTGCAAAAAAAAGTGCCCCCAAATGGGCATCCGGAAGTCAAACCCAATCAAATTTTATTTTAGTTGAAATCCTCATTTTCAAAAAATGGGATTTAAAATGGGAATTAAAACGGGAATTCCAAATAACAAGTATTTGAAAGAATTTGGAATCCTCGTTTTGGGGGTCAAATGGGGATACCGGATTCCACTTTTTTCCAATTCCAATTCCGATTGTGCGGACCCAAACAATGGATTAGAATTTTTTTAGAATTCTGAATGCCAATTCCGTTCTAATTCCAGCTACCAAACGGGCCCTTAATGACAACCCACAAGAAAATGAGCTTGAATATTGAAAATTGTATTAATTTTCTTCTTACTTCTTTACATAATTATCCAAATATCTTCCTTCAATCCCTTATCTTACCATACCTAAGGGTTATTTTTCCTCAAACCAAAATTTTCCAAAACTTATAATTTTCTAAATTATCTTCTTACTTGTAGAAAAATATAATGCCCATCATCATGTTCTATTGAGGGTGGACAATCAATAGCCTAGAGGAATTTTTTTTCAAAATAGACAGATGATTCTAATGTAGGAGTGTCTTGGGCTTTCTTGTTGACTACTTTGGAGTTTATAGGAGGAGCTTTAGTAGTTTCTTTGGAGGGTGCTTGGACTAGTACCCGATTGAAGAAGGATTGTTACTTTGCATGCTCTGGGAGCTCAACATGGTCTATGGAGCTCAGCATGGTCTTGGAGCTTAGAATGGTCTTGGAGCTTGACATGGTTTTGGAGTTCAGCATGTTCTATTATGCTCGACATGTATTGGGAGTTCAGTGATGCTTGCGAGTTTTTTGTCTCTTGATAGTCTGTTGGTGCCAACTGGAGTTCTTGGTTGTAAACTTGGGGCTTGTCCTAAGTATTTTTGTGTGGCTATCACATGTTAACTATGGGTTAATGTGAGGGTTAACATTTTTTATTTAATGTTTGTTGTGAGCCGAATTATGGCTTAAATATGCATTTAATGCAAGGGGTTTATTTAATTTGTATTTTCTAGTCCAACTTGTGGTTTAGTTGGGTATAAATAAGGGGTCTTGTGGAGTATTTTATTCATTCATTTATGGAGTGATTCATTCGGAGGAGGAGTGAATCTAGGGAGTAGGTGAAGAATGATATTTCCTAACTTTTTGGATAGAGAGTTGAATATGAGGTAGTTTACAGTAGGATTGTGGTGGAGTTGTACATTTGTGAGAAGAGCTAGTGGCTACAGTTTAGAAACAAGGAGGTTTCTTAGTGGTTTGCAAGCACAAGTTGAGATCTTGGAGGTTTATACCAAATTGTTTTTATGTTACAGATCTAGGCTAGCTAGGATTGAGTTGGATCTTGAGGGATCTTTCAAAACTATTTTGTAATTGTTGTTGTATTTAGCCATAACCCAAAAGGCCTTACAACCAAGCACATTGCATGTAAATAGTTATTATATGAATATAGATTTGTGATTTGTTATCATATCTTGAATTTTTTTTATCTTGTGTTGTGTTTCTGATGTGTGTTTACTTGCTAGGGGCTAGGATATATCCTTTGGGGAGTCTCATACCTTATACAACGTAGGGAAGTATTAGAGAAAAAATTGTTCCTAAGCGTGTAGATAGATCACCAAAGTTGAGGTAGTTTACACCAAGACTGGGGTTGAGAGAAGTTGATCCAAGAAGATCTTGATTTGGTGGTGTATTGTTCTTTCTGGAGTCCTATATATCTTGGTTGTGAGGTGGAAAATCATGATTTTGACTTACAATTATAGAGGGCTTGTAGATGGATCGATGGATGCAGAGATGGAAGACTGATCTTATTGAGGCATGATTGTAGAGAGTTTGTGGATTGCAAATCTATGGTCCTAGACTTGTGATGTGGTTCCTGATTATTTGTGTGAGGTGGCAAGTTATGATTTAACTTGTAAAAAATTCAATTTTATCACAAGGAGTGTGGGAAGGATTTATTGTACAGGGTTTGCAGAGATCTTGGGAGATGGTTCCAAGAGGATTGGACCCTATGGTGATTTTGAATCTCTATGATGTGGTCGAATGGAGGTTTTCTAAGATGTTTGCTTAGTTTGAATCTAGTTTTTTATATCGAGTTAAGGATGGGATAAGGAACAAATTTTGCAGATGTTTCTAGATTTGGAGTCTACCAATTTGGAGGAGAGTTGTCTAGCCAATTAGAAAACTAGTTCAAGAGAGAAGATGGAATAACAAGGTTGAGGTGGAAGAGGTTGTTTTTGTTGATAAGTTTGTAGAGTTTGATACAAAACTTGGAGAGAAACTTGAGGCTATTGCTGAGAATATTCCTAATATTGTTGATGCTGGGATGGAGATAGGTTTTCATGATCAATTGGTTGGGTCTAACATGGATATTGTAGAGCACTCTATCATGGATGATCCATTTGTTGTTGGTGAGTTGCATGGTATAGATCATCTTGTTGTTAGCAATGAGATTGTTGGTGTTTTGAGTTTGGCATGTGTTGATGATGTGGAGTTTTTTGTTGCTGGTGTGGATTCACTAGTTGATGATGTGGATGAGGATTTGTCAATGAAGCATTTTTCCTAGTTTGTTCCAAGGAGTGAGGATGTTGATTGGGTGATTGAGATTCTAGTGTTTGACAGAATGATGTAGATATGGATGATGTATAGATTGGTCTTCTTGTCCCTATTGGAGTGGAAGCCTTTAGTGAAGATGAAGATGGTTGTTGATCTTTCTTAGGGCATCAAAGTGTGAGACACACTTTTCTATTTACCTGGGGAGTCTGATACAGGAGCATCTTGAGATTTCTTGTTGACTAATTTGGATTTCATGGTAGGAGGTTCAGTAGTTTCTTTGGAGGGTGCTTGGACTAGTACTCAGTCAAAGAAGGACTGGCACCCAACATGCTCTAGGAGCTCAACATGGTCTATAGAGTTTGGCATAGTCTTGGAGCTTGGCATGGTCTTGGAGCTCGGCATGGTCTGTTGTGTTCGGCATGTATTAAGAGTTCAATGATACTTGGGAGTTTGTTGTCACTTGGCAGTCTACTAGTGCTGACTAGAGTTCTTGGTTGTAAAATTGGGGCTTGTCCTAATTATTTTTGTGTGGTTATCACATGTTAATTGTGGGCTAATTTGAGGGTTAACATTTTGTATTTAATTTTTTTTGTGAGCCAACATGTGGCTTAAATATGCATTTAATTTGTAATTTCTAGGTTGAATTGTGGCTTAGTTGGGTATAAGTAAGGGGTCTTGTGGAGTCTTTTTTTTATTCATTCATCATTCATTCAAAGGAGTGAGTTTGGAGAGTATTTGAAGAGAAAGATTTCCTAATTCAGAGTGTCAAATGTGAGGTAGTTTACAATAGGATTATGGTGGAGTTGTGCATTTGTGAGAAGAGCTAGTAGCTATGGTTTAGAAAAAAGGAGGTTACTTGGTGGCTTGCGAGCACAAGTTGAGATCTTGGAGGTTTCTACTAGATTGTTTTTATGTTACAAATCCAGGCTAGCTAGGATTGAGTTGGATCTTGAGGGATCTTGCAGAATTGTTGTTGTATTTGGTTGTAACTAGGAAGGCCTTCTAGCCAAGCATATTGCATGTAAATAGTTATTATATGAATATAGATTTATGATTTAGTATCAGATCTTGCATTGTTGTTATCTTGTGTTATGTTTCTATCATTTGTTTACTTACTGGGGGCTAGGACATCTCCTTTGGGGATTCTCCTACCTTGCACTATGTCAAATTCCTATCATTAGAAGATTTCTTAAGGGTCTTAATACTGAATTTTCATTTCAAGATTGAATATGTCTTCTCAACTGAATAATGATGAAGGAAAAAATCCTTCCACCAAGTGGTGTCATAGTTTGTTTTAATGTATTGGGTAGCTAAATGGCCAATAATAAATAATTTACAGCATCAAGAAAGGATTTCATCATAGTCTTCCAACATCCATGTCTAGTAGTGATCTAGATATCCTTAGAGTTATTTGGTGGTATCCACATTTACTAATATATATGCAAATGTGTTGTGTAAATAACTTCATAAAATCTCATCAACCACCAAGAATTTTCCCAAAAAGATACCAATTGCTTGAAAATGGAAATCAAACTAAAATTATTATGGAGAGTTCATAAGTCCTACCCATATTGGAATCATATAGAAGGACACAATAGCTAGATCAAAGGAAACATGCCAAGGATTCAACATAAGTAAATATTAGTCATAGTCTTATAGGTAATTAGAAAGAATAATGTCATGAGCTTGAGAGTTTTCAAAAACAACTATGTGGAACCACACACAAAGAGATGAATCTAGCAATCTCTTTTAAAATGGGCCACAAACTTTTTATGATCCACTAAAGAAAATTTGTCAAAATCAGCCATAAATTTCTAAACCTTCCAACCAATTCATATTTCATGAGAAAAAAATTATTTTTATTTAACTATTTTAAATTATCATCTCCCAAACCCACATTTAGGCATTCTTGGTCGGCCTTAAGGAAGGAGGTACACTATGAAATCTCTAATTTGATTCAGGAAGTGTTGGAATTCCAATAGCAAAGGTAAATCATTAGTAGTTTAAACTTGGACCCATAAAACTTTTACCATACATTCATCACATGCATTCAATAAGTAAACTGAAATAACATGTAAAGCATATGCATCTAAATCATATAACCATGTAAGAATTCGCACACATAACACCAGATATGATTACCCAGAAACCCTCCAAGTGAGAAGGTAAAACTGGGGTGGGGGTGGCACCCACAGATCTTCACTAGTGCACTAATAAAGTGTATCCAATGGATGTTACAATACTTTGACCATGAAACATGATTTACCCTATGAAAGTCTACCCCATTAAAGGCTTACAAAGACTGTTAGGTCTCACCCTATTAGAGGATTTCAACACCCTAGTAGAAGTGTGACTTGTTAGAGGACTTCAGCTTACAACTAGGTAAACACCCTATTAAAGGATTTCATACAACTTGTTAGGACCTCTGTTGAGAGATTTAACTAAAATAACCTGTTCAAATGTCTTAGCATAGATCCTGTGGTTGGAACTTGCTTGCCTAATAATAGATCACCTCTAAACAATGTCTTCTTGATCCTATATGATCAAATGTCTCAATGTTGTATCTTTTTCTCTACCCTCTATTCTTCTCTAACTGATTATGCAATTCACTCTTTCTTCATATCTTCTAAGTTACCTTGAATGCTCTATTTTCTCATGAAAACTATCCTTTTTCACACCTTCAATTCCTTACACACTCAATTGATATTTTAGGGTTTTTGTCCTCCTTAAGATGACTTAAGTGGCTTAGGGTTAGGCATGAATCTATAGCTAAGATTCATCCATTTTTCCACTTAATCCTTTCCATTTTTTGATAGGTTGCATGTAATTTCATAGTGAATCCAAATAGAGATTATTCCTTATCTTCAAAATATCAAAATATAATCTTAAGTCGGTTCAAAAATGATTTATAGTTGTTTGTACCATTACAAAAAAATATGTCAAAACTATGTCACTTGGCATATGAAGTCTCTTATGCTGGATATGCACTATTCTATATATTGTGACTTGGCACCTACATTACTTGGCATCCACTCTTGACTCAGCTCCTGGATCACTTGGCATGGTCTATGTACTCGGCACTCATTGGAACTCAATATAGTCTAGTATTTACATGTTGTGGTTGGCATGTACTTCTAGTTTGGCATGAACTAAGTAAATGACTTAAGTGTGTTGACACTCACTTATCAAAACTAATATGAGATCAACTATCTTCGCCTTTGACATGAGTGTCAAAAACACTTGAATATACATTATCATTCTTAATCTCTCGACTATAACATATCCATGACTTGGCTTATATACAAATTTCAAATTTTGAAAAAAATTCACTAACTTGTATACCTCAAAAATGGATAATTCCCTCTAAGTTAATATGTCTATATTGTATCCAAAATTTTGTGCTCTCTTTGAGTAAATGTGTCTTTACTAATACACTTCAACTTCAATATGTTACGTTACTAATACTCTTTCATTTGATATGCTCTCTCTTAGTTGATATCGATCCCTTTTTGTTTCTTTCTCCCCCAAAAATGTATATCTTCCCAATGATATGTCTTTTCTCTATTGTATTCTTCCTTCTACTATGCTCCCCCTTTCTTATTTCTCTCCCTTTTGTTCATACTCCCCCATATTATATTTCTCCCCCTTTTTGAAACTTATGTCAAATGGGCTATACACCTATGGTGTGTTTGTCCAAAAAAGATTTGTGGACATCCATTATGGTCTTTAGGGCTACATCCCAATTATCACATGCAACATCCAATGACCTAATTTGAATTAAAAGCTTGGCAGTAAGGTGTATTAGACCATCTAAAGTACAAAGATTGGGGTCTTTCTTCAATAGAGTTTCAGCATAGCCTAGCTCCTTGTGTAGTATCTCCATATGTGGGGTGAGGGTAGCTTGTATGCATGTCAGTTTGGCTCTAATGTTAGCCTCATCTACTATTAAGATAGCTAACTGACTCTATGTCTGAAGCAATGTCCTAAAATGCTTCTCACTCTAAGATGGATTTGTAGGTAGTCTTGCACCTAATGTAGATATTTGGCTTTCCAAACTCAGAATGTGACTTCTGGTCTCTTGGGTGAAGAATCTAGAATTGCATAGTTTTGTGTATAGTGAGAATACATTCTCAAGTACCTTCTTCACATCCTTAATCTTGGTTTCCAATGCAACTTGTTTTAGTGCTATCTCACTAGATATTTTCTCATTTACCTTGCTTTAAAATTTCTTTTCTAACCATTCCAATAGTTTTGCATTTGTATCAAGGTCTTCATTACTGACCTTCTCCACTATATCTATCGATTGTTCTATTAGTGTCTTTCAATCTCTTCAGGAGTTGGTAGACTAAATGCATCTAGAAATATGTCCTTAATATCTTGAAGTGCTTGCTTTTGTCCATGTTCTCTCCTAAGCATTTTCTTATGCTTTTTCCTTTCTAAGGCTTGCTATAAAATCCCTATTTGTTCCAATGTCATAGTATCATAATCATATTTTGGAATAATAATTTCTTCATCAAGGCTTATGTCTCCATAGTGTACTACCTTTTCAACCTTTGATGAGCTTGGGCTTGGAACTAAGATTTGCAATGGAGTAGCATCTATGTTTAGCTTCTAAAGAGTTTGTGTAGAAGGAGTGCTAGTTGCTAGTAAAGCTACCAGTGCTTGGATGGCCATTTTTTCCTTCACTTTTGGTTCTATCTCTTCAAGCTTTCCCTGGTCTATTACTAAGACTTGGCTTGCACCTTGTTCTTGTGCTGTAGGTATAGATGAATCTATTTGTCATGTTTTCTTCTATTGTCCTATAATGGTGTCTTTCTCTTCTACTTTCTTCTCAATTGTATCAACCTTAGTAGATCTGTCTACTATCATTTGGGTCAAAGGTTGTACATGAGTAACTGAAGGGATGATGGAAGGTAGTTCTTGTGGATTCACCTTTTCCCTTTTGACATTAGTTACTACTGTTTTGTAGTTCTTCTACACTAACCAAATTTGGATTATCACATAGTTTGGGTTGCAATGTAGATTGATCTAGGATCTTCTTTAAATCTTTTGTAGTAAGAGGATTGTTGTTCTGAACTGATAAATTAGAAAAATCCTTGATAGTTATAGTTTTAGTATTTTTGGTTTTGTCATGGGGAGGATTGATACTTGGTAATTATGTGTCATGCACACTCTGTTTTTCTTGTTGCTGCTCCATTGTTGCCTCATCATTTTCTTTCTTTTTGTCTCTCCTCCAACTATATTATCTTTATCATCATCTTCCTTGTCATCATCTTTACCCTTTGAAGGGTCAACTTCTCTTTTCTTGACAATGGTTACCCATAAATGAGTTATCATATTTGTGTTGATTTCTTAACAACATCTTCAATATTATTTTGTAGAATGCTAAAGGCTATATATTTAGGTGTAAACCTAATTGCATATTCCTTTACTACCTTAGTAATTTGTCCCTTTGTGAATTCAGGCATTACTTGGCCTAGTGTTGTCTCCCTGATTTGTCTTTCCAAATTTAGACAATAATGTCATTTTTACTCAACAATGTCATATAGGCTTTTAGATACTAAGTTGGCAAATTCTAGTGGTGTTGTCTTGAACTTTGACATAATGGCATATAATGCCTCTTCCACTTGATTTTTCTCATCTTTACCTAATTTATCAAAATTAACATGGCTAAAACTTGATAAATCAACATTGTTCTTGACATTTTGTAGTGTCTACCCCTAGTTTACATTTTGTTATAATTGTCAAACTCTTTTCGGCTAGTTTTATGCTTGATGATTAGTAGCATTATTTTTGAGATTATTAGATATTGTTTCATATTCAATTGATTTTATGATGAGACTACTTGATCCTATGTACTTCATGTATGCATAATTATTATTATAGTGATTTAGATATTGATGATGGTTAGTTAGATGGATTATTATACATGTTTTCTTATGGATACTTACCCCATATTGCATGTGTATGGTGTACATGTATATTTTCTTTATGTATGATGTATCTAATGTGGTTAAGGAAGGGAGGCGTAACTACCTACTAGTCAGGATCTACATGATGCACCACTTCCTACCATTTCCTATTTAGCTTAGTATATATGTGTGTTTGTACATGCATGGAGTTTATGTAGATTGCAAGTACCAAGTATCAACTTCTCTGAATTGCCAAGATGAGCGTACCCTATCACATTATCTCAATGAAAAGAGAGGGGAGATAAATTCTTGAGTCCAAATTCTAACCTTTAAACCCATTTGTTCTAGAAAATTAGGACAAGTATCTAAGGCATTTACCTTCTGAATGTGTTGTATGACATAAACTCATGATTATAATCCTTTAGTTTGATCTTGTATGTGTTTTTCTATGATGGGTTTTCATATTTCATCCTATAGGTCTTTGGTGATTTTTTAATCAATTAAGTCTAATTAAAAGATTTAATTAATGATTTAATTTAATAGCAAATTATTATGATGTGTTTAATATTTAATTATATTTAATTTATTGGGAAATTAATTAAATAAAAAGAAATAAATTTAAAGATAAAATTATAAGTTTAATTGTAAAGTGTAATATTTATTTAATTTAATAATAATATATTTAGGAGATCATTTTTAAATAAATGTTAAATATTATTATTACTTAGTTAATAAATATTTTATCAATTAATGCTTGAAAAATAGATTAAAGAATCGAAAAGATATCAATCTATTAAAGAATTTTAAGATTGCATAAAGTATGCATAAAAACATAAAAGAAAGATAATAAAGATTTAAAGAGTGGTAAGCAAGGAGTCCTCTTGGGTGATCACACAATTAATGCCTTGAATTTAGGAGAGAACTCCTTATCAACAATTGAGGGTTCATTTTCAAGGGACCGCAAATTTTGGGAAAGGAATTTTTAGAGAGAAGTTTTTGAGAGAAGAAATTTCTCTCACAATTTTGTTGGGTGTTTGCGATTTTAGCATCAGAATCTAGGTAGATTCTTGTGTTTTGATTTGCATAGTTAATTATGTTATTTATTATTCCTATCTTCTTTGTGATTCTTGAATCCTATCTTCTTCATGATTGTTGAATCATTTTCCAAATGTCATTGTGATGAACTTCTCAATCTTTCTTTGAAATTACTGGTATTCATATTGATTTATTCTGTATATGTGAGGATTAAGAATTAAAATTGTAAATTAAATTGGGAAGGGCTTTGAAATGAAATGGAATTTTTAAATTAAAAAATTGATTGGTTTGTTCTAATTTTCCTATCAGAGTACTGATAAGAATTTTGTATATATATATATATATATATATATATATATATATATATATATATATATATATATATATATATATATATATATATATATATATATGCATATTGAAGGGAGGTGGGTTTTACCCCACCCACCCTTACTTGCCAGTGGCTTTAACCTGTCACTGACCGTAAGGTACTGTGATAGCAGCAGTACAAAGTACTATTGCTGTCGTAGGCCCCTATGGTAGTAATAGGATCGTCGCCTACCATTTAAAGGCCAACTGGCCTTTTAAAAACAATACACTTGTTATATATGTTATTTTTTATAAATTGATTTTTATTATTATTTCAATTAATATTTTTATTAATAAGTTAATTTATTAATTATTAAATTAATTATTAAAAAAATTAAATATATTTAAATTTAGTTAATTTTAATTAATGAATTTATTAATAATTTTATTAATTAATAGGATATTAGTTTAGTTGGTTATTTTCATAATTATTAATTAATTTAATTAAAATTAGTTTAATTAAGTTTAATTAATAATGAGTATTGTTTAAATGAAGCTATAAATTTATTTTATTATTATTTTAACAATTTAAATAATAATTACTCCTTAAATTATTTGGAATAGTTGACTTATAATCAAATAGGGGTAATTGTGCATTTTATTCAAATATAAGAACGGGTTAATTTGTAAGGGTAAACTATGAGTTTTATCTACTTGAGACATACATTAAACTAGAAACTAAAACCTTGTTAACTCAACAATGTATTTTCAAAATCAAACCAAACTATGAAACTACTATGTTATCTGTATGTTGTCTATATTTTGGGTTTGGGTTGACTAGTGCGTTGACCAGTTCTAGGATGTCTACTAGAGGCTTGGGAGTTCTGTGATTATGGTATTATGCTGATTTGATCTTTGATCTTTTAAAATTCAAGCATGGTAATGTGTTGGTATGCTCTATGATGAGTTTGATTATATTGTTGGTTATTTCTTTCAATGTCCTTATGGGATAATGAGATGAATGTTATGACATACTTGACCATTTTTTAGTCTTTGATCAGTATATTTGGGATATTTTCCAGTTGCTTGAAGAGAACTGATGGGTTATTGTGAATTATCTTTTGATGCTTTCCAGTCACTTGTATAGGACTGAGGTGATACTATATGGTTATTTCATTTGTAATCTCATGAGCTTAGGGTAGGTTATCTAAATGTAATGTTAGGAAGTGGTTGGCAACGGAGGTCAGGGCCCTAATTAGTTGCCAAGGTGATCCATTGTAAGTTTTTTAATAAGTGAAAACAATACACTAAATGAGAGTAAAGTGAACCTAATAAGAGTCTTTGTATGTTCTCACCCATGCCGTGAGTGCTAATAGAGACTAGGATGGGAGTGGAGAGAATGCTTGGTTGTGACCATGCATCATTAGTATGCCTTGTCATTATGAGAGGATACTAGTGCCACATAGAGTCACTAGGGGGCTAGGGTCAAGTTAGACTGCTAGGGTAACTAGAGGTTTCCATAATAGGTCAAGATAATCACACCACTATTCCTCTCACAAGGATACTATATCTATTTTAAGGACTATCTATTCTATTATGAAAATACATTTGAATTGTCAACCCAGGGACATAGGATTTGAAATGGGTCAACATAGTATGTGCACTAAGTTCCTTTAAGATTCTTAACACCTATGTTGTAGGAAAGTAAAATGCATGAAAGGAAACTATAATACTGACACAGAATAATAAACACACTTAGACTATCAACAGAGAGCTATAGAAACTATAGAAAAGGGAATTCTAAACTAGTTAACAATTCAAACATCCACTATGATCATTTTCCACAAGTGTTGTAGGAACTTTCATAGTAATTATACTGCAAGACTAATATAGTAAATCTATCTTAAACAAGAAATTGCAATAAAAAAATCTACTCTACCTAAACCTATTCCACCTCCCAAGTGGGTCCCCTTGGTTGGCTTCAACTAAGTAAGAACACAACATGTAGTCCAAAATACTCTCTCATTAGAATTCTTATTTTGTTACATGATTGAATAATTTGTAGAGAATAGAAAAAAAACTTTAGAATCCTTCCAACTAACTCTTTTCCTTTTCTCCCATATATATAGAGGATTAGAACTTATTACAAACATAACATTAAAAAACTGGGAGCAAACATTGTTAGAAGAAAAAGGTGGAATGTCAACCATGACTTTAGAACATTGATTAAGCAACAGAATAACAATCTATAGATAATGTAACAAGTTGGGTCTCCTAGAATAACTCACCTCATAGATGTGGCTTATCACTCGAAACTAACCTGCACTTCTCATGCTATGATCAGTCTTCATTTCTCCTTCTTTAATATGGTGCTCACCACTCTTTGTGCCACTTCTCCATTTCCTAAAAATTACAAACATTCAAACACATATGCACAAAAAAATTTCTACTCTCATTCAAATATTAAAACATAGCTTAAAATATTTATATGAAATACTACACTTTATATATAATATTAAGCAAAGTATTTTATATCCACTATCCATAGGTTTAATACGTTCTAGCTACATTTAGCATAAGTTCACAAGACATTTAAAAAAAATATTGGAAATTTTTTTCACATGGATCAAAGATTAAGTTCAGACTATATAAAAAGTATATCAAATTTGAGACATTAATATGCCTCATCATCTGCCCTCCCACCATGCAAATGCTTGTCCTCAAGCATTGTACTTCTTTGCCATTGCTTTGAAATCTCCCACTATTGTCTTCCCCTGTTTCCCATTTCTGAAGGTGTAGAAATATACTCTAGATTGTCTCCAATGCTCACCCAAGTGTTCTTCAACTAATGGATAAAAGCTAGTAGCATTTCTTTCATACAGGGGCTAGAAAAGGGTAGAAGGTTGGAAGGTTAGCGGCATCCATAATTCTTTCCTGATTTGCCTTCCCAATTGCATATATTTAGCCACTCTATTTACTACTACCTCAAAATTAATAGGGTTATGTAGTTTAGCCTTCTTGAAAGATTCTAGATGTTGAATCCATCTATTTCTAAGCCCTGCAATTGCTCTCTATTGTGTGAAATTAGGAAGTTTCTGATACTCTTTGTAAACTTTTTCCCTTTCTTCAAACACTTTCTCTCTGATTTCTAGTTTTGGTCTTCCATAAGTTAATTTTAACCCTTAAGTTTTGGTCATAAGGCTTATGGGATTCAACCTAGAGTGGTAGTGGTTTAGACTTTTCAAGGTCTCTATAGGTATCCAACTATCTATCATAATTTGTTTCATTGTGCATCCATGACATTAGAGCTCTTAAGTGAACATCCCCTATCTAAAGCAGGGGATTCCACTATGTTTCTTCTGGAATTATGAAATTATGCAAATAGAGCTCACACAACAAGTTCTTTTTCCATGAGTGCAAAGTTTGATACACATTATAAAAATCTTGAGCATTCTTAAATTCAAAATCAATATTTATCATTGTTATTATCAACTGGAATAATAAAAATTGTTCTTTCAAACACATAGCATACACCCTTGGGGTGGTCTAGAGGCCATAACCTGATCAGCTAGCTTCAAAGCTTTATCCATTTGTCGCTTCTGCTTTTCTAGTTACTCCTTTAATGATTCAATTTCCTCGTCTTTGTCAAATATTACTTTTGCATCTAGTCTCTTGCTTGCTTTCACAAGGCTTTCTAAAAAAAAAAAATTATTGTATAGACCAAACAATATTGATTGAGTTTTTGATGACAAAAATTCTCGAGTTTTAGATTTCATCTTTTGCTCTTTGGAAACTTGTTGAAAATGTTGGGTATACTAGGAAGATTTATAAGATATAAGAGAGACATCAGAATATTCAGGGACTAATGGCATGGCAGGTTGATCATTGCTAGGTGCTTTTTATGGAACAATAGTAGGATTTGATTTACACATTCCTTGATTCTCTTGCAGTGTCTCCTTGATAGGCTCATTTTCACATGTTTCTACATTTTGGGGCTCTAATTTCACAAGAGAATCATCTAGGGAATTTTCAACTACTGATCCTATCTAAGACTTTTGAATTGGGGCATTTGGCTTTTCAATAGAAGTAGGAGGTACTCGACCTCACATATGAGGGCTTCTACATACAGGGACTTCTTTAGCTTCAACCACTTTTTGGGTCGATTTTGGTTTAGGCATGATTGGAGTAGATGCTACAAGATTAGTTGTTGCAAGAACAAACCTCTTTCTTTTTGTTACCTTAACAAAGGGATTTTGTACTTTCTTTTCAAGGTTAGGGCTAACCTTACGCTTGCCTTTACCCCTAGAAGAGGTTGGCATATCATCTCTAAATTAGATTTAGCAAACTTATCAAGAGAGGGTTCTTTTTCCATCTCAGCTGGATTTTGAATTGGCTCTATGGTTTCTTCCTCATTTTCTAAGTTTTGAGGAATAGGGTTGGCTTGCGACTATAAGTTCTTGGATTTAAAAAATTATGCCCATGAAATAGGGGAGGAATCTATAAGAGATCTTTCAACTAGAAGCTCAAGGAGGGCATGATGGGAAATAAATTTTTCCTTTCCTTTTTGAGTTTCCTTAGCACTTATACAAACATATTGCAAAGAAAGTTGGGAACATTTACTTGCATGTTATGCCTTATGCAACTAAGTAATTTAAAATGATGAGCACGCAAGTTCAAAAAACTACCTTCATAGGTTAAATATCTAATAATGTGGGTTGCTAACTCTGGATATGGAGGTGTTAGAGAAAGTCTCTTACATCCTTGTTTTGTAATGTCTAATTGAGGGTCACCTTGTTGAGTGAACTATGCCCGTGAAGACCTGGCATCTTGTTCATTTGGATAATAATTCCCCAATTGTGGGTAATTGTGTGACCTCTACTATCCTCTCCTCAGTAGCAACCACTCTTAATCCCAAAACTAAGGCTTCCCCTTCATCAAATATCATCATGAACTCCATTGCCAATTCTTCATTGAATTTTTTTAATTGTAAAAAGTAACCAAGCCATCCACAAGCATGAAATTGTTGAACTGCTTCAATGTCTATGTGTAAAACATCATGAATGACTAGCTCATACCTCTTTAGTTGTCCCCCCATCTTCAAAATGTCTAGCTTCCACTCTTGCTACTGTGATTTTTTTTGCTTCTCTTACCTCTGTGAATTCCCTCTTTCTCTGAACTTCAAAACTAATCTTTATGAAAAATGAAAAAATGTCGTATGCCATTACCACTACTTGTAATCAAGACCCCTTTATTTCTGACATGTAGAATAATGATACATTAATGGTGAAGGACATTGAGACTTTAACTAAAGGTGTTCCCATTAATAACTCTTAGTCCTTTCAATCATGCCAAGTATAGGAGATCTTTTCCCAAAAATCACAATAAAAAGTGGATACAAAAAGATTTTAAAAATTAATGAAATGAAAAACTATTAGACTACCACCAAAGTATGTCCTTTAATGTAGACATGACTAGGATAACATGGAGATAAAATTTGGAAATGGCTACACTTTCCTAGCCCCCCACTAAAATTTGACAAGTGTCCTCACTTTAAAAATTTGGGCATGGGAAGGAGAAACTGGCTTAAGTCTTATATGATATATATAATGCAATATTAGATATAAATATTGAAACCTATATTCTAAAAATGAAAAAAGTGTAAAAGAAATTGTTATACCTAAAAATTTGAGAGTGTACATCCGCATGCAAATTGATGAGGTGGCAAAGTCTGATGACTGCAAAAAGTGCTGACAGTTTTTGTTTATTGAAAGTAGGAAAAATAGTGTGTGGGTGATGTGGAGTGTGGGTGGATGGTAAATAGAGAAATGAGATGGGTTGATATGAAAAAAGAGAAAAGTGAATGGAAGAATGGGGCCTCATATTAAATGAGGTTTTATTATGAAGGTTCCTAAAATTCTATCATTTTATGGCTCTAGGAAGAAGATTTTCATCTTCTGCTATAGAAATTGTGTTCAAAAGAGCGAGTGCACTGGTTGGTTGGAATTGTTGCAGGAACTATGCTTTAGTCTATGGCTTATGAGAAAGATGCAGCTTATGGCCATTTACAAGTAACTTAAAATGAATAGGATCAATGGTTGTCAGTTGCACTACACCATTGTCAAATACATGTTGAATTTCATAAGGCCCTAACCATTGAGTCTACAATTTAGTAGGATTATCTTTGAAGCGAGAATCATAGAGAAGGGCCCAATCTCCAGCTTGGAATTTTTTATTCCTAATATGTGCATCATGCCACTACTTTCATTGTTTTTGAATAATTTATGTTCTTAATAAATCTCTCTTTTGTATTTCATTTAGCAAATTCAAGTGGAGGAGTCTCTCTTGTTGTGTTGTAGGAAGACTGATGTTCAACTCTAAAGTAGTGCACAGTGTCTTGTGTTAAAATTCAATGGGTAATATCACTACTTTACCATAGACAAGCTCAAATGGAATGAATCCAATTGTTTTCTTTCATATGGTCTAATATTCCCAAACAGCTTCAGTTAATCTACTTGTCCAATCCTTCTTGTGTATATGCACTATTTTAGTCAGAATGCCTTCTAGTTCTCTATTGGTAATCTCTACTTACCCATTTTCTTGAGGGTGATAAGGACTAGATTTATAGTGCTTTATGTTGTATTCCTTCATAACCTCAGTGATCAAGTTTGATGTAAACTAAATTCCTTGATCTATGACAAGTTCTCTAGGCACTCCATAACTTGTGAATATTTCTTCATACAAGAACTTAGCTACTTTCTCATCTCTGGCACTATTCATTGCTCTAACTTCTACCCATTTAGATACATAATTTTTAAATACTAAGATGTAGGATTTTCCATTTGATGGTGGATCAATTGGACTTATGAAGTCCATGCCCCACTTATCAAAAAGTGTGACCATAATCTGTGGAGTGAGTGGCATATCATCAGTTTTGGTTGGTTAGCCCATCCTCTAGCACTTGTCACAATAATTTGTATATGTCACTACATCCTTATGTATGTTTGCCAATAATATCCCATTGTAAGTATCTTTAGTGCTATTCTTTTCCCTGCAAAATGGCATCCACATGGTTCATCATGACAAGCATGAAATATATCATATATCTCATCTTTCTTGACACATCTCCTCATGACTTGATCTAGTCCTACATAGAAGAGATTGTTATCTATCCAAGAATATTTAAAACTTTTCTCTACTAGCTCTCTGTTTTGTTTATGAGAGAAGTGTGGGGGCAGTCTATTTGTAACAAGATAATATGCAATGTCTGCATGCCATATTGAATGAGTTGCTATATGGAACAAGTGCTCATCTAGAAAGGTGTCTTCAATTAGAGTTGGATCTTCATTAGCAATGGTCAATCCAGAAAAACAATCTACAACTATGTTGGATTTTCCTAGCTTATCAATAATATTAATATCAAATTCTTGTAACAATAAGAGTCATCTTGTCAATCTACCAGTGATAGCTAGTTTGTTCATTAAATACCTTATAGTTGAGTGATTAGAATGAACAAAAATAGGATATCCAATCACACAATGTCTGAATTTGTTCAATGCATAGACTACAGATAAAATTTCTTTTTTAGTTACTATGTAATTCAACTTAGGTCCATGTAGGTTTTTACTAATATAGTAGATGGTATTCTCACAATTAGCAGGCTTTTGTCCTAATACATCTCCTATGTCATAGTCTAATGCATCAGTATGAATATGAAATGGAATTGACCAATTTGGTCCTTGTAAAATTGGTGTTGTGGCGAGGATTTTCTTAAGCTACAGGAAGGCTTCATTATATTCAAGTGTCTAAATAAATTCAGCTTCCTTAGTCAACAATGTGTACAAAGGACTAGCTATTTCACTGAAGTCTTTTATAAAATGCCTATAATATCCAACGTGACCTCAAAAAGATCTTACATCTTTTGGTTTTGTAGGTATGGGAAATGTTAGAATTACCTCTATCTTAGTTGGATCCACTTGTATTCCTACAACTGATATGAAATGACCAAGTACCACTCCTTCTTGCATGACCATGAAACATTTTCACTATTAAGTGTTAGATTATTTTCTTTACATTGGATAAGAACCTTTTCAAGATTCATCATGGCTTCTTCAAAGGTGACTCTAAATGTTATGAAATCATCCATATATATTTTCATACAATCATGTGATATATCAGCGAAAATTTTGATTACAACTTGTTGGAATGTTGTAGGGGCATTACATAGGCCAAATGGAAAAATAGAGTATGCAAAAGTACCCCATGGGTATGTAAATGTAGTTTTGTCTTAATATTTAGGAGCAATGCTTATTTGATTATAATCACTATACTCATCTAAAAAAGAGAAATACTTCTTTCCAGCCAAAGTGTCCAGAACTTTATCAATGAATAGTAAAAAAAAGTGATCCTTTTTGGTTTCCTTATTAAATTCTCTGCAATCTACACAAATCCACCATTTCCCTCCCTTTTTAGGCACTATGACTAGGGATGACACCCATCTACTATCAGATATAGGATAAATAAAACCAGCATTAAGTATTTTTTGCAATTTAGCTTTAACTATTTCTCTAAGGGTTGGATTAGTCCTTCTTTGGGGTTGATGGAGTAGCAGGCACCCTTCAGTGATGTATATTCTATGAGTACATAATGTAGGACTCAACCCTTTCATATCCCCATAGTCCCATGAAAAAGCATTTTCATGTTTTTGAAGTAGCTCTACTAATTGTTTCATCTGTGTGGAAGATAATTTGGGATTGACATGGAGATCATGACCTTTTGACAAGTCAACAGTAGTTGTAGATTCAATTATAGAAACTTCAGATATTGGACTTATATCTAATTCACATGGTAAGAGTTGATGAATAATCTCTAGCTCCTTGGGCAGAATATAACTCTCATTACATTCCTCATATGTGGTTAATTCTAACACAAAACTATTAGATACATCTTTTTCTACCACACAAGTGTTAGTAAGAATACTCTGAATTACTAAATCCTCTTCCTGTAGCTTTAGAAAAGATTGTCTATGTAACATCATAAGTTGTTCTATATAGTTTAACTCTTCTTCTCCACCTCTAAAAATCTAGCCAAACATATGTGCTTAAATCTGGTTGTGGTTGTGTTGGAGGATATAAATCAAATTTCTTTGTTGCTTGACCATTAGATATGGTCATATTCCCTAATCTACAACTTATATTTGCATCATTTGTGGCTAAGCATGGTCATCCTAAAATGACAAGGTAACTAGATAAATTGACTTTGTGAGATAGAATCATGAAATCTACAGGGTACTCTAGAGAGTCTAGGGTTACAACTATGTCTTCTATCATCCCATCAGGAGTGATAGTAGAACTATATGTAAGTTGCAAAATTATTGGACTAGCCCTCAATCCCTCTGTTTTCAACTTCTTCATAGTATCCTTAGTCATGATATTTATAGCAGCACCAGGATCAATTAAAGCATTTTTAATAGACTGACCATTTATAATCACATTCACAACTGGACTTCCTAGATCATAATATTTAGGAATGATAAATTTTCCTAACATAATGTCATCCAATTGTCTTACAACATGGACTATAGTTGGTTTCATATTCTTCCTCTTGGGCTTTTTCAAGCAAGCTTCTCTGATGGCTTTTCCATAGATAGGAGCATCTTTAATAGGTTGGAATAGGGGTATTTGGACATGTATGTTCTTTAACTAATCAATAATATCAAAAGATTGTTCCTCTGTTTGTGCAGGTTTACTTTGTATGAGCTTCTCTAGAAAAGGAGGTTCAACTATTGGTTGGGCTTGAGCTAACCTTGTGACATTAGTTGGGTCAATCTCTTTAGAAGTTGTGGGTTCTAATGTTGTAGGAGTATCTAGTATTTCATTTATAAGAGGCGGTTTAGGCATTGATAGGGTTGTACCAGATCTCAAATGTATATTTGCAACATTCAGAGCATAAGTAGGATATTATTGAGCATCAACAGAGTACATGGGTTTTTGTGAGTGTTGGTTATTTGGATTTGGTTGAGGTTGTGCAGGTAACTAGGTCTACTTTTGAGGTCTAGGACTTGTAGGTGGTGGCATTAGTGTAGGTTGTTGGATTGGAGGTGGTAATTGTGATAATTGTGGATTACTAGTATTTTGGTTAGGCCACTGTTGAGGTCCTCTCCATTTATTTGTAGACTATCAATTCCCCTGGGGTGGTTGCCATTAGTTTTGCTGATTTTTCCATTGATTATTATGTTGGTTTGGCTAGGAAGGTTGGGAATTTTGAGGCCATTGAGGTTGTTGGGGATTATTTTGCCAAGCATTATTCTAATTAGGTTGTCTATATTGTGGAGGACCTTGCGTATTATGATTTTTCCATTGATTACCATATAGTTTTGAATTTTGCAAAGGGTCCTAAGGTATAACTTGACATTGGTCCCATGGTTGGCATTGAGCAACAAAGAATACTTTCTCATCATCTCCATCTATCTTGATGTACTCAGTTGGAGGATGTTGGTTTTCCATGCTAGTGACTAATTTACATTGACAATCTTTCTTCTGCTTCTAACTGTATATGAGCAATGTTAGTATGCTAATAGAAACCAAATTTAAATAAAGCTTCTACAAACTAAACAAAATTCATAAACTTCAAGATAGACTAAGATGAACTCTCAACTGAGAATATGAGCCATTAATGGACTCTCTCAATGAGAAGCTCTCTTGTTCAGTGGCTTTGTCTAAATATATAGGATGTATGCTCAAGCTTGTGCTTCAAAAAGGGCTTCAAATGGAGTTGGAATTTGGGTGTGAGTGTATGGTTTTGATGTAAAATGGCTTCTTAAAATGGCATTATGACTTTACTTCATGGATTGTGTTATTTTGCAAAGGGGAAGGATCCAATTTATAAGCAAGAGGCTTGAGGGATTGAGGGCTAAGACGCAAGGATGGGAAAAAGCTCATGGAGGACTCAGATTGCATGAGAAGAGAGCACATAGATTGTGCTTCCTTATAGCCAATCAAGGAGTGACACATGTCACATGGTGAGAGGATGGAGGAAAGGGGAAGGATGAGTCAAAAAAGGAGGCTCAAGGGATAAAATCTTCATAAAGACCCTCATAATGACTTGTAAGAGCAATAAAAGGGCTTGTAAGAGTCATTTATGACCTAGTGGACTTCATAAAGTTTTATGGTTGAGATATTTTGAGAGAGATGAGAGCAATTTCAACTTGGACTTGATTGGGAGGGTTTTAAGATTGCTTAGGCTTGTGAAAATTATTAGAGGATGGATTAGGATGGTTTAGGATTAGCTTAGGGATAGGCAAGTGGATGGCATTTAATAAGGGTGGGTGAAGGAGGAGATATTTGTTAACTTTGGCTTGGGTTAGTAATTCTTAACCCATGTTTAGGGAATGTGACAAGGTTAGGAGGGGATTAGGATTAGGTTTTAAAGACATCTTCTGGAAGAGTCTAGACTTTGGATGAGGATAAAGACTTTCTAGAATAGTCTAGAATTTCCTAGGATGAGGATGAAGACTTTCTAGAAGAGTCTAGAACTTCTTAGGATGAGGATAAATTAGATTTTTAGGAAATAAATAAAGATTTATTTATTTCAAGGGTTTGGGTTGAGGAGATATTTATTAAAACTTTTTTAATAAACATGAGGATTAATATTTAATTTTAATTAAATATTTTGAGTTGGGATTAGGGGTAGGAAATGATGGGATTAGCCTTTAATCAAAATTAAAGAAGGATTAGAAGATTTTGGAAGAGGTTATTGGTCATAAGGAAATTGGCCAAGTTTTGGGCAAAAAATAATTTTTTTATTTATTTTGGGTTTTTGGTCAATTTATTAATTAAATAATTAATAAATAAGGAAATAATGTTTAAATAAGATTTAAACATTTTTGGGAGGGATTCCTTAATTAAATATTTTTAATTAAGATAAATGGATTTAATGGCATAAAAATAAATAAATAAATTAAATAATTAATTAATTAATAAATGATGATGTCATCAGAAATTTTTCAGAAAATAAAAATACTTTATTTTCTAAAGGTTTTTAGGTGTCTACACTAACAATGTGGGCAGTACTTAGCTAATTGTACCTCAGCTTCTACATGTTTCTTCTTTGTAGTCATTGTGTCAAGATGTGTAGCAACATCATTTATAATGTCCTGCTTGAAATCTGAGAGTAGATTAGATATCTTGAGCTTTGAAATACCCTGACTAATTCCTTTAGTAGTTGTAGTCCAGTATCCTTTTCCTTTCTTCATTATTGATCTTGAGTAATTAAGAAAAATTTTCTTGAGGTCATCCCAAGAAGATTGATATACATCTCCTCCAGCCATCAAGTCTAATGGTTCTAGACAACTATCATTCATGTCTCTCAAAAAGACTAGCTTTTGTGAATCCTCAAACAACACATGTTGAGGATTCTTTTGCAGTGTATACAAGAAACGTGAAACATAGTCTTCCAATATTTCTTCCTCCTTATGTGATAATCTAAAGATATCATCTCCTCTTGAATTATTTTCTTTGTAATACTCTTTGTATTTTTCTAGAAACAAAGTTTATTTCATCCCAAGTACCTACTACATTAGCTCCTAAACCCATGAACCATTGTAAAGTTTACTCTTTTAGTGTTGCTACAAATAATTTGAGCTTATAGGCATTCTGTTTTAGTCAAAGCTACTATAGAGTATGCCAAACTCAAACAAGAAGGTATTAGGATCTTCAATTGCAAGGTTGTGAAAATTTGGAAGAGCATTTGGAGGTATTTTTTAAAGCTTAGCATTGGTTACAAGGCTTGGAAGAGGAAATGGAAAAGTAGGTTGTGCCATTACTAGAGGTATTTGATTATGAGGTTGCTACTAAAAAGGAACATTGGGCACTGGATTGTTAACAACTAGTGGATTTGGAGTAGTACTATCAAGAAAACTAGCCAAACTTTTAGCAAAAGGTTGAAGACCAATTGTATCCAAAGCTTCTTCTCTTGAGGGTCTAATTCTGTAGGAAAAATAGGGCTTGCATCCGAAAAAGACAACATAACTTCTTCTTCAATTTCTTCATTCAGATTAATAGGTTCCCATGGAAGAAATCTCCCATATTCATCTCATTGTTTATCTCTTTGATGCATGCAATTGAACTAGTGACTTGAGACTCAAGCACTCAATCATGTGGTTTCTAACTAACACACTAATCTAAAAATAAAGGACTCATGAAGGTTCCTAGTTTCACACCATCCTCAACAATGGCACCAAAAATGGAGGTTTCCATAATAGGTCAAGATAATTACACCACTATTCCTCTCACAAGGATATTATATACATTTTTAGGACTCTCTATTCCATTATGAAAATACATTTGAATTGTCAACTCAGGGACATAGGACTTGAAATTGGTCAGCATAGTATATGTACTGAGTTCCTTTAAGAGTCTTAACACCTATGCTACAAGAAAGTAAAATGGATGAAAGGAATCTATACTACTAACATAGAATAGTAAACACACTTAGACTATCAACAAAGAACTACAAAATCTACAGAAAAGGGAATTATAAACTAGTTAACAATTCAACAAAGAACTACAAAAAAGGGAATTCTAAACTAGTTAACAATTCAAACATCCACTCTGATCATTTTTCACAAGTGTTGTAGGACTAATATAGTAAATCTATCTTAGATGGGAAATTGTAATAAACAAATATACTCTACCCAAATCTATTCCACCTCCCAAGTGAGCCTCCTTGGTTGGCTTCAACTAACTAAGAGCACAACAAGTAGTCCAAAATCACTCTCTCATTAGAATTCTTCTTTTGTTACATGACTGAATAATTTGTAGAGAACATAGAAACAACTTCAAAAACCTCCCAACTAACTCTTTTCCTTTTCTCCCATATATATATAGAGGATTGGAACTTATTACAAACATATCATAAAAAAAACTAGGAGCAAACATTGTCAGAAGAAAAAGGTGGAATGCCAACCATGAGTTTAGAACATTGATTAAGCAATAGAATAATGGTCCACAAATAATGTAACAAGTCAGGTCTCCTAGAATAACTCCCCTCGTAGACATGGCTTATCACTCAGAATTGATTTACGCTTCTCATGCTATGACTAGTCTTCAATACTCCTTTAATATAGTGCTCACCACTCT
This sequence comes from Cupressus sempervirens, assembly GCA_028749045.1. Classification (NCBI taxonomy): domain Eukaryota; kingdom Viridiplantae; phylum Streptophyta; class Pinopsida; order Cupressales; family Cupressaceae; genus Cupressus; species Cupressus sempervirens. The sequence continues at coordinate 915,768,891 of CM053789.1, read as the reverse complement.
TTGCGCCACTTCTCCATTTTCTAAAAATTAGAAACATTTGAACACATATGCACAACAATATTTCTACTCTCATTCAATTATTAAAATATAGCTTAAAATATTTATATGAAATACTACACTTTATATATAATATTAAGCAAGGTATGTTATATCCACTATCCATAGGTTTAGTAGGTTCTAGCTGCAATCAACATAAGTTCACAAGACATTTAAAACAAATATATTGGAAATGTTTTTCACATGGATCAAAGAGTAAGTTCAGACTATATAAAAACTATATCAAATTTGAGACATTAATATGACTCATCAGTAACTCTAGTGTTGATTCGTGCGATGACACTTGCCCACTTACATAGTAGGTTTCCTACATGTCTGTGTTTGCCTTTGGGTCTAGATGTTGATTTATCTTAGAACCTTTGAGATAGATTACTTTTAGGGTTTCTTGGACTTAGATGTTGCTTTTTGATTTTTGGATTGATATTGTGTTTGATACTTGAGACTATCTTCTTAGTGTAGTGGGAGTGGGCCTTTTTGGGTTACCATATGGTCAGTTGGTAGTGCTTTTAACTCTTACCATCGAAATCTATTATTTATTCCATGGATGGAGTTCTTTGTCTACTTTTCCTTTCATTCTATCTTTGTGTATTATGATGGATGGTTATATCTTTATCATGGATGATCTTTACTTTTTGTATTGTACTTTATTTCATGGATCTGAAAGTGATGATGTAATCTATTATAAATGAATAATTTTTCAACCTTTCATACCCTATGACATGTATAGTGGATGATTGAGCATTCTAAATTTTACTGCCAAGTGGCATTCAAAACAAATGTATATTATTTAAATGGACTTGGACTTATAACTATTATTTCATGTAGATGTGGTATTTATTAGACTTAGTATTATTTAAATTTAAATGTGATTCAACATCTTGGAATCCTTAAGGAATGTAATCTATTATGTTTGCTTATGTATGATTGTATGTTCTTGCTTCCGCTACTTTATGTTTGATGTGTATGTTATTCTTTCTTTAAAAAAAAATGTTTGGCAAACTTAGTAAAACTTTACGTTAATCATTTTGGATCCCTTGGCAGGGCATTACACATTTTCACATAGATTCTCAAGATCTAAGAGAGGATTGTGACTCACCACCTTGAATTGGTTGTTGTCATCTAATTATGTCTTCTCTTCATCAGAATCTAGTTGAGCCACATACTTCCTTATCTATCTTTTCTGCTTCTATCCTCCTTGCTCTATTTTTTTGGTCTTTTCCTTGGCCTTTTGGGTAGCTTCACATGTGGTGGCCCTTGTAGTAGTTGTATTAGGCTTTGATTGACTTGGTTTTAAAAGTTTCTTTGTCCTTTCCATAGGTTGTGCCTTGGATTTCCTCTTCTTTGACTTGACAGGAGTAGGTGCTTCCTCAACTTCTTCTCCATTGGCACCTTTATTCTCCTCCTCTTCTTTGTCTTCTCTCATGCCTTGAGTTAAAGCTAGTGTTTCTTGAGCTTGTTTTTGTTCTTCTTCTTCATCCATTTCTTCTTCTTCCTCTTCCTCCTCGACACTTTCTCCAATTTTTTCCTTTAACTTCTTTACTAGCTTGTCCTTTTTCTTGATTATAGAGGTAGTCTTCAATTCCATGGCAATCTTTGATTTTGCCATCTCATAATTTCCAAAAACTTTTATAGTCTTATCCACTTCTTCTACAAGTAGATTTGTTATGGATGTTGAGGCTTCATCTACAATGACCTCATAACCTAAGGGTCTTAACCATCTTACCCTTGGTGTGGCAGCTTGCACAAATGTGTAGTCACCATCAACAAGAAAAAATATATCATTATAATGTTTCTCAACTAAGGAAATTGGTATTCTGAGTCTCTGCTTCATTGACTTTTTGAAATCTTCAAAGTAGCTGGTCATTATGGATTCAAAGTTTTCTCCTAGTTGCTCAATATATTCACCTATCTACAACTGATATGTTTATCTTCCATCCTACTATTCCAAATGAGGGAAATGTGTTCTATACATAAAATAATATACAAACCAGTATAGAACCAAACTTGCATTGTGCACTCTTGGTTTTCCTTATTGCTCCAAGGTTCTCCATTAGTTGTTGTAATTGGAGTTCTGCTAGATCATATGTATGATCTTTCTTAACAATCTTGTAGCCAACATCCACATGTATGTAGGGTACATTATTCGATCTATTGGATTGATAGAATTTATGTGAGATTACCCTTACAACAAAATCAATAAGAGGATTTTTTATTGTATCTATAGTCATACCTCTCTTATTTCAGACTGCTCCTGTATTCTTCTCAGTAATTTCCTTCAAATCACTTCTAAGTGTCTTGGGCCAATCTAGGGTTGGGTAGCCAGTAACCCTATGAATTATTCTTTTAGTTTTTTGATTTTTCCTCCCTCCAGCCACAAGGAACCATCATGAATTTGGATTAGCACAATTCATATCCACTCTATTTTAAATACATTTGGAAAATCTAGGGCTCGTGTTAAACCCTTTTTCTCAACAATTTTGCATTCCTCTTTCAAAAAACCATTTTCACACAACCTATTATATGCACCTCTTATTTACATATCACCAATGCTTCCTATCTTGCAATTGTAGCATTTCTGCACATCTTGCACCATTATCACATTTGGTGAGATCATTAACAATGTGCTAGAAGGGTTTTGTTTATAAGTGATGTTAGGAATGGCATTAAATACATGTTGTTTAACTTCATTACTAACTAGTTGAACATTTAAAACTTCATTTCCTTCAATTTTTTTTGAACTTGATGCCATTGTGACAAGCTAGGGTTTATGAAAATTTAAATTGCATAGCTCAGCTCTTGATAAATACCTTAGAAATTCTGACAAAGTGGCAATGAATTGCTTGCACAAATCTTCTACAATCACTTCTAACAAATTTCCAATCACCTCTAGCTCCTCTTCTTTCTCTTTCTCAAATTTGAAATGATGAAAAGCTAACATATACTCTTTGAAAACTTTGCATTAAATGCTAAGTGCTTACACAGTTGTAATCTCAACAATAACCAATTTTGGGTTCACTAGGCATCCATTGATATTTCCATCACTCAGCAGCTACTATGATCTCAATGTCAACTAACTAGTCTAATAGCTCGGCATCAACTAACATTCCACTCAGCACATATAGGAAACTATTCATACTCAGCAACGACATAAAAAAATTAAAGATCTGTCTTAAATTTCTAATAACATCTTGCACCTTTATTCATGCTAATGTATTATTTTCAATACTATCTCCTTTTGGAACTGATACATGATATAACTTTTAAATATTAGTCTCACATACCTCTTGTTTTCCTAGTTTTATGAGGTGTGGTCACCTGACCCATTGGGTGAAGTGACCCCTTCTCCATTTGATGTGCTACAAATATCTTTCTTTTTCCATGTCTTATTCATCTCATCTCTGATGTGTTCAACATCTACCTTGCCTTTACCTTTATCAAATTCAAAACTTGATGTCTTTGACCAGTTGGACAATATTTATTGATGTGACATCTTCAAATATCTAAAACATGTAGTTTGACTTAACCATCTTTTGTAATTGCCACTAAAGTGTGTCCTAATGCAATTCTCAAGAACATGTCCATATTCTTGACAGTAATGACAACTATAATCCCAATTATAAGAGTTGCCATTATTTCTTACCTTTGTTGGCTTGTTTAATGACCACATGGTTTTGGATTTGCAGTCAAAAGCTCCATGTCCATTTTTGTGACAATTGTAGAAATATCCTTCAAATCTTTGTGTATGCATGGTCCTGCTTCTACATTCATGTGCTTAATGACCTTGCATGTTGCACTTATGAAAATGAGTCATGTTCTTAGGCTTGATATTCTGATTTGTAGTCTTGCTTCTGCACACATTAATAGTATGTCCTTTCTTACCACAATTATGACAAGTAGGTTTGGAGTTCTTACATTTGGCATTCCTTTCTTCTACACTTTTGGATGATTCTCCTTCTTCAGTGCTTGTGTAGCCCAATCCTAATGTATCATTCTTGGATCTAGGAGATCTCAATAGTTGCTCAAAGTATTTGATGGCTTCATTTGGCTTGTTAAAACTTTCAAAAAATTCCTTTTCTCTCTTTAGATCACTGTGCAATTGTTCATTCTACAACTTTAATGTAGTTATCTCAATGTCCTTGACATTCAATTCATATTTGGCATTCATCATTTGAGTTAGAGTATCCAATTACATTTTGGAAATCATGGTTAGCTTTGTTGAATTCTCTTTGAATTTGTTGGCCAAAATTCTTTTGTCTTCTTCAATCATGGCCTTTTCTTCGATAGCTTTATTTTTTTGTTCAGTCACTTCACATAGCACTATAGCTTGTGATTCTCATTCAATCTTGAGATTTCTAATTTCCTTAGCTTGGACTCTATTATTTTCCATTAGATCTATGACTACTACATCAAACTCATTCAAGTCACCATCTACAAATATCTTATTAGTGTTTATCTCTTTGTATAGTGTGTCATTCTCCACAATAGAAATCTCTTTCCTTCTCTTCAAGGATTTCTTTAGTTCCTATCTTGCCTCATTCAGTTGATGTAGTATGAGATGTATTTCAATCTCCTAGTTTTCAATAGTCTTTCCCAACTTGTAGACTTCCATTTCAAGATATTTCCTCAAATTTTCAAAGCTTCCCTTTTAGAGAACAAGGCTCTGATACCAATTGTTGAAATTATAATAGGAAAGGTAAACTTCTAAGGTGGGGGGAGGGTTAGTTAGTAGTTTAAACTTGGACCAATTTTAAAACTTTCACCACATACATTCGATAAGTAAACTGAAATAACATGTAAAGCATATGCATCTAAATCATATAACTATGTAAGCATTCATACACATAACACCAAATATGATTACCCAAAAATGCTCCAAGTGAGAAGGTAAAACTGGGGTGGGGATGACACCCACAAATCTTCACTAGTGTACTAATAAAGTGTATCCAATGAAGGTTACAATGTTTTGACCATGAAACATGATCTACCTTATGAAAGGTTTGCCCTGTTAAAGGCTTACAAAGATTTTTAGGTATCAACATGTAAGAGGATTTCAACACCCTATTAGAAGTGTGCCTTGTTAGAGGACTTCAACTTACAACTAAGTAAGCACCCTTTTAAAGGATTTCATACAACCTGTTAGCACTACTCTGTTAAGAGATTTAACTAAAATCACCTGTTAAAATGTCTCAGCATAGATTATGTGGTTGGCACTTGTTTGCCTGATAACTGATCACCTCTAAACAATGTCTTTTTGATCCTACATGATCAAATGTCTCAATGTTGTGTCCTTTTCTCTATCCTCTATTCTTCTCTAATTGATTCTGCAATTCAATCTTTCTTCATAGCTTCTAAGTCACCTTGAATGCTTCGTTTTCTCATGCAAACTATCCTTTTTCACACCTTTAATTCCTTACACACTCGACTAATAGTTTATGGTTTTTTTCATACTTAAGAAGACTTAGGTGGCTTAGTGTTAGGTATGAATCAACAGTTGAGATTCATCCATTTTTTCACTTAATCCTTCCCATTTTTTGATAAAGTGCATGTAATTTCATACGAAATCCAAATAGAGATTTTTTCCTTATCTTCAAAATATCAAAATATAATATTAAGTCATCTCAAAAATGGTTTACATAGTTGTTTGTGCCATTATAAACAAATATGTCAAAACTATGTCACTCGACATATGAAGTCTCTAATTTTGCACATGCATTGTTCTGTATATTGTGACTCGACACCTACATTACTCGATATCCACTCTTTACTCAGCTCTTGAGTCACTTAGCATGGTCTATCAGATCGACACTTGAGTGACTTGGCACATGAGTAACTTGGCACATGAGTGACTTGGCACTCATTGCAACTTGACATGGTCTAGTATTTACATGTTGTGCTTGGCATGTATTACTAGTTTGGCATGAACTAAGTAAATGACTTAAGTGTGTTGATACTCACTTGTCAAAACTAATCTAAGATCAATAGGAAGTGAGATCTATTATAATCACCCCTTCTAGGATCTTTTTTAAGTCATCCTTAAGAAAATTTATTCATCTTGATCACCATACACTATGTTATCCCATTTTTTTCTAGCTTTTACATGGGCCAAATGGTTAACATATTGATTCCATATTGCCTACTCCCACCACTAGAGAGATACAAGGAAACATTGATATACCCAAACTCCATATCTTCTCACTGTCACACATACACCAATGAGAAATAGTAGAAGGGAGAAATTGTAGAAGGATCATAGTGGAAAATCCTAAACCATAACTTGCATGAGTTTGAAAGCCTTGTATATGTCCACTATTCATCAACTAGTCCTAAAATAGAAAATTTGTCAATTTCATTTATATAGAGAGTCATTTGCATATGAATAAATAAAGAGTGATGGTGAATCTATATGACACCACATAAATGGATTTTCTTGTAGCTTTGTCTACGTCAAGTATCTAATAGAAAATGTCAAATAAGCATGCTACAAAAAATGCACGCGTATCTATCTACAAGTAACATGTATGATTAAAAAAAAATTTAATTAAAAATATTCATTAAAAATTTGTGTACTTTTGTCATGACTATTATTAGTACTTTTATTGAACCATTACATCAATTCAAAAACTTGATGAAGTCAATATAATGCTTGTATAAAAGCATAATGATGGGAAACACAATTATATTAAACCATTACATTACAACATAAATTAGTGATTCTAGGAATCCACTGCACATGTCATAGGGTATGTGAAAATAGATATAAGTACATCAATATACAATACAATATCCTGTAGGATCTCAAAACACATGATACACAGATACATCAAATGAATAGAAATCCTCAAGATAAGAGGAATAATGATAATGGTACCACTGTATTAACGAGCATCTAAAAACTAGAAATCTAAGGGGGACCCAAATGGTAAGAAGACACTGCCTCCCAACTGCATGGTCACCTAATCAGGCTCCCACTCCCACCATGTAGGAGAGATAATGTATGATCCACCCAAAGATAATAAAATCATAAAATAATCCTAGGAAAGGAATCCAGATAGCTAAAACTACCTCAAGGGTAACACAAACTATTCAAGAAGAAGAGATAATCGAAATAAAAAATTGACACTCATTTCAACACTAACATCTCATACCAAGTCAACATACAAATACCAAAACCAAAAATATACAACCACCTCGAAATCAATGTCAAGTCTCATAAGAGCAATGACCAACAGATAACAACTGTCATCAATAAAAGTAAACTACTAATCACTAACTCCAACAATAAAAACACCACTAATGAATAACTGATCATTCATTAATAAAATTCAATTGTCAACAATAAATGATATCAAATCAATGAGTAACAACTCACAATGAATGCACCATCAAAAGTAATATCCAACAAGTACACCACTAGAGGCAAATATAAAAAAATTCATGAAGGAAACTCTAGCTACATACTATGGAGTGTCATCACATGAACCAAACCTAAGGTTACCCTAGCAGTCTCTCAAGACTTTGACCCCCTAGTGACTCTATGTGTAACCATAATACCCTCTCGTGAAGAAGAGGAAACTAGCCATTGTATGAGTGAAAATGCGGCCTATACTAACACACACACTTCAACACGGTCCTTATTTGCGGATTCATCGCAGAATGAACATTGAATTGTACATCCAAAATTTGCTCTGCAAAGTGACCTGTTGCCTTCTATCTAAAGGGATTTTGCCTGTTAATATCCTCAGAATCGAGGTGTAGGCAACCAGACCCTCTAAGAACGAAGGATTTGACAATGGAATTAAGCTAAGAATGAGTATACGGATTAATCTAAGAAAATGAAAGATGCAATGCAATCTAAGAACAAATGAAGCAAACTAGATTAAGCATATGCATGATTAAACTAAAAAATGAGAATGTGTGCAAGAAATGGAAGTAAATATGAGCATGAATTTCAACAGCAATTCGATAGCAAATCAATTCATCCTCCCCCAAATGAAGAGATGAGGGTCTTTTAAATAGAGTTTCCTGGAATCCATCAACGGTTGAGATCGATTCAGATCAACGGTCAGGATTGAAGATGAGTTTCAGTCATAAAGGGAGATCCCTAAGTTAAAGGGAGTTAACAGACTTAATTTGAGATAAATAAAGAGTTAACTATTTTAATTTGAGTAGAAAAAGGAGTTAACTGTGTTAACTCATTTTTGATCAATAGTGAACTGGAAATTCCCCTTTTTTGAACTAAAGAGAGATTTTGTTGAGATATTTAATTTAATAAAATGAAATATCCTCTCATAATTACTTTTTCTATTTAATTAAATAATCTTTAATTAATTAGAGACACTTTTGTTTAATTAAATAACTTTATTTAATTAATTAGGAATGTCTTCCCATTTAATTAAATAACTTTGTTTAATTATTTAGAAGTAAGTACTCTATTTAATTAAATAATTTCTTTTAATTAATTAGAAATACCTTTCTCATTTAATTAAATAATTACATTTAATTAATTAAGATAGGCGTATATATTAAATTAAATAAATTTAATTCCATAGTATATTAGCCTTAGGATATAATTTAACTTAATTAAAGTATAAATACTTAATAATTAAATTAAATATTAATCAAGTAGGTTTAATGCAACTAATATGAGTACGTACTATAAGAATTAAATAAGAAATATGATGAATGCAGATTATGGTTTTTCTGCATCTGACAATTAAGTCAAGTAGCGAATAGCAGAATGAGAATTGCCTATTAGAATAGGACTTTGGAATTATCAGAAATAGACTAGAATTGGTATAATGGCAATGAGCCAATTTTGGGGTATTACATTTTGCCCCTCTTTGAATGAATGTGCGAGCAACACGTTCAATTCAAAGATAATCAGAAAGCATGATGTGAACATGAGATTGGTTCCGAAGGTGATGACGCGGAGACCAATTGATAAGCTTTTTAAGGACCTTCTCTAGAGTAGAGCTTAATCCTAAGGAATTCAAGCAGAGCACTTAGATACCTAAGATTGATAGCATTTAAAAGACTATCTTCAGAACGAAGCATAATCTTTAAGGATCTAGACAGAATGTCTAGATACCTAAAATTGATAAGCATTTAAAAAGTTTCTTCATAACGAAGTTTAACCTTTAAGGATCCAGATAGAACACCTAGATACCTAAAATTGATAGTATTTAGAAGATTATCTCCAGAACGAAGCTTAACCTTCAAGGATCCATATAGAACACCTAGATACCCGAAATTAATAGAATTTAGAAAGTTATCTCCAGAACGAAGCTTAACCTTCAAGGATCCAGATAGAACACCTAGATACCCAAAATTAATAGCATTTAGAAAGTTATCTCCAGAACGAAGCTTAACCTTCAAGGATCTAGATAGAACACCTAGATACCCGAAATTAATAGCATTTAGAAAGTTATCTCCAGAATGAAGCTTAACCTTCAAGGATCCAGATAGAACACCTAGATACCCGAAATTGATAAAAGATAACAAGGTCTCATTAGAGTCATAGAATCATCCCCAGAACAAGGTTTGATCCTCAAGAGTCAAGGTTTAGACTGTCTCAATACCTGTCCATCGAACTCTGAGAAGAGTTGTTATAAGGTTGATCAATTGATGAAAAGATAAGATAGATGGCAGAAATGTCAAATAGAAGGGAACAAAAAGCCCCAAGTGATGAGATGCCCCAAGTGACGAGATGCCCCAAGTGACTAGGACATAAGATGGGAACTAAATGCCCTGAGCAATAAGTATTTAATGATGTAATCATCATGCCCCCTCGGGAGCAAAATCAAAAGATGACACACCAGAAATATGATTTGAAGCAGTAAAGTTGACTTCAGTTGACTATTTTCCAAATGAATTTTGAAAATATGGAGAATGTAAAGTTGAAAAGATTCCAAGAATTATAAAGTATCAGAAAGATTGACTGCACAAGCACTTGATCACATTGGTCCCTAAAATTTTTAAATGCATTTTTAAGGCTTTTGGGTGTGTCAGATCTCAAATTTGATCCCGAAAATGGATCCAGAATGGTCCAATTAGCCAAGGGTGTGATTTTTGTGCAAATCTGAGAACTTTGAAAAATTTGGTCAACACCTATATAATGGCTTGAAGGGTCATTTTCAATTCATTTGTGCTTTTGTCTTTTAGTGATTTTGAGCTCTGATATAGACATGGCAGTGAACTTGAGATATCATCATTTTGAGCGCTCCAAATGACACAGCCGGCCAGCAGACTACGGACCATCGGTGAGTCATCGATCTCCCATCTTCATACTTTCAATTACACATTTTTCAAGATCATTTATGCACATTTTTAGCATGTTTTAGGATGTGCAGTTCTTTCTTCACGCGAGACCGATCTCTTCTCACGCGAAGATATTCTTTCTTCACGCGAAGAAATAGGATGTGCTGTTTCTTTGCGCGCGGTCAAAATATCTTCACGCGAGGCGATTTTGGCTTCGCGCGAAGATGTAGATTCTTCGCGTGTGGCAAATCATGTTTCACGTGAGAACCTCTTTTCTCGCGCGAGATGATCTATCTTCGCGCGAGGAGATCTATTTTCGTGCGAAGGAAAGTTTCTTCGTGTGAGGAGAGAACTATTTTGCACGAAACCATATGTATTCGTGCGAGATTTCAGCAATCTCGCGCAAAATTTTGTGCCATTTTTGTAATTTTTGCATTTAGAAATTGCATTGTATTTTTTTTTATGCTTCGATTCGACTTGATACTGATGCTTCCATGTTTTGCGTGTAGGAGGTATTCGGAGACGTATCATTTAGATCTCATTATCTGCCTTATGGAGAGTTATTACGGAGTTTGGATGATGCAGATCGGGCACACATTGCCCGATTGGGTTTGTCTTCACTATGTCGGATTCCAGCCGTGATGGTGAATCACGGTTTACTGACTGCATTGGTAGAGCGTTTCCATTCGGAGACGAACACATTTCATTTGTCGATGGGTGAGATGACCATCACACCAGAGGACATATGGAGGATCTTGAGGATTCCCTTTCACGGTGCCTGGGTTGTATATGATACAGTGCCTCGATTAGGGACAGAGGCACTATCCATTGTTTTTGAGAGAGAGCTATCGAGGGGCAAGGCCATCAGCTGGGATGAGCTGATGCATACTTATGGACCTACACATAGGTTGGCATCTGTGTTGGGTATTTTCTTGAGCTGCTTCCTATGTCCTGACAGGGGACAGCATGGGTTGGAGTGTGTATGGGGTGTCATGCTCCGTAGGATGGTTGAGGCACCTGAGATCTTTGGGTGGGGTCAGTGTATGTTGGCCCATCTTTTTCATGAGATGCATGAGGTCGTCTTCCACGAGAAGAAGACCATGGTAGCAGGTGTTTATGTATTACAAATCTGGGCCTGGGAGCATCTCCCTGTATGTAGACCAATTTTTGAGGATTCTCGGGAGCCCATGGAGCCCTACATTTGCAGATATCGAGGGCATATTACCCAGGCCCACCTGGGTAAGACTGAGCATTGGCGGGCACATCTCAATGACTTGGTGTCCGTTATATGGCAACCCTGGAGAGTGACAGAGGATTGGGATGATGCCCCGAGAGAGCTACCTTGGATGTTTAGTTCTCGACCGCTGGCAGGCAGGACGACATCTTTTATAGAGAGATTTGTCATCTCTCGAGTGTGGCGAAAGTATGGTAGACCATAGGACATTGCGGCTGAGTACTGTAACTATGCCAGGGTACAGAAGGATATAGAGCGGGGATGGCCTCCACGAATGGATCCAGGACGATCCATGATAGATATTCGTAGTTTGGTTGCAGTTCAGTGGGACTACCTGCCAGAGGTAGTAGATGCTAGGATGACGCCTGCATATCAGGCATTTTTGATGAGTCATCCATTCCCATGCTTCATAGATCCATTAGGGATGGCAGGGAAGGTACAGGGGCAGGGACAGGGATCACAGCAGCAGCAGGCATAACCACAGGTCCAACACCGGGTACAGAAAATGCCTATTCCCCCACGGTAGATGGGATCAGACCCAGGTGCTAGGGGTAGTGGAGCAGGACATAGTCGACAGAGGAGGCAGAGGACAGAGGAGCAGGTTCTTCAGTAGGAGGTCCCACAACGGCAGGCACCTCCACCGCAGTAGGCACCTCCACCTCAGCATGCACCAGAGATGGTTGATGAGGATATGCCAGATCAGCTGGTAGGTGGAGTACAGGACGCGGTATGGCGGTACCGAGAGCGAGTTCGTGTAGCCTCTCGATAGTTGGGAGAGTTGCAGATTGTAGTGGCAGTCAAGGATGCGCAACTAGTAGAGATATAGAGGGAGACAGATCGCCAGAGAGAGCGCACGGAGGCTGCAGAGCGGAGGCTAGAGTTGGCACAGGATGAGATCCGCTTCGAGTCTGCTCAAGCCGCATATTATTATGCTGCATACACTAGTGTAGTACTTGATGAGACATTGTAGGTGCAGCGATTCTCTCAGTACGCACGAGAGTTCGGAGGTGCACGACCTCCTGTCAGGCCGGATATGCCACCACCCCCTCCACCACCTATTGCCCCTATCCCTCCTGCTCCTCCCGGAGGCGAGGGTTCAGGACAGAGTTAGATGCTCTGTGCCTGACTTTCATTTTGATCTCTGGCTATGTATTGATTGGTGTGCCAGCACGAGATGTATCATTTTTTTGATCGATTGCACTTGAGTAGCACCCATTTTATTTGTACTGACCCATTCTTTGATATATACATATACGAGATTTTGAGCCGAGTATTCCTGTGTACATGTCATTGTCTGTTTTGTTTTTCTCTGATGTTCATGAGATGTATGTTTAGATAGAACGTATATGTATGAACTGACATCTGACATAGTTTTATACATTTTTTATTTGACAGTCACAAGTATTCCATGGAGGAACGAGAATCGATGAACCAAACGCTTGTGCAGCTGTGGAGGAATCTGATGTATGTGGAGTATGAATAGGATTACCATCGAATTGCGTGCTAATGCCAATGAAGTATGCAAGATTATGATAAATGCAGTCTTAGGTCTGGTCACCAAGCCTCAATGATTTATCATCATTAGATATAAAACAAAGCTCGTATGTTACACAACTTCCACTGACATTGCAATCATGAAAATATGAATGTAACATACGTTATTGGAATGTTGGGATTAAATGTAAGCATTCGAGGCACAAGAAGCCAGAATGACCAGAACATTTGTAACAAGTTAACATAAGCATCAAAGCATGAATGCTAGGATGACCTGAATGTTGCTTGTATGACAGGCACACCAAACACACAGGAGATTCCTCTTATGCAAAGTATTCAATATTCATGCTGTCCACAACGACCCTTGCATTCGTAACCTGAGACAGAAGTGTGCTAAATATACTCGCAGTGACCCGTACGTTCACTTAATAGAACAAGTATCAATATGTACTATAGCATGAAGAGTTCACTCCAACAAACAAGGAGAAGAACCAATATCGTTGACATATCTGTATAAAAGGAGTCGAGGTACACACGGCCATCTAATACGGAATGGAGGCTCTTATAGTGGACACCCCTCTTATAGGAATGTATCAACGTATTGGAACTAAACCGCAAACAGAAAACATATGAAAAGATCATGCCCCCATTCATTACTTCTCTAGTCAGAGATGACATCATCGATGTTGCTCGAGGAGATATGATAAAGCAAAACAAAGCAATAAGAGAAAATGCTCAGAAGATCCAAACAAGTATATCATTGAGATTAATGTTTTTGGGATGATGTCAAGTGTCAATGTCCAGAATATGTAAGAAAGAAATCTCTTCAGTAGGGTGACACTGGTGACAGTAGGCAGACGCAGTCAGAACAACTGGTGACTGTCACGAAGGAGATTCTATGGGGAAAATCTCGAAAAGAATGACACTGGTGACAGTAGGCAGACACAGTCAGAACAACTGGTGACTGTCAGGAAGGAGATTCTATGAGGAAAATCTCAAAAAGTGTGACACTGGTGACAGTAGGCAGACGCAATTGGAACAACTGGTGATTGTCACGAAGGAGATTCTATGAGGAAAATCTCGAAAAGAGTGACACTGGTGACAGTAGGAAGACATAGTTAGAATAACTGGTGACTGTCATGAAGGAGATTCTATGAGGAAAATCTTGAAAAGAGTGACACTGGTGACAGTAGGCAGACGCAGTTAGAACAACTGGTGACTGTCACGAAGGAAATTCTATGAGGAAAATCTCGAAAAGAGTGACACTAGAGGGGAATGCCCTTGACCTATGACAAAACTCAGTCCATGGATACATGAGCAGGATAAGCAGGAAAGCAAAAGCATGAAAGTGACTAACAAGAGGTGCCTGTTTACCAGGTTCTCACCTCGGATTTTTTTTTTTTTTTTTTAATTTTTTTTAAAAACTTTTTCTGATTTTTAGGATTTTTTTCAGGACATTTAGATATGTACAGAGAGCTTGCTGAGATTGAATCAACTGAAAAACCACTTCAGGTGGAGAGTGTTCATAGGCTCTTTAAGCACTTCTCCTTCAGTTGTAGAAAGTTGATAGGCGCCAGATCCATATACTGTAGTAATGATGTAAGGACCTAGCCAGTTTGGCTCAAACTTTCCCTTTTGCATTCGTTGTTGTTGATTCTTAGGATTCTCTCTTAGGACAAGATCACCCAGCTGGAAGTCACGTGGCCTAATCCTCCTATTGTAGCTTCGCGCCATTCTTTGTTGATATGCTCGTAGATGATCACAGGCCACTTGTCCTTGTTCATCCAGCAACACAAGTTCTTGAAGCTGGGCTATCCTACAGTCATCATCTGTGATAAGGCCTTTCATAGAGATTCTCTAGGTAGGAATCTCAATCTCTATCGGGAGCACAGCATCTGCCCCATATACCAACGCAAAAGGAGTTGTGCCCGTTGGAGTTCTAATGCTTGCTCTATATGCCCACAGGGCTGGATTGATCTGGAGATGCCAATCTCGCCCTGACTTACTGACTGTGCGATGAAGAATTTTGAGAATTGCCTTATTTGATGCCTCAGCTTGCCCATTACCCTGGGGGTAATAAATGGAAGACCAATGTTGTGTAATTTTAAATTTCTTGCACAGTTCCTTAAGGTCTTTATTTTTGAATTGTCCTCCATTATCAGTAATGATTGAGGATGGTATACCATATCTACAGATGATGTAGTTTGTGATAAAAAGTGCTACAGTTTTGCCATCAGCAATTGTGAGAGGGACTGCCTCTACCCATTTCGTGAAATAATCTGTAGTGGTGATAATGAACTTATGTCCATTAGAAGAGGTTGGGTGAATCTGTCCTACCAAGTCAAAGGCCCATTGTTGAAATGGCCATGTTGAAGTAGAGGGAATCAACTCTCTAGCTGGAGCGTGAATGAGATTCCCGTGTAGTTGACACTGTTTGCAGGACCTAGCATATTTAATAGCTTCTTGCTCCATTTTAGGCTAGTAGTAACCAGCACGAAGGAGTTTACGAGCTAGTGTTAGGCCATTGGAATGAGATCCGCAAATGCCTTCGTGAACGTCAATTAATGAATCCCCACGGTGGGCGCTAGAAATGTATGCATGAAAATGTGGCCTATACTAACACATACACTTCAACACGGTCCTTATTTGCGAATTCATCGCGGAATGAACATTGAATTGTACATCCGAAATTTTCCCTGCAAAGCGACATGTTGCCTTCTATCTAAAGGGATTTTGCCTGTTAATATCCTCACAATCAAGGTGTAGGCAACCAGACCCTCTAAGAACGAAGGATTTGACAATGGAATTAAGCTAAGAATGAGTATACGGATTAGTCTAAGAAAATGAAAGATGCAATGTAATCTAAGAACAAATGAAGCAAACTAGATTAAGCATATGCATGATTAAACTAAAATGAGATTAAACTAAAAAATGAGAATGTGTGCAAGAAATGGAAGTAAATATGAGCATGAATTTCAACAGCAATTCGATAGCAAATCAATTCATCCTCCCCCAAATGAAGAGATGAGGGTCTTTTAAATAGAGTTTCCTGGAATCCATCAACGGTTGAGATCGATTCAGATCAACGGTCAGGATTGAAGATGAGTTTCAGTCATAAAGGGAGATCCCTAAGTTAAAGGGAGTTAACAGACTTAATTTGAGATAAATAAAGAGTTAACTATTTTAATTTGAGTAGAAAAAGGAGTTAACTATGTTAACTCATTTTTGATCAATAGTGAACTGGAAATTCCCCTTTTTTGAATTGAAGAGAGATTTTGTTGAGATATTTAATTTAATAAAATGAAATATCCTCTCATAATTACTTTTTCTATTTAATTAAATAATCTTTAATTAATTAGAGACACTTTTGTTTAATTAAATAACTTTATTTAATTAATTAGGAATGTCTTCCCATTTAATTAAATAACTTTGTTTAATTATTTAGAAGTAAGTACTCTATTTAATTAAATAATTTCTTTTAATTAATTAGAAATACCTTTCTCATTTAATTAAATAATTACATTTAATTAATTAAGATAGGCGTATTTATTAAATTAAATAAATTTAATTCCATAGTATATTAGCCTTAGGATATAATTTAATTTAATTAAAGTATAAATTGTAGACACCTAAATTTGATTACACTATTTTAGTAATCCTATTTAGTTATCTAAAAAGGCATTATTAATTAAATTTCTATTTAATTAATCCTTTGTCATCCCCTAGTTGATTAATTTAATTAATCATCTATAGTCCTAATTGATAAATCAAATAATCTATTATTTATCAATTAAATCTTTTTCTCCTATCTAATTCCAAAAATCTCCATTTATTAAATAAATCTATTTGATAAATAAAATCCTCAAATTCAAAAACCCCTAACCTATCTCTAATCCTCCATTTAGCCTAATCGACCCCATCCACCCATACTAACCAAGCTTAGCCACTAACTCACCCACCCTCATTAATGCCATCCACTTGCACATCTCTAACATCCCTAATCTAATCCTAAACCCAAGCCTAATCCACCCCCTAATGTTGTCACATTCCTTAAACAAGTTTAAGACTTTCCTAATCCAAACCAAAGTCTCCCCTCAAAAAAACCCAACCACTAAGTCATGAGTGCTCTTACAAAACATAAAGACTCTTACAAGCCCACTCATGACTCTTACACCCATCTTCCACACTCTTCCCTCTTCCACATTCATTCCTCTTACATCCCTCTTACATACTCAACCCCACTCATCATGTCTTTAACCAACCCTTTACCCTACCCTCTCACACTCATCCTCCTTGTGACAAGTGTCACCTTCCCATTGGTGCTAAACAAGCACAATCCATGTGCTCCCCTTTGAGTGCATCTTAGCCCTCCTTAAGCCTTCATCCATCCTTGCATCTAAGCCCTCCATCCCTCTACCCCTTAGCCTATAAATTGAATCCCATCCCAAGCCATTTCATCAACAATCTTTGAGCTAAAGTTACCATGCTATTTTGAGAACCAAAGCCATCAACCATACCCTTATAATGCCAAATTGAGAGCTCACAAAGCTACCAATTTGCCATTACCCATCTCCATTGAAGCAGCTTTTGAGCATCTTGAGCATACATCCACAGCAAAAGGACACATCTACAGAATCAAGAAAGCATGGAGTGTTTTCTTTTGTGAGGTTTTCACTTCTTGTTTGCTTTCTTTGTCTAAGCATATATGTGAATTTAGTTTTTGGTTTGTGAATGTTTACTTTATTTGTTAATGTTCTTTGCATACTAATTCTTGTTCTACATAAATACTTAATAATTAAATTAAATATTAATCAAGTAGGTTTAATGCAACTAATATGAGTACGTACTATAGGAATTAAATAAGAAATATTGATAAAATTTGTTTTCTTAACAAAAAACCCAAAAATAGCATTGGTTCTCAAAACCCAAGTTCTCATAAATACTCAATAGCATAAAGCTCATAAATCTCAATTTAAATCATAAATTTCATCGTGGCATTCAGTCAAATAATCATAAAAGAAATTCCAAAAAATGCCTCTATTGCACATGTTAACTTGGCCAACTAAACAACCCACAAAGAAAAAATATCAAGGAAATAAACATCACAAGACTATAAATAAAATATTAGAAAACATATAGTTTTCAACCACATGATTTGCTTCCACCAATTTCTCTTATTTAGTTTATGTCATAAGGAAGTGTTTAAAAATAAAGTAAGAATATATATGTTAATATAAATTGTTATACTAATATACTTATTTGAAATAAGAAGTATTTAAAAATCCAATCTTTTTGTGCATATAAAATATCATGCAATATTATCATGTTATTAATTTAAATAACCTTAAATCATATATGATTTAACTAATAACATAAATTATACTATTAGATTAAATACTAATATTAATTAATACTATTAATACTGATATTAATTAATATAATATACTAATATTAGTATAATACTAATATTAGTATTAATTAATATTAGTATTAATTTGAAATTAATATAACATTTAGTATAATACTAAATACTAATATTATATTAATTAATAACATTTATTTTTTCTTTAATTCATAATGCAACTAGAGATAATATTATAAATTTAATTTAATTATATATAATTCCTCTCATAAAGTTAAGTAGTTATTAACTAAATTATTACAAAGTAAACTCTACCACAATTTCTCTTTAAATATAATAAAATTTTAAATATTTATTTATTAACCTCCCTCTTGCATTAATAAATATAAAATCATTCATATGCAACTAAGAGTTTAATTAGACTTAAATAATCACCAATACTAACATTCACTTTATAACTAAATGGATAATGTTTATTTAATTTTAGAAATTAATAAATTACTATTTTTTTTTAAATAAATAAATTTGAAAATTAATTTATATAAAATAAAAATACACATGCAATTAGTATTTTTGCATGTCTTTGATCTCTCAAATCATGCAACCATACTATACTTAGTTTTCTATTTTTATCATATTTATTTCACATGCATGTAATCATACTATACTTAACTCTCTATTTTTAGCATATTTGTTTTTACATGCATGCAACCATACTATACTTAGCTTTCTATTTTTAGCATATTTATTTTTACATGCATGTATATGTTTAGTTACAACATACTTTCCTCTCAATTAATCTTTTGCTTTACAAATAAATATTGCAATCAAATTATTTTAGATGTAAGAAGAATATTCATCTGTATTTAGAAAATTCATGATAATCACATAGTTCAAATGATAAATTTAAAGTTGAAACCTAACAGTTCAATTGTTATTTTCTTCCAATTTTCTATAATTCAATTTTCCCTATATTAAAAAGGGGTTCAAAAGAACACAGTCATAATAATGTTCTACAATTTTTCCACAATCAAGTTTTCTTGATTAATAAGTTTTTGTTTTCAAAATCTACAACATAATTCTTCATCTAGAATTGATATAGTAAATTAATAACCATTATGCAAGCACAGAAGAAAATACAAAGTAAACAAATCTTTCAATAAATCTCTAAAATGAGTTTTCAAACTTTGCCTCAAAACCACAGCTAAAATTTTAGATAATCTATGAATGAGTGCAAATCTGAACCCTTTGAAACTTTCAACATTTTTTTGATCTAATTTTGAATTTTTGTTCCCAAAACTTGTGTGTGTAGAAATGAGCTCGAATCTCTTAAAAAAGAGTTTAACTCTACCTAGGGTTTCTAATTTTTGAACATGCAAAGGCCTCTCCTTAAAATAAACTTTAACTAGTTAATCCTTTCATGTACACTTAAAGAACTTTTTAAATTAAAATATTATTTTATATTTTATTTTCTTCCAATTTATTAATTAGTGCAAACACTAATTAAAAAAACATAGATTATTATTTAATATTTATAATAATAATCAAAGCTCATTGTTTAAATGCAACTCTAATTTAATTATTATTAAATAAATAATTATAATAAAGCAACATTAATTCTTTAATATTTTAATAGTTTAATTCTCTTTTTGTCCAACTTCTTAAATTAGACTTTTAAATTAAATCTTTCAAACTAAAGTACATATTTAATAAATTTATAATTAGTTAAATATCGTCATATTCTAACTTCTTTTTAACCAAATATCTAAATTAAGATTTTTAAATTAAAACACATATTTAATTTGTTTTTAAATTAATTAAATATTCTCATACTTTAATATTTTCTTTTTAACCAAATAATATTTAATTATATGATTGACCCAAATATTATAATTAAACCATTTACCAAATAAATCACATAGAGAAATCCACATAAAATCAACATTACCAAAACAAACCAAAGCTCAAAAGCAAACAACACAAACAAAGATAAACTTGTGGGTTTAAAAATAGTGAAAAGTCAAATACATGTCCTCCTTCTTAGGACAAGTAATTAGTCTATGGCTAGGAGTAGACCTGAATATTATCTCTTTAGCATTCTTACTATTCAGTTATTGTGGTACAACATGCTCATCCTTGATACCTACATTTTGTATAAAAGATGAGCATGTACATGTATATAAATATACCTAAACTAAACAAGCAATGGTAGGGAGTGGTACATCATGTAGATCCTGACTAGCAGGTGACCACAACTCCCTCCCTTAACCACATCGAATATGACAAATAGAAAGATAAAATAGACACATGCATCATACACATGCAAGTATGGGGTAAGTACCATAATAATTTTAAGTCAAACATAAAATTCTCAGATAAAATAATGAATTGTTATGAATATGAATTAATCATCATTAAAGCATCATTTGACATTGCTATGAGAAAAATTACATTTATTAAATATGAATTATTAAAGCATCATTAATGCATTAGTAACCATAATCATAAAACAACAAATGAAATATAGTGAACTAAATAATCGTCATTGATATATCTCTAGTCCAAGTTATGAAATAATATCCTTGAAAATAACATATCCATGAAATAGGCATAAAAGTGTTTGGTAAATATAATGAAAAAACAAACTATGGTTGGTCATTACATTATGTCTTATGAAAAATATGGAAGGAGAGGAACAGTGGGATCTTCAAGGAGAAAGCCAAAACTAGCTTGGGGGTGGCTCAACAAGTTATCAGGATCCTAAAGGAATGTAGCGGGATCTAGCACTGGAAACCCCCTCCCCCATCACCTCATCTCCCAAGTGAAATTGATAGGAATAGGGCTTTAGCTTGGGGCATGGGCCTGATGGTGGCACAGTTTGACAATTCCAAAATCCAAGCAAGAAAGGAAACAATTTGGTACCTCCCCCCTGAGTCTTAGATAAAGTTAAATTTTGATGGGTTGGCCATGATGGGAAGTACTGCTGTGAGGGTATCCTCTAGAATAACATGAGAATGTTGGTGGCTACTTATTTGGGTGACTATGATGGAAGACGCTTCTCTAGGGTCTAAGAATTGAGAACTTGGGGAGTCACTAAGCTGGTCATAGAGGGGGACTCTATGCTAATCATCAAAGCTACTAAGGAAGAGGGCAAATATAATTGGTCAATTAAAATCATTATCGATGAAACATGAAGGATGATGGAAGATTATCGCGATATCCACATGGAAAATATATATTGGGAAGGAAATAGCTTGGCGGATGACCTTGCCAATTTTGGCCATAGTGTCATGTGGTTAGCAAAATGGAATGACATCAGTTTATTGTCATCATCAACTCAAATTTTGATGGAAAGGGAGTGTACCTTCAATAATAACACATGAACTATCAAATCAGGTGGCAAGTCTCCTTTTCTACACATGGTCATGGGAATGTGGCACTCAATAAAGGGTTTTTTTTGCATGTTTGGATTTTGATTAACATTTATGTTCTGACTACTGTGAACATTGATGACTATAGTAAAAGGACACAAAGGGGGAATTCTACATGATTTAAAGAATAATTTTGTAATGATCATAAATATGGGTTGGTTAATTCCCACAATTGGTACAACTGAGAACGGTCATTTGCAGATGAAAAGAAACTGTCTAGACATACTGTGTTGGGAGATTTTTGGTTTTTTGGGAAACATTGCGGATTTAGGATGACTATACAATGCCTTTTCATTTTTTCCATTATGGCTTGGCATTTTATATTTTGCAACTCCAAAACCTGAAGCAAGGCTATGTCATTGGAGGAGTCAGTTATGGACCTAGGCGACAATATGGGCACTATTGACCATATTGAACTAGTGGATGTGGAGGAGTGTATCAACAATAGCAAAGCTGTGATGGTCTATTTGCAAGAGGGGGGCCTTTAAACTTATATGGAGGGCATGGTTAAACACAACGAGGTCATCTTGATGTAGTTCTATCAAAATTGGAAGGATAGAAAAGTTACAATTAATGACATGAGCTTTGAAATTTCTAAAAAAACTATTGTGAGGGATGGGGATTTTCTGTTGGATAGCAAGAAATGGTGGAGGCAAGCTAAGGTCAATGAAGAGGGGAGTTTGCATAAATTCTTCAAATCCAAGGAGAAACCAATGAGATTATGTGGTGGATTTGTGCAGGTTGGCCTTCCTAAGCCATGGGATAGCATTTTCTATGCAATTATCAAATACATTACCTTCAACAACTTCTCTCAAGTACTATATTATTATCATTTTCCTATTCTGAATCATTTCAGAAATCTAGACCTTATCTCATTTCCATTTCTATTACTGCATTGATTGGAGGATAGCATCTTTAAGGCTAGAAGGAAACATGAGGAGGGGAAACCCTCCTACCTTATCCACCAAGGCCTAATGAATAAACTTTTCATCCAACACCTAGCTCAGAATCCCCCTCTCCTAATTAACCCCCTAGCCTCTATCACCCCTCAAACTTCCCTAGACCCTAGCCCCAGCTCTACTCCTAAGAGGCCCAAGAAAGGTCATGTCACTAAGGTGAAAATCAACCCTAAGGTTAAAGTTAGCATTATTGAGTCAGACGCAGATACCAAGAAGAGCAAATAGTGTGCTAGGAGAACCAACAAGCATCTCCACATGGAGAAATTTAAGACCCCCCGAAGTACAAATCCAATTTTGACTCCTCTAATAGTGAGGAGAAACCTGCTAAAAAGAAAATACTCCACCAGGACATCAAACCTAGCCCCAGCACTATCAGCCCATCCCCATGTCTTTGAGACCTTGAAAGCTACCCTAGCTCATAGTGGGGGGAAGACGTCACTTCTCTCATGAAGGTTAACCCCAAGGTTACTAGGAAGAAAGACAAACATAGCCACATTAAGAAGTAGATGGAGAGGCTTAAGAAGGCTATGATGGACCTAGCAGATAATCATACCACTATCTATCACAAGTTCGTAATCCTAGTTGAGTTCTCCACCAAGGTTATCCACTCTGTGGCCACAACCCTCTACTTCCTAGAGGCTAACAAAGAGGAACAAGACTTGGGAGAGATCACTGAGACAACCCGATCCATATATGGGTTCTTGGCGGAGGATTGGCTAAAAACCATCCTGGACAAACTGGTGAAAGTAGACGAGAAAAATGTGACGAAGAAAGCTCCTGAGGAGCAGAAGAATGGTAACTAGGAGAAAGAAGAGGACATCTAGCCCGAGTCCTATTGTGTTTTATTTTTATTTTTTTGATTATGTCTCTAAACTTTACACCCCATAGAGTTTTTTCAAGTATGTCAATAAGTGGATCAATAGCAACAATGTCTTTAAATGTTGTTGGTTTATTATTCAATTTTGTATGCATAGTAGTTTAAGGATTGTGGTTAATGATGATTTGGCTTTTAAAATTTTATGGTTTTTGATGTTTAAAGTTGGTATAGTTTAGACAACTGGGAGGTAACCTCCAGCTGAATTCTCAACCTTTTTGTACTCCGAGGTCAGCCCCCATCTCTTTTGCTGCTATCAACTACTTCAAAAACAAAAATTAGTGAATCAAAAATCTTAAGTCTTTATCATAAGAACCCTTACAACTAATCCATTCAAAGAGAACCTACTAATTGATTTTGTGTAAGCTACTTATTAGATGATATGAATTTTTATTACACTATATATAATCATTTAATATGAAGTAGGTAATTGTGATTTCATAACTTTATTTTTTATGGGGTCATAGTAATTTAATATAAAGTAGACAATGGTACTTTATTAGTGAATCAAAAATCTTGTCTTTATCATAAGAACCCTTACAACTAATCCATTCAAAGAGAACCTACTAATTGATTTAGTGTAAGCTACTTATTAGATGATATGAATTTGTATTACACTATATATAATCATTTAATATGAAGTAGGTAATTGTGATCTCGTAACTAAGGAAGAAATTAAGCCTCGAAAAGTAAGTCAAACTTTGACTATTTAATACTTTTGCACTAGGAATCAAGCCTTAGTGTGTGATGTTTAAGCCGTTCGCAACTCTCACCCTCCACATGGTATTTCACCCCAAAAAGAAAAACAGTTAACTGCAACAGACGATGAGCATTTCAAAACATGCGGCCACTGCCAGAAAGATACATCTATAAAGCGATCTCATTTTTATTATTGACATCTCCAAAACAA
The DNA here is from genome assembly GCA_028749045.1 of Cupressus sempervirens. Classification (NCBI taxonomy): domain Eukaryota; kingdom Viridiplantae; phylum Streptophyta; class Pinopsida; order Cupressales; family Cupressaceae; genus Cupressus; species Cupressus sempervirens. The sequence continues at coordinate 915,744,313 of CM053789.1, read as the reverse complement.
CACAATACTTAAAAATAGAACATATATGTGTATAAATATATGTATGGTCCCACACTTAAAAAAAAACACACATCCATTTTCTGTAATAGATTTATTGTAGATCTGGAATTCAGAAGAGATGGTGATGCTTCTTGCCACTGGCTTCCTCTTCTTCTTTCTTGTCTTCCTTCTTCTCGTGGTGTTCATGGAAGGCAAAACCGCCACCGCCCACAGCAGCTGCTGCAGCAACCTCCTCCTCTATCTTGTGCCTGCGAGCATGCTCTGGATCTTTCTTTGCTTCATGTTTCTCATACTATCACATCACACACGAGCAATATAAATTCAGTAGACTGGACAAACTTCAATTTTTAGTTTCAAACCCTAAAAGCAATAGTTTTAGCGTATATTCAGAGTGTATATATCACCAAAAAGGTATACAATGAGTAGCTCGCGCAAGGTACACAAACTCAATTAAATGGGCATCCTTCAATTTTAATGTCAGGTAAGATGTAGAAATTCAGTGAAGTAGATATCCTACGATTTTAATTTCAACACTAAAAAACAATAGTTTTAACATATATTCAATGTTTATATATCAAAATAAAGTATAATACATGTGAGTCAAGATATACAGATTTGACGGCAGGAAAGATGTACGAATTCGGTAAAATAAATGTCCTTCAATTTTAATTCAATCCTAAAACAGTAATTTTAGCAAATATTCAGTCTATGTATATCAAAATAAGTATAGCATATGTTTGTCAAGATTTACAGATTCCATACTCTTCAATCCTTATTTCAAAGCCTAAAAGCAATAGATCTAGCCTATATTCCGTATAGTATACCAGATGTTAGTGAAAAGATAGATTCAGTAAAATGAATACATTTTAATTTATAGTTTCAAACCATAAAGAACTTTATGTTAACGTATATTCAGAATATATAAAGTATGCCGTATGTTATGTTACGAAAGATCTACTGATTCAGTAAAATGGACACCATTCGATTTTCAATTTCAAACCCTAAAAAGAACAATTTCAACATATATTCAGTGTATATGTATCAAAGAAAGTATACCAGTGCAAATGCTCCAGCGGCGGCGGCGCCAAGCTCACCTTCATGTTCCTTATTCTTGTGGTGTCTTTCCTCCCTTTTGGCCTTCTCGTACTCATCTTCACGGCCATAATCAACCGTCGTTTGCTCTCCGTATGAACCGTTATCTACATCATCCTCTTTCTTGTGGTGAAACAGATGATGATGATGCTCCTCAGCCATCCTGAACTGAAAATTATGGATATACACACAAAATACTTCAACTCACAGAACTGACGAGATTGTTGGAAAATAGTGATATAGAAATAAGGGAGATACACAGTGTATATATAACTTCAGGGGTAGTGCAAGGGACCGAGTTGCGAAAAAGACGCGCACTGATAATTTGTGTGTATATTCGCAATGATGTCGCGGACAGAACGCGTGGAAGATAGGTTTGAATTGCAGTTGAGTCTCTTTTTTTTATTGTATTTTTTTCTTAATGCACTATTAACTGGCATTCTTTTTTATTTATTATCTAGACATCTTTTTAATCACTATTAACTGGCATTGCTTTTTAATATTAATATATAGGCTTTCTCTTTTGGCATTAAATTTATAGACAGACATTATCTTTGATAGATTTGTTTAGATTTGTTTGATTGAATAACAAGGTCCATCAATTTTCTCTATTATAAATCTGATATATTTTTAATTCATAGATTTGTTTGTTTGAGTAATTAATGATAAAGGTCCCTCAATTTTCTCAACTATATCTCTTCTATTTTTATTTTTATTTGAAATAAACCGACATATATGTCCCTTTAGAGACGGTTGAGAAAAGGTTTTCATTGACTATTGTGGACTATGGGATAAGACATAAATTTATTTGTCACTCTATCATTTGGTGGGGCAATTTTGAAAGCTTTTTCTTTCTGCATATGCAATTATTTGGGGTTGGACAATTGTTGGTTTAAAAGATGAGGAGTCACTTTCTGTCTATTGTCACTGCTCACAGATGGAAAGTTTTCTTGGTGGAGTTTCTATGTTGCTGAATTGACAACGTAATTACCCAGCGGTATATCAAAGAGCACATTCCTGTTGTTTAGAGCATATTCTTTCAACTTTATCCATTGAGATATTATTCATGTTTGAATGCACTCTTTCAAGCTCTTCTGCTGCTGTTATTATCATTCAGTAGACTTTAATAAAGTGTTCATTGGATTTTATCCTGTTCTTCCTTTGTTTTGTAATCAGCCAACAGATTCTCCTTCTGGAATATCAACTCAACGATTTATCTACACTGTCAAATTGTTTGATATATGTAGAAAATAAAAATAAGGTGTGTTGCATTGAGTAAATAGGTTGTATTTTTAATTGGTTTTATTATTATGACTAATAGAATTTCCTTTGAGATATCAAGTTTAACTATTTATATTAAGTAAATGAGTGTCTTACATTTTATATTTTTTATTATTTTAATTTAATCGATAGGCTATTTGTGGGGCTCGCTCCCTAAAAGTTAACTTTTTGCTTGAAATTTTATTTTCCTACCATGCTAATATTTAACTTTGATTTATCTTTATAAAATCTTTAATTGAGATTTATACTTAAATATTGATAAATATTTTTAGAAACTAGACATTTTAGAGAGTTTCAATATAAATATTTTGAGTTTTCAAATTTATTCTATTTTGACTTGCATGGTTATATAAGAAGTTTTGTACATTGAGTTTTTTAAAAGAGAGAAGTGGAAGTTTTGTAAGAGAAGTTTTGAAGTAGTATTTTAAAATCTTTTCCTTGTATTGGTGTTGTTTTGTTATTATTGTCATCTAACATTTGTATTTTAGTGACTTAATGCTCATTATTTTCACTCTAAGCCATCATTTACAGATCTATTTTATGTATTAATCAGCCATTCATCAAATTATGTGCCCCCTTTTTTTTCCAACTCATTGTATTTTAATTCATTAATGCTCATTATTTTCACTTTAAGCCATCATTTAGCAATCTATCTTATGTATTTATCAGGCATTCATCAAATTGTGTGCCCCCTTCTTATTCAAACTCGGAAGCCCTTTGTATTTATTTTTTCTTGTAAAGTACATAGTTTAAACATTTTTATTTTGAATTATATTTTTTTTATTTGGTTGCTTCATTTTATTCAAACCATAATCTTTTAATTAAAAAAATTAGATATTTTTTACTTGTTTCATTTAGATCCAATTTTAAATTTTAAAAAAAAAAAATTTAACTACCTTCTTTAAATATTGAAATTTGGATGTTATTTTATTTACATTTAATATTATAAGGTAACGTTTAGATAAATAAAAATTTAAATATAATAGTTTACATAATTTTATTATTATAGTAAATACTTTTAGAAATAAAATAAAATACCGAGTTGATATTAAAATAATGAATGATTATTTTAATTTATTTTGAATATACTTTTACAACTCATGATAAATTTCACAACCTTAAGTAAATTGTATTCATTCACTGGCTAGATTAAGTAATAAAATCTCTACAAAAGTTTCTAAAAATATATTACTGCAGAATCCAATCTTTGAAAGTCAGCAGTAATAGAAGTTCAATAGATATTAATCTTTTATAGTATCTTATGGATCATGATCTCTAATTTTATGTGTTCTTGTATAGACATATGTGCCAGTTGCGAGGTCACATGGTGAACATGGTCAGGATTGTGGCGCAGTACCTTCGTGTAAGTAACACTTTGTTTGTTTTGATCAACATTATAACACTTACCTTTTTTTTTTTGTGGATGTTTCTCGCTAGTATCCCATTTGATATTTATCCATTGCAAATTTCTTTGCTAACAATATTCTATTCTTTAGCTCATGATGAAGTGTGGACTCCTCCTTCAGTTGGCAGTCCACTATTGTTTGCTATATTGTCGACAACAAGGACCATGCAAACATCATCGTCTATGCCTAGTAGAACTGGTAAAACCTTGTTTTGCTATATTTTGTAATGTATTATATTTTGTAATGTCTTTCTACAAGTTGATGAAAAATGAAGTAGCATATTAGTACTTAAATGATGTCTACAGAAGCTTGCATACACACAAACACATGCATACACACACCACGCATACATATATATATAGCCACACATAGAGAGACATGGGCATAGGTAGGGAGGTAGACCAACAGAGAGCAGTACTAAAATTGTCATTTAATTGTATGATGTTTCAGTTGATAGAGCAATAGAGAGCAGTACTACTAAAGCTGATCCATTTCCTAGAGTAGTTCGTGTGATTAGTACTGGTTCGTATGGAGGGACATTGTTGCTGAATAAGAAAACTATGTTTCCATTAAGAAAATCAAAGCTTCCAGGTGCTTTAAATTTGATATTATTTAAAGTGGAAATTTAGTTTACTTTTACATTACTCATTTTGGACTGATAAATCCTTTATGTTCTTGTAGGTAATAATGCTTTGTTTGAACATCTTTTTCATATGACATTGAGACTATTTGGACCCACCATATTTAAAAGGTATGTAGTTTCATATCATTGCTACATAATTTTTGTTTTCTTCTATTTATTGTAATATATTAAAGTTATTACTCTAACAATCTATTTGTTTTTAAAAAGGTGGAATTTACAAGCTGTGGAATTAAAAAATTAGCTGATTGCATCCATTGAGGAGAAATTTGGGAAAAACATTTTTGACACTGGCCTACTTCTAAAAAGAGAAGCAAAGCATATAAAGATTGTGAGGGATCAATATAGAAGGGCTCTTAAGGATAACCCAAAGTATGATCGTCCTCCTATGATTCCACCGATGGAGTGGAATGAAATAATAGAAGATGCAAAGGAGAAAAGGCTATGTGAAGATAGATATAATGAAGCAGCACAGGGCAAAAAGAGGTACGTCATTATAGTATTAAGTACATTGTAATCATGCACTAATTATTGATATTTGTAAATATATAATCTAAGATGTTTGAAATTGTTCATAGATTGTAGGACACATCTGTGGCTACAAAAGCAAGAATAGAAAAGGTTGGCCAAGACAAACTTGGCTCTTGTGGTTATATGAATCTGCAGTCTCAACTTGTAAGTAGAGCAATGAATTTTGTATTTTTTTTTAATATAATGTTGCAAACAGTTTTTTTTAATGGAACCATACATGGAAAACTGATGTTATCAAGCAAAAATATAGGGCATATATTTCAATGTGGAGGTCACAGATGAAGATAGAAAAATTTCCTTGAAGGAAGGCTATAAAGTTGTGGTTACATGCCTACGTGAAGAATCTGTAAGCCTTGCCCAAGAATCCAGTGCACCAAATTATATCTCACAGGTAAATTGGTCAGATGAAAAGTAAATGAAATTAAATAGTTGAGAAGATTATTTTTTGGTATTTGTTTTAAACGTAAATTGACTACATAACAATGTGCATAACATTTTACTGCAGCCTTTATATCCTACCATAGAACCTGCTCCTGACAAAGGCCATGATGTGCATTATAGTGGTGGAGATATTAATTTGTTATTGGAAATTAATTATGCAATTATGAATACAATTTAACATCTTCAATTGGAATTTGACATGTATCCTTTTTTTAATATTTCAGAGCATGTTGAACATCATGCTGAAGCAGTGGACCATGTTCCAAGTGTTCAACATGTTGACGCGGTGGTAGATCAAAATGTTAATGTAGATGATGTGGCATTGTCAGGTAAGAAAAATGCATTTTATGTTTTTACTCATACTTAATTACAAACTTGTAATAGTTAGAAAAAGAAAAAGAGTATGCCAATTTATCACATACACTTGTTCTTGCAATAGAGCCCCCTTTAGTGCAGCAACCTCATGCTCCTCCAAAAAGAAGGAGCCATCGTAATTTGACATTACATGTGCCAGAAGAGGAGGAGAATAAAGTAGATATGGATGCTCCTATGAGCGCTTTTCTTAAGAGAGCTCAGAAAAATAAAAAAAAGAAATGATGTTTTAAAAATCTTCTTTGATAAACCTTGTTGGATAATGAAAGAACTTTGTTTTAAGTAATTTTGTAGGAATGATGTGCATTAATAGCAATTTTTAGTTTATGTTAATGAATATTGTTATGTGTTAATGAATTTTTGATTAGTATTGTGTATTAATGAATTTTATATCATATTAATGAATGTTATGTGATTGTATTGATTGAATGTTATAGTTCATCAATGGATGAATGAATGAATGAAGTATGTAAATAAATGATAATGGGTACTTTAGATTGGTGTTAGGGGGAGGGGGGTGAGGCTAGATGAGCTTCCACCTTCACATGGTTGACCTTGTTAAGTAGAGAATATTATAGTATTCTTGAAACCAAGTGAAGCTCAAATTTTTTAAGTCTTCAAACACACATCCCAATTCTCTTTAACGAGACTGAAGTTTTTTCGCTTGTAATAGTCTCATTGTAGTCATATTTTGGTTCCTTGAACATATAGTTCTTGCTTAGTTTAAATCCCAATTATTATATATTTGTCCACATTGGAGTTAGTTTGGCATAGAAACCTACATATTTTATTATATATATTTAGTCAACTGAAAGCAATTTAGAAAGCATTCAGATAGTTGATGTCTAACAAAAGAAGACAAGATGCATATACTATTTAGCATGGAAATTCTTGTAGGTGAATTGTGTGTGTATGTACACACACACACATATATGTATGTATGTATATAACTTCAAACAAATGTGTAGACTTAATTAGCAAGAGACACCAACCTCAAATCCTAAAATGCAGAAGGAACTAACCTTTGAAATGCAAAGTGTTTATAATGTAAGTAGATTTGCCTTAGATCTCCTTCGAGGTCTTCAACAAACCTGCCTTGTACTTATGAATAATCCACCAAGATTTGAAATAGTGTTTTTCAATAAATGCTCTAAACTTGGAATATACCTTCATAAAAATTCTGCCTTAGATCTGCTCATCATATTCAAAATAAGCCTTCACATGTCTATTCACCTAGGTCTGATTTAGGTCTTCCACAAATTTGGTTTATAATTATGCTCTTGAATCTCTTAAAATCTTCTTTGTATTCAAATGATATTTAATGAATTGATTGATACAAATTTCCTCATACTTGAATCCAAATATCATTATCATTGTCAAACATAACACAGACATAAAATCATTTTGGTTATTCTAATTTAGGTCTTCCACAAATTTGGCTTATAATTGTGCTCTTGAATCTCTTAAAATCGTCTTTGTATTCAAATGATATTTAATGAATTGAATGATACAAATTTCCTCGTACTTGAATCCAAATATCATTACCATTGTCAAACATTACACAGACATAAAATCATTTTGGTTATTTGCTTGTTATACAAGTTAGTCTTATCTTTTTGGTTTTCACTAGTCATGCACTTATGCATCTTTGGGATATCCACAAGCTATTAGAGATGTTTGGATGGTTCATGTCCTTATTTTTTTGGGTTTTTTGTAGGGTTTTTGCCATGAGGTCTAAGGACAGACATGTTGGATGTTTGTGATAGACATGTCCACCCATAAGAAAAGTATCAAATGTAGAAAAAATGCAAAGAAAAGCTTGTAAGGGTTTTAGGTGTCTTTAGGCCTAGTAAAGCTTGTAAGGGTTTTAGGTGTCTTTGGAAGGGTTAGTGAAGTTATAAAACCTTTGAATACGTTAGTGAAATATATTAAAGGCATATATGATTGTAAGTTGTTGAAGTTGACACTTTGTGTCAACTTAGACAACAAATTTCAGTTTATAACTAACTGGTAACCGTCAGATAGTTGGATAGCAGTGGTTGTTTACTATTGTTTGGTTATTTAGAAGGGATTTTTTGAGTGTTTGGGGGAGAAGTAGAGTTTGGGTGGTGAGACAAGGCATTGTGAAAAAATTTTAATCAATAAAATAATCCTATTCTCTGTAATTCAGTCTCTGTCCCATGGAACAATGAGTTCCTATGATGTATCAAATGCATTTTAACTAATATTTAATGTGAGAACATTTTATTATTATTTTATATCTTTTCCATGCATTCTTTTAATTTTCATTGCGGGTTGAGTAAGGAATAATAGACTGGTGCAGTCAAACCAGTGACTAGTTAGGCACAGTCAACTATACTTATTCTAAAGTTTCCAATGTAGATTTTCTCCTACCACCTGTAGTCACTGTTATTGGTGGGAGACAATGAGGTTGTGATAATTTATTTGTACTATATTAACCAAATGCAGGTGAGTGGGAAAACTTGGTGTAAGTGCAGTGTTGGATGGTAATTGGTGATGGAGGTTTAGCCTAGATTAGACACCAATCTAATAGACAGTGGATCATTTCATGTTTGAAGATGTTTGGGGGGTGAATCCTTCATGTTTTGGGGGTGTCTCTATTACCCAAAATGAGACAGTAGAGCACTGCAAGTGTTATGATGGGAAAAATATGTCTTTCATTGTGATAGACTATTTCTAAGTCATCTGTGTTGTTTCTTGCTATTGTCAAGAAGTCTTTGTTTTCCTTGAGACCATGCACAAAATTATCTACCATTTTTGCTAATGATAAACTTTTGACTTGAACAATGATAAAGTTTATTATTAATCATTATAGTGGAACAACTTTTGACTTGTTCAAAAATTTTAGTCGAAGGTGTTGGAATTGATAGTGAACCCCAAGCTCCTAGAAATCACCTGCAACCAGAATGCATGTTACATCTGTGTCTGAGAGAGAATATGATCCAAAAAGCATGCCTACTTTGGTGATTTGGCTATTATTTCAGCACTACAAAGTGTCTTATAGTGTTTCTCATTTTCTTAAATAATAGGCAATTAGTTCATGATTTCATCATATCTTATAGTGGAACAACTCCAAGAATCTTGGGTAAATTGCTTGCTATAAGACTTTCTTGTATAGGACACTCAATAATGTGGGCTAAGTGGTGGGTACAAAGAGGAACAAGAAAGGATCTCTACAAGTGCACGGTGTAGTAGAATTCAAAAAATGAAATTGAAGTGCTCTCATATATTCATTATAAGAATCTAGTCAAGCAAATTGGCTTTCATCTCCATTCATGATGGAACTTACAATGATGCATATCCACAACAACCTTTAACTTCCAACAAACAAGTTAAACCTGAAGATAAGCTGTTTGAAGACCTGGTTGACTTTGCCAAGGCAAAAAATAAAACTTCACCCAGTAAAAGCGAAAGTTTTTAAAAATTAGAGGTTGTTCTCTGGGATGGTTTGTACTACATATCTTCAAGTAGCTTGCTACAAGTGATGGTTTAGGTGTAGCATCAATTTTATTGAAGCCATTGTATAGTCTTTTGTTCAATTGAGGTTTATTATTCATTATGTGTTATATTATTCCTAGTGCACTGCAATTTAATTTATTTCTTGTTACTTTTTTTCTAATATGAAATTCCTTTTGAAGATAATTTGTATATTGAAAAAAATTTATGTTCTTACCTAGAAGGTAGACGATTTTAGTAACAGTGCCAAAAGATCCATATATATATATATATATATATATATATATATATATATATATTGCGATGTATTGCTGAAGCTTGTTCTATTTCAAATCTCAAGTAGTGTGTGAGCATTATCTTTTCTTATCATAGTATTTTGTGGGAAGTAATTGCCTGTGTGGCCTTCTACTATTCTCTAGTTCACAATTTGATTGTGGCATTTTGTTCAAAGAAAAGCTTTATAATTACAAATCTAGGATATTTTAATAGATCATTTACTTGTGTGAGGGGATAAAACCCATTTTGGTGCCCTAAAATAAGATAACTATATATAGAAACTCAATCATTGAGACATTTCGTATGGACTTCAGCTATCTTGATGTAGGCTCAGATCTGTTTCTATGCATTTTCTATAACTATTTCTAGGCTTTAATCTACAATGTGAGACACTTATTTTGTTGGTAGGTAATTTAAATAGGAAGCATTTTCTACCGCTAATGTCTGAGAGTTTGTTTTATAAATGATATCTAAGTTTATTATTATCAACATGCATGAAATCTTATAATAGGAGAATATTATCAATATGCATGAAATATTTAAGATCATACAAGATTTTCTTTCATCTAGAGTTGCATAGGTGTTGAAACTCCTTTATTATATACAGGTTTTTGCTGGAACTAACTGTTTGAAAACATCATAATGTGGGTTATTTTCATATTGCAACACTATTAGCCAATCAGAAAAGATGTAGATTTGAAATCTATTTCACTTTTTTTTCATCCTAAATTGAAATACATCTACATTATTAATAGTCATTTTTTGTGTTTTAGGTGCAATTTATCAAATAACCCCCTTTTTGATGTCTTTTGAGTTAGTCCTTTGCTCAAACAATAAATTAAAAGATTATTTTACTGTAGGGCCCTAAAGTCAGAAGTGGAGATTTACCACAACCTATCATGCTCACAAAGGGCCAAGAGTTTACTTTCACAATCAAAAGAGGAGTGGGCTCTGAAGATTGTGTAAGCATGAATTATGATGATTTTGTGAATGATGTAGAGAAAGGAGACACACTACTTGTTGATGGTACATTCTCTTGTGCTGGCTTGAAAATTCATTTATTAGCTGAAAAGAACAGAGTTACTAATGCTATTCGCAACATTTTCATAGCTTTCGATTTCTTATCGTTATTTGAATTTCTCTAGGGGGGATGATGTCACTGCAAGTGAAGTCAAAAACATCAAATTCTATAATTTGTGAAGTAATCGATGGAGGAGAGCTTAAATCATGATGACACTTAAATGTGCATGGAAAAAGTGCTACCTTGCCTTCCATTATAGGTTAAGACCATTTTATCAACTCTCAGGCATGCATAGAAAATTAGATTTTTGTTGCTTATTGACATGTACATCTCAATTTGCTTCTTTTCTTAGGGACTTTGATTTCATTGTGATTTCCCTTTTTTGTACCTAATATTGATTGATTGAAGTTACCTAGAATATAATTGAATGATATGTTTATCAATCTTGAAATATGTGTAATATTTGTATTTTTTTGTTACTTGTATATGTGATGAGTTTTTTTGACCAACACATCATCTAAGATAGCTTAATTTGGTATTTGGTAAAATTTATTTCTTGTCTTTTTTTTTCGCAGATAAAGATTGGGATGATATTAAATTTGGAGTTGAGAATGGCATAGACTATTATGTTGTTTCCTTAGTTAAAGATGCTAAGGTGGTGCATGAGTTGAAAGATTACCTTAAAAGTAAACCTTTCAAGCAAAATTTTAACTTTTTAGTGTAATATAATCCTTTGCAGACAGTATTAGGCTTGATATAGCATGTTCCCTTAATTTATATTTTAAATCAGAATTTAAAATGTGATAAAATATCAATGCATTTGTATTTGTAATTATGTAAAGGTTGTGGTGTGGATATCCATGTGACTGTGAAGATTGAAAGTGTTGATTCAATACCAAATCTTCATTCATTTCTTTCTGCATCAGATTAGGTAAGTACAATCTCCCTAGATCAGAGGTTTTAGTTGCATAAGTTGTTACTTTATGATTGGTGATATTGCTTTGAATGGGGTTAATAAATTATGTGAAGTCATGCTTGTCAAGCATTATATAGAAAGTTAAATGCACATGCTACTCTGTTTACTATTTAGTCATGCATGTATTTGTTTGCATGTTGGTGCTTTTCCATTGTTGGTTTTTGATGGTTTTTGTATGGCTTTGATGTAAAATACAAAATATAAAAGCTTTACTTGTGAATATGTTATAATCTTCTTTAAATTGTTGGGAAGTTGGGAAGGACTATGAGCTTCAGTAAAGATGTTTTTAAATCAATTTTTTTGATTGTCTATCATTCAATGAAGTTAACTAGAATGAGACCATCATTTAGCTGCCTGACTGATTCCTAGCTATTGAGTTTTCAAATTGTAGTTTCCTCATAGAGCTCAAGATGGTTCTGTCAAGAAACGAGAGAGAAAAACTTTAATGTGGATAGTAATATCTAAATTGACACTTTGAAAGAAGGGATAGATATATTCTTTATACTATAATTTTCACATGAAATAAATTAATGTGATTTTTTTCCTGTGTGAGTAAAATCTATGAGGCCATATAGCCTTTGGAGATTTTTCTAAATGTGACATAAGTTGGTTAAAATGTCATAACTCTTAACTGTGAAAATCTTGACATCTTCCTCATTCTAAGACTGTTTGCTTCTAATGGGCATTTTTATGTCATCACAACTTCTCATAATTGATTGTACTAGGTACATTCCCATGCAAGACTTGTTGGTATCTTATGCTTATGAAATTTTAGTGTATGTATTTAAACATGGCATTCTCTTCAGATTCTACTGTTGTAATTCATAAATTTGACATTAGTTCAATCTCATAAATTATGCCTTTATGCATCTTTTAGCTTCACAACAAAGGTCTTAGAAGTTGTGAACTGTCAAGAAACATTTTTCTACGAGGGAAATGTGTTTTTCCAATTCCTAACAGAGATGTTGTGGCATGCAAGGGATATGGGTATTTTTGTGCAGTTGTCATACCATGCATGGTAAAAGATCTTCTATTTTCCATAATTTTTGTTAGTGCTTCCTTGAGAAGAATTTAGGGTTAGCTTTAGGTTCATTCTAGCTCTGATTCCATCTTGTCACCTTTTGTTTGGGTATGAGATGCAAAATTTTGAATACATAGGATACAAGTTATGTTTTAAAAGCTAAGAAAAATTGTCTTACAAGTTAGATTTCAACAGCTAAGAAACAATGATCTTATTGTTTTGTTAATTTTTACCTTCTTTTGAACTTGGTATCCAAGATTTGTTATTTTGTCTCTCATAAACACCACTTAATAGTATTTGGCTATTCTCTAGCATATCTCACACACCCAAATATTCAATCGACTCATTTGAGGTTGAAAGATACCACCTAGAGGACTGATCAAGACAGTCTCCCAAACAACAACACCCTTGTCTTTTGTCCCTATTCAGGTAAATATTTAGCTTCCTAGATGTCCAGAGTCCATATAGTAGTTTATATGTCAATCTGATTAAACTATGAATGATCATGCATCTCTTAGTATTCAAGGCTCCACTATTTGTCCAGACACCAGTGTCAGAGTGTAGAATTGTCGTGGAGTAGTGTTTCTGCAAAATAGTTTGTGTTCTTGGTCTATAGGATCTCCATTCCTTAGTACATGTGTCCAATTTTGTGATTTGCAGAGGGAAGGGCACCATTCTTTAATGCAAGTGTCCATTTCCAATGACCATACAAGGTTGGAGCACCCAAATATTGTGCAAGTGACCTGTAGTGGTGAATATAAGTTGTGTGTCTTTGTCCTAGTCTCTGTCCTACAGAAACATCCATCTTGAATGCTAGTGCTCCATTTGATTCTCCAAAATAAAAAAATTCTTGGATCCTTGTTCCTGTGTTTCTATTCCCTTTTCTTCTATTTTCTACTACCTACAATATACAGTTGTATAAGCTTACAGTTTTATGAAAGTACTTCGTAGGAGGTTTTTTGATATTTATGTGCTAGTGGTCCCTTGGACATTATTGAATGTTTTCTTTCATTTAGATTATTTATGACAAGCATTTACACACTACTTGCATGTGAATGGTCATAGCCACCTTCATTTATAGCCACGCTCATTCAAGTTATGCATGTATTGATTTTTTTATGGTATTTGTATGTTGTTTAGCATTCTAACAGTTGTCTCTTCCTTCCTTTTCTTTAGGCTATGGTAGCTCAAGGGGATCTTGGAGCAGAGCTTCCTATCGAGGAAGTTCCTTTAATCTTGGTAATTTTATAGAGTTTTTTATCATTAGTTAAAATGTTACACATATCAATGAAATTCATTTCTTGAATTTTTTGTTTGCAACCATTCTTATTGAATTCCCTGCTTACTACCCAAGATCAAGCTAATATTTCAAATCAAACTGGGTATGATGCAGTCTTCCATGCTGACACAAGTAGTGTTAACTTGGAAGGGCTTTCTATGCTTCCCTTATCACAAGGTGCACCTTCTTCTGCCATGGAAGTCCAACTAGATGCTCTTGGGCTTGGAATTCAATTAAGCTTCTTGACATTATTCATCTTACTTTTTAATTATTTGCAAGCCAAAAAAGCAAAGATGGAGGCCAGATTCAAAATGCCCTATAATTTGTCATCTTGCTTGGTTTTTTAAGAACTTTTTTATCCTTCATTGTACTCATAATGCAATTTCCTAAATAGAATTTATTTTTCACTTTCTTGATTTGATAGAAGAGCAAAATTGGGTCTAGAAGAATAGAATTTAGTGTTAAATTGTTAGTTCAGCCAGTTGAAGAGAACTATAGATTACTTAGCAATTAGGTTTGGAAGACTATAATTGGATCCATGATGTAACCTGCAAGAGTGAATGGTGGATTTAGCATTTAGACTTTGATCTATATTTTAATTTATTTTTTATAATTTCTAAAATGAAAACTACTTTTATCTGTTTAGTATGTAAAGTTTTGATATTTTTTCACAGCAAGTTAAATTATGATACTTCTAGAACTAGAATTTAATTGTGTAGTTTTTCAGTTAAATTTGTTGGTCTATTTTTCATAAGTAATCAGTGATAAGAACCCACTTAAATAATCCATAATAACTTGTCCATTTATTGCCTTCCTCTTTATTTGTCTTTTTATTGCATCCATCTACTACCATCATTCTCATTAGAGAGATTCTTGTATACATCTACTCATGAGAAATGAGTTCATAAATTCAACTAAAAAGTCATAGATTTTTATATATAGCCGATCATTTATTCATGTAAATGAATCAATAGATTGGATTCAAAAATTATATAATTGAATCCTAATAATTTTCTTATAGTTGGAATATATTTATACATAAGTAGAAAACATCAGTCCATAGTAAATTGGCACATATGAAACTGAGTTTAACTATGAAAAGCTTTGTGATGCATAATTTTTTTGTTAAATTAATATGTATTGAGAATTGTTCTTTTTATTTCTTGCCAAGCCAGTCTTTGCTTGAGAGTGGCAGGGGAGGTGGAGGAAAAGCTCATGGAGAACATCAATAAGCTAAAGGCAGAAATGGTGAAATTGGAGGAAGCGGGACACATGGCAAGACTAAGAGATTATAGAAATAGATGTGTGAGGATGAAGATTGTATACTATGATGCCTTCAAAGAAGTGATTTTCAAGGAAGAAAAAGAGAAGCTATATTTTCATGCCAACTTTACCAGGCTTAACCTTGTTGCCTTTTATGATAAGTTAGAAGATATGGTGGAAACCCATGATCGAATGGGGATTATGAGTCAGACCAATGGGGATAAATATGATGGGCAATGGCTTGATGGGTTGAAGCATGGCCATGGAGTCTACAGATGGGCAGATGGGAGTTGTTATATGGGGACCTTGAGTAAGGGGCTCAAAGATGGGAAAGGTACATTTTATCCTGCATGTGGCAATCAGAATAGGCTATGCCACTTTTTGGAATCCTTGCCTTCCAATGTGGATCAGCATGACAATCTCTCCATTGATGACCAATCTTTTTGGAAGGAGAGAAGCTCTTCTATGTCTGATTTTGAGGTTTATTTGAATACTTCTTATGTCCCTAGCTTTGAAACAACATCCTCAAAAACCCTTGAATCTAGAATAGTAAGAACCTTTTCCTTTGATGGGATAAGAAGCTCAAGTAGTGAGGAATTTGATGATAATGACGAGGGTGTCAGAACTTGTGATCCCAAAATTTTTCCTATGCAATCTGCTATCAAGAGAGAATATGTTCAAGGAGTTTTGATTAATGAGGTATCCAGAATAAATGTGCCTTCCAAGGCTGTGAAAAGAGGGCATAAATGGCAGCTAAATGAAAGTAAGAGATCGGGTGAAATTATCTATAAAGGGCACATAAATTATGAATTAATGCTCAATCTGCAATTGGGAATCAGGTTCACATATTTATTTGCATATTCACGCATATGACTAGCGACTTGCTCAATATTTTACATTTATATGGTTATGCCTTGTAATGTTTATTGATTTTGCTAACAAGAAATTCAGAGTTAGACTAACAAGAGAATGAAAAATGTATATGTGTAATATTTGAATGATGAAAACAATATGATTTTAAAATGTGTATATATTTTTAGTCAATTTCTTGTTATTAAAGAAGACTGTATTGAAATATACTGTTGAGTTTGTGTGTTTGTCCCTAGACATATTGGATTCACAAAATTTTGAATTTGCCACACTTGGTTTTGGGTGTACAAGAGATTTACATTTTAAACACCATGCATACTAATTTAGTCTCATCTATATAATTTTTGCAATTAGTCGAAGAAAGTGGGAGTTATTGTGCCTAGTTTATTTGGCAATTTTTGTCAGCATCCTTGGAAATTGATGCATCTTTGTATCTTAAGATGTTAGTTGTAACTAAACGAGTCCTTTAAGCTATAAATTTAGGTGTGGTAGCCAACTAATGCTAGTTGTAAGGTACACAAATTTTATATTGTGGGATTCCTCAATTTGACTTAATGTTCCATAGGGTTTCAGCATCCTATTGGTTTTCTTTTCTTCATTGTTTACCAGTGTGACCATTTTACAGGTACTTCTTCGTATGCTGCCAAATTACTATAATCATGTTCATACTTATGAAAGCACATTGATCTCTAAATTTTTTGGTCTACATAGTATCAAAGCAGTAGAAGGAAAAAAGGTATTTTCTATACCTTCTTACTCTGTTTTCCATTTAATCATTGACATAATATGTCAATTTTTGGTAACTAGACATTATTTTCAAAATTAAACATGGTGAGTGGGCTTAAAGTGGCAAGTTGGTGGGGCAAGCTGGCGAGCCGACTTAGCGAGGCCACTTAGAGACGTGACATGACAAGCTGACTTGGTGAGCAAGCTCAATGAGCAAACCTCAGGACTAACCTTGATGAGGCACTTTGGTGGGGCGACTTGATGACCGAACTCAAAGAGTCAACTTGGCGAGCATACTTGAACAGTCGACTTGGTGGGGCAAGTTGGTGAGCTGACTTGGCAAGTCCACTAGGTGAGGTGGGATGGTGAGTCAACTTGGTGCGATGACTTGGTGAGCTGACTTAAAGAATGACCTTGATGAGGCACTTTGGTGGGGTGACTTGATGAGAAAACTTAAAGAGTCAACTTTGTGAGTGTACTCGAACAGTCGACTCGGTGACATGACTCGGTGGGCTGGTTTGGTGATTCGACCTGGCATGCGTACTTGAACAATAGACTTGGTGAGCTCACTAAAAGAGTCAACTCATTGAGGTGACTGGGTGGGAGTGACTTGGCGAGCTCACCTAGAGAGTTGACCTAGGGGATGGGCTTGGTGAGCAAACTTAAAGAGTTGACTTGGTGAGCGCACTTGAATTGTCAGCTTGGCGAGCGGACTTGGGGACTTGGTGGGACATGTGGGTGAGATGACTTGGTGAGCTAACTTGGTGAGAAGATTTAAGTATTGACCTTGATGAGGTGCTTTGGTGGGGTGACTTGATGAACAAAATTTGAGTCGACTTGGCGAGCGTACTTCAATTGTCAGCTTCGCAAGTTGACTTGGCGAGTTGACATGGCACGCTGACTTTGTGAGCAAGCTCAATGAGCAGACCTAAAGACTGAACTTGATGAAGCACTTTGGTGGGGTGACTTGATGATCGAACTCAAAGAGTCAACTTGGAGAGCATACTTGCACTAGTACATTTGGGTTCAATTTTTTACCTTTATTGGTTGAATTTTTGACCCAATTTTTGACCAAATTCGACCAACCCATTGGTGAAAAAAAAATTTCTTGAAATTTTGACCAACTCACTAGTACATGATTTTTCTCAATTGTATAACTAATTATATATTCTTCATATTAGTTATTGTCGATGTTTTTGCAGCATTCTATAAAATAGTTCACATGTCTTGCTTATGATACAACATTTTACATGCATCGTACTCTCTCTCATTCGGCTAATGATGGATTACACAGAGTGATCTAAAACCATGATGCTAAAAAACACACAATCAAATCTAAAATGAACTTGCACTACAAATGGATTGTGGAAATATGATAATGATAAAATTGCACGCATCTCTACGAGGACAATCACAACTTAAACATATATTTGTCTTGGTAGACATGCATGTAAAATTAACAATATCATATTTCCATAATCCATTTGTAGTGCAAGTTCATTTTGGATTTGAATGTGTGTGTTTTTTAGAATCATGGTTTCAAATCACTTTGCATAATCCATCATCAGTCGGATGAGAGAGTGTAGGATGCATGTAAAATGTCGTATCATAGGCAAGACATGTGAACTATTTTATAGAATGCCTGAAAAAAATTTACACCTTCTTGTTGGTGGAAATTTCCACCTTCATTGGTTGAAATTTCCACCAACACTTGGGTTTTTTCGACCTTTGTTGGTGGAAATTTCCACCAACGCTTCAATTTTTTTCGACCTTTGTTGGTGGAAATTTCCACCAACACCTAAATTTTTTCTACCTTTGTTGGTCGAAATTTCCACCAACGCTTAAAATTTTTTCCACCTTTATTGGTCAAAATTTCCACCAACACCTAAAAATTTTTTTGCCTTCATTGGTCGAAATTTTCACCAACGCCTAAATTTTTTTCTACCATTGTTGGTCAAAATTTTGACCAATTCCTGCATGACCTTAGCCAATGGCTTATTGGGTTTTCGACCAATAGATTGGTCAAAATTTTGACCAACTAGTGAGTTGGTTGAAATATCGACCAGAAAAATATCGACCAATGGGTTGGTCAAATTTGGTCAAAAATTGAACCCAAATGTACTAGTGATTTACAAATCTATTTAATGTATTAATTAGCCATTCATCAAATTATGTACCCCCTTCTTATTCCAACTCTGGTACCTTTTTTGTCATTTAACATTTGTATTTTAGTGAATTAATGCTCATTATTTTCACTTTAAGCCATCATTTAGCAGTCTATCTTATGTATTTATCAGGCATTCATCAAATTGTGTGCCCTCTTCTTTTTCAAGTTTGGAAGCCCTTTATATTAGATTTATTGTATTTATTTTTTCTTGTAAACTACATAGTTTAAACATTTTTATTTTGAATTATAACTTCTTTTATTTGGTTGCTTCATTTTATTCAAACCATAATCTTTTAATTAAAAAAAATAGATATTTTTTACTTGTTTCATTTAGATCCAATTATAAATTTAAAAAAAGATTAAATTAATTACCTTCTTTAAATATTGAAATTTGGAAGTTATTTTATTTACATTTAACATTATAAGGTAATGTTTAGATAAATAATTTTTTTAATATAATAGTTAACATAATTTAATTATTAAAATAGTAAATAATTTTAGAAATAAAATAAAATATGAGTTGATATTAAAATAATGAATGATTATTTTGATTTATTTTAAATATAATTTTACAACTCATGATAAATTTCACAACCTTAAGTAAATTGTATTCATTCTCTAGCTAGATTAAGTAATAAAATCTCTACAAAAATCTACTTTTTATTATACAATTACTATATAAAAAATTAAAATATTTTAGAAAGTTAAATAAAATAGAAATTTCTATAAAGGAGTAAATTATTTCATAAAGAGAAATAAAATAGTAAGTTGATATTAAAATAATAAAAATTCAAATTTTATAATTTAAATATTTAGTTAATTTTTATTATTTTCAATATTGAAAGATTATTTTACTTTTTTTTATATGATTTTAGTAAATTCTAGAAAATATTTTAACACTTTTCAACTTTGAGCAAACTCATTTGAAATTACTTCATATTGTATTTGTCATAGGCTATACTGATGTAATACATATGTCTTGGCATAACCTATAGTGGCAGAATGGGAGAATGAAGTGTTGTGACCATGTTAATGTTAAGTTTTTAATATTAAAAATTGAAAGCCAACTAAGTAAAATTAATATATAAATATACCTTCTATATCCCTTACAATTACCAACTTTCATTCAATTTTCATGAGTTGTATTCTTCTTCCCTCAAAGCCTTGGATCAAAAAGCTACTTTCTGTGATTATATTCACTTCATCACTGCTGTAAGAAAAATTCTCCATTTCGCTTACTCATGTTTTCTCTCTTGAATAAAAAGGACCAAAAATTATGTGGGATTTTGGGAGATGGTTTCACATTTAAAGATCAGCCCAAAATAGGATAGAAAACAAATACTAAATATTTTCCAAATCCATTCAAAGTCTGTGCCATTTAAAGCTACTATAAGAATTCTACTTGACCTAATGTTTTCTGTTGTTAAATTTTAATAAGGAAACCTTGGCTCTATTTAATATCTTTGCAAGTATAAACCTTTGATGTTGAAGTTTTCTTTTCTTGATAAAGGTAGTCACTAGCATAATATAATTTATTTAATTTATCTAAAAGTTACTATTAATTTGATATACACTATGATAGGGTTGATACATTTCAATGGTGTTACGACAACATGTGTTCCAATGATAATATTTCTAGTACAAATGAGTTAATATATCGATAGAAGAAGAAAATAATAAGAGAGCATCCACAACAATTATGTGGACTTTTGGTAGCTGCAATGATCTTCCATGATTTTATGCTTTTCCAATCAATTACATAACAACTAAAGCATTGACAATTTCATTATCTAATATGACAATAATATTTAATTCTTTATTTGAAATTAGCTATTGAGTGGTACATAACTAACCATTTCTTTAATTTTTTATCAAATATTTTCATGTTCCTTGTAAATTATCAACATCACAGGACTGTGATGCTAAAAAGCTACAAAATGAGACTAGTCAAGAAATGGAGTTTGGAAATAAAAAGCCCACCTGTTACGTGTGTGCTTGAATTCACTCTATCAATGACGTTGTATGCAAGTTGTTGAATTAGTGTTAACATTAATAAAATTAGAGTATGTTGCTTATACCGCCTTAGAAATCAATTTCTTTATGGTCCCACTCTATTTTATAAAGGTTTTTCTATTTTGTTTTTGCTTTTTGCTTTTTTGTTTTTGCTTGGAAATCTAATTTTGAGACTTTTCACACCCCTCTTTCCATATTGTTAGATGGATTAGAATCCCTAACATCCTATCTAAACTTCTTCACTACCAAATTCTCTCCTAAATTAGCAATACATTGGGTATATTTCAAGGCATTATGGTTGATTTTACTAGGCATAGACTAGAGCACAATTAGAGATCCAAGAATTTAAAGCATCTAGACAACAAAAAAAATTAATTTTGAAAATTGAAAACATGAGTGCAATTAAATATTAGTTCGCTATGGAATAGCCGATCAATCCATGTCTTATCTATGTCTGATCCAGTCTTTATCTACATATAAAAATATTGATGTCTTATATTATATTTTTGGAGTTGTCTGATAGTGTCTAATTGTAAAGGATTGAAATCTTGTGACAAATACAACCATAACTTGATAAATTCCTCTCTAAGATGAAAAATGAAAACAATATTTCCAAAATGAATGGAAGTATATGATAGTGAATAAATGCAAAATGAATGGAAGTATAGAGGTGCTCTAACCAATTGAGCTATCAAAGCTTACATTTGATATTATTGGCTCTTACATTTCTGTCCAAAACCAGAACACTCAAAAAACCAAACTTTTAACAAAAAAATAGTTGGACTAATAGTTAAAAAATACTTCCTTAAATTATAGCTTATTTAAGTTGGGCTTTAGGTTTTAGTTGAATTAGTGTTAACGTTAATAAAATTAGAGTATAGTTTAGGGTTTTGTGTATATTAAATTTGTGTATATCTTTCAAACAATGATATATTTAGATTAAGATTTATATTAATCTCCATTTTAATTATCTATAATTGTAATACAAAGATAGGTTTTGTCAATAATTTACTATGAGAAAATCATATGATTTAGATTAAGATTTATATTAATCTCCATTTTAATTGTCTATAATTGTAATACAAAGATAGGTCTTGTCCATAATTTACTATGAGAAAATAATATTTATTTATGAAATATATTAATCTTTACTTCCATAATTTCTAATAATATATAGCTCAATATATTTTATGTTTTATTTGTTTGTGAAAGATTACTAATTTAAATCCTATTATTTTTAATGTTATCACATGCAGATTTTGTAAAATGCCTTGTCGAAGAATAAATTTTGAGAATGAAGAGCAACGAAGACAGTATCAAAGAGAATATGCTCAGAATTATATGAGACAACAATGTGAACAAAGGAATAATGCTCAAAGAGAGGAAGCTAAAAGTCCTAGAAATGGTGACCAACAAATACAACATAGAGAATATGCACGAAATTATATGAGACAATGATGTGAAGAAGAAAGAAATCATTGAAACCAACTTGATAGAGAAAGATATGTCAAGTGTAGGGCAACTATGATAATGGACGAGATTGAAGAAGAAACGAGACAACATGCAGATAAGATGAGAGAACATTGTACACAAACATCTCAAGATAACCAAAATATAGTGAGAAGACAAACAAAAAGATCGATGAGCCTAGAAGAGTTGAATGAAAGAGAAATACAACAAATACAACAATGTAAATGTGACTACAATCAAGGACAAGCTCAATCTCATGAAAATGGTGGGTTTAGTTCTGATGGGATGAATTCTTTGACAATAGATTGTGTTCTACAAACACCAACTGATCAAATAGAGGATCTTATGAATGTTGATTTGGGAAATTATAATTTACAACAGGAGTTCACATCACAAATAAGAAGACAAAGACAATTGAAAAGAACACAAAATAGAATGGATAAGGCGACAATCAATGGTATTCAAAATAATGGGATTGACTTGAGGATATTACAAATAATGTTTTAGAATGGACTAGATAAACTTGCTATGCCCAGTATGGGCTACATTTGTCAAGAAAGTTATCTTTCAATGAAGGTTGCACGGTTCCTTGAAGGCCCTATTTGTCATTGATGTCGACAAGAAAAGAATGAACATTAATTTTCAGCATCAAACAACATGGATCCCAATCCACAACCATTAGAGCTTTCTAATCTAACACAAATAGAAGAAATGTTGATAGCACGTATCAACCCCATTCTTCAAGTTATGCATGCAACTGGAGGTCAATTTAAATATAAAGGGCATACCATAAGTTTTCCACAAGAAGTAAGAGAAATAGCCAAAATCTTACCACATCGCATAAAAGATTTACCTATTATCATTGTTCGCAAGAAGGATCAATGTGGAACAAGTTATAATTTATAGCTAATAAAGAAAGGGTTTATAGAGCACTTTAATTTAAAATAAATCATGATAAGTTCTATAAAGATGTTTAAATAGACAAAAATGCACTTAGTGAGCTTACATCTAATTCAGATGATAACATCTTTGATCATCTAAATTTAGTTCATATGGAATTTGATTCGGATGCAAATGAATATGTATTTGCAGATCCAATAATGGAGATGGATCAAGGAAATATTATCAATCATACTACATCAATGGCCTCTAAACCACCAAATGCATGAAGAGAGATGGAACTAATTCATGCATGGATAAATAACCCAAATGTAGATCCTGGATCACTAATTGATTGGCTAGGAATTGGAACATCTCCAATGAATGAGTATGTCACAAAAGGATTACTTGATATGGCTTTTCCAACACTATTTCCAGATGGACGATGTTATTGGATTGAACCAAGATTGAGAAGAGTCTATCTTCATGAATTTGGTAAGTATTTACTTTGATATAGAGATCATCACTTTGGATGACACCCATGATTTAGGTATTATAATATGAATATGAGCATGCAACATCATGCACAAAATTCATCAATAGTATTTGCCAAAAAGATCTTGGAAGATATGCCAATCACAATCAATGAGTTATGAGAATATATAGAAAATGTCCCTCACTCACATCTAGTGGATCACTTGATGCATTTTGTTATAACTCTAAGGGGTAAAAGGTCAAGGTCTTATTGGGAAAAATGTTGAGTTGAATTAAGTGATCTCTTGCATCAAATTGGAACACCAACAATTTTCTTTACTTTGAGTGCAATAGATATGTATTGGCTTGAGTTACATGCATTAATGCTAGGAACAAAACCATCTAATCCACAAGAAGCACAAAAATGGTGATGACAAAATATTATTGACTACCCACATATTGTTGCATATTATATGCATGAAAGATATACAATGTTTTGAAAGGAAGTACTA
This sequence comes from Cupressus sempervirens, assembly GCA_028749045.1. Classification (NCBI taxonomy): domain Eukaryota; kingdom Viridiplantae; phylum Streptophyta; class Pinopsida; order Cupressales; family Cupressaceae; genus Cupressus; species Cupressus sempervirens. The sequence continues at coordinate 915,720,126 of CM053789.1, read as the reverse complement.
CTAAAGGGAATGAAAGTAAAATATTTTTGGGCAAGATATGAATGGCAACACAGAGGATCACCACATGTGCATGGATTTATATAGTTAAAGGGAGCACCTAACTTAGACAGCCTTAATTGGAGAAATCATGATGAAATCAAGATAGTTCAAAAATATTTTGATTCTATTATACATGCATGGAATCCAAGGGGGGATCCACATCAACGAAACATACAGGTATGATATCAATTCTTCTATAGCTATTCAACATATATTATGCTTTTCTTTTTTTTTGCTTAATAAAATATGTTATATCTTCAATAATAGGTCCTAAAAAATTTTACACAACATCCATGCCTTCGAAATACACAACAACTAAACCAAGTAGACTTCAAATGTGATTATGAAGAGTTTCTCAATTGTGTTGAACACCATACAATATGCAAAAAGGGTGCTTGCCTTCATAAAAAAAGAGGGAATATGGTTTGTAGGTAAGATAATTATATAGATTCATATGTTTCTTTACTAAGAAATGAAAAAATAGTGTACAAGCTAATAGTTTTCTTTATTTTTAAGGTACAATGCACCATGGCCATTACATCTAGATGGATCAAGATTATTCGAAGATCCAACAATAGGAGATAAAATATATGAACCAAAAAGAAATGATGATTGAGTAAACACACATAATTATACCATACTTCAGTTATGGAGAGCAAATGTAGATTGGCAACCTGTTCTTTCTAGATGTGTTGAAATGAATTATATTGTGACGTATGCATCAAAAGCATAAAAGAGTTATAAGACATATCATCAAATGTTGGTAAGACTTGCAAATATTGAAAATCTAGATAAAGAAGCATCAAAGGCATATAAGAGATAGCTAACTGAAACCCTAATTGAAAGAGACATTAGTGCACAAGAAACATGTCATATGTTATTAGAGTTGCCATTAATAGAAAGTAGCAGAGTATTTGTTATATCAAATGTTTCAAGAGAGGTGTTCAAGCCAGTGATAAAGAATGAAGAAAATGATGATGAAGCTCACCTAAAACTTTTCATTGAAGGATATATGGATAGACCATATGCAATGGAAAGTGTCACACTAATAGATGCAGCTAGATCTTGGACTTATAACTCTAGACGAAAACAAGATAATAAATGGCAAGCAAGGACAATGGCAGCTATTGTGAGAGTGTTTCCAAGATTTACAAATATTCCTTCACAAAACTCATAGAAATGGGTTGATTTTTTTTGGTCAAATTTATTATTATACAAACCATTTTTTAGTATATAAAGAGATATTGGAGTAGATGATACTACAATTGTATCCAATTGGGAGTCCCTTAATTATAATCCATGGCATGTGGATAGACAGATTATTGAGAATGAATCTGAAAATAATGTTGAAACTTATGTTGATTTTGAAGATGAAAATGAATTACCAAATAATCAAAATATAATTGAGCATGAGTGGGAGATAATATCAAAACTACATTGTGGACAAATGATGGATCTAACTGAAATAGATATGTTGGGAAGAAGAGATATCGACAGACAAAATCCATTGGGTGCAGAATATCGAGGAGATGAATACACAAATAATGCAATACATTTTATCAGTGCTATGAAATAAAATGATTTACTTATACCTAAAGATATGATGATGAGTATATCATATGAAACTTTAGGTGCTAAGAAAAAGAAAGTACTTGATATTATTATGACACATTATAATCAAGGTGAACATGTCATGCCATTATGTATGATAATTCAAGGAATAGCTGGAATAGGGAAATCATATCTAATTCAAGCCATTCGTCAAGCTCTTTATGATGCATCAACACCACAATGTTCTCCTCTATTATTATTAGCACCAACTGGAATTGTAGCTTTTAACATTGGCGCATCAACAATTTATTCAACTCTAAGAATTCCTCTTATAGATTTTTCTGACTTATAAGGCACAAGGCTCACAACATTACAAGAAGAAATTCAACATATTAGGTACATATTAATTAATGAAATGAGTTTTATTGGTCAAATTTTGTTACAAAATATAGATTCAAGATTACGTCAAGCTTTTCCAGAAAAGTCAAATATGAATTTTGGAGGAAGATCAATTATTTTGGTAGGAGATTTGGGACAACTACCTCCTGTTAGTGACAAACCACCTTATGATAGTAATGTTCACACAAATTTATTATAGGAAGAGTTTAAGAGTATTGTTACTTTGGATAAAGTGTTCAGACAAGAAGGTGAAAGTGAAGACCAACAAAGGTTTCGCCAATTACTCACTAATATACGAGATACAACTCCAACTATAGATGATTGGAAATTATTAATGACAAGGATAGATGTTTCATTGCCCCAAAATGTTAAAGAGGAATTTGATAATAATATTCATCTATTTGCAACAAATGATAATGTTCATAACCATAATAGAAAGAAATTACTTTCACTAAAAAAACCAATTGCCCACAACATTGCATCAAAAGAAGGAAGTACTAATCTAGGGGGAGATCAAAATGATGAACTAAATATTGAATTATTAATTTCTAAGGATGCAAGGGTCATGTTAACATCTAATTTATGGATTGAAGTAGGACTTGTCAATGGAGCTCTAGGATACATTCAAAATATCATATACAAGCCTGGAAATGCCCCACTAGATCCACCAACATATGTTATGGTTGAATTTCAAAATTACTCTGGAATTCCATTTGAAGACGAAGATCCAAAATTAATTCTCATTTCTCCAATATAAAGAGTTTGCACACGTCAATTGCCCTTATGTTTGGCTTGGGCATTAACTAGCCATAAATCATAGGGATCAACACTTTCCAAGGCAAACATTGGACTAAGAGAAAGGATAGGACTAACATTTGTTGCTATATCATGAGTTAAGTCTTTGGATGGACTTCAAATTTCACCACCATTTTCTTATGATTGTTATGAAAAGATGAAGACAGGGAAGCAAGTTCTCAAAAGGAAAGCAAAGGAGGAATGACTCAAATCTCTAGAAAGAGATTAATTGTATTCATTGTATATACTATATTTCAATATCTATAAAACATAATGGATATGATAAGTGCCTTGCTTTAAAAAGAATATTTCAAATTAAAAATTTAATAGATTTCAGTTTAACATGTTGTGTTGTAGATGCTACTAGCTTAGATATCTCTATACATCTACCTAAAACACGCTAAGAGATATCAATCTCGAGGTGCCTATCTATTCTCAATAAATATTTATTGAAATAGGTGCCTCGAGATTGATATCTCTCAGCATGTTTTAGATAGATGTATAAAGATATCTAAGCTAGTTAGTTATTAATATTTTTTATTTCAATCAATTAGATCTAAAAAAATATTAACTTTTATTGTTATTTTTTCATTTTTTAAAAATATACACATGATTTTATTAATTTTTGAAATCATTTATATTAATTTATTACAATCAGAGTTAGCTAATACATTTGGGACTTATAGGAGTGGGTTTCTAGGAAACACTACCCTATTGTAAGCCAATATCCAAGGATGAATATTTAGATAGTTATGTTGTGTTTAACTAAATCTTTCAATATTTCATATGTAAATACATGTATTGCAACCATTCTTTAAAAAAATATGTTTAAAATGTTCTACCAGTTGTGGTTTGTAATAGGACCTTGGATATTTAATAAAGATGTTGCATATGAAATATTAAGAAATATACAACCTCTATAACCATAATAAAAAATATAGGTATGTACCTATATGCATGTATACATATACATGCACATGCATATCAACTTGTGCCAAACTCTATCTTAATTTAGATTTTTAGATTTAAATGTTTCATCCTATTTACATGTAAATATATATTTTTGTACACAAATATGTTCCACACACTAAAGCACATAAATATTTTGAATACTATAATACATTGCTTCTATATTAGTTTTTATTTGAATAATTTTCTATAATTTTTAGATTATATTATTTACACTACTAATGATAATTTA